>OX155950.1:19980080-20430036 GCA_944548615.1 Micropterix aruncella
GTTGTTTCAAGAGCAGTCGCCGTAAGGTCAGCAACCACCCACGCTCTATAGGAAACAGTACTGCTTCCAGACTCCCCCGACTGTTAGTCAGAATGCACAATCGATTGGCTTACGCCGCACGGTGCGCAGACCGTACAGGAGCGACAGAAGATTGACTCCTAGCCGAAACTAGCCTTAAGGTCAGAGTCCTACCCGGGCTCGCACTTCATGCCGCCGGATGGGTGTTGACCCGTGAGTGTAACCAACCCTGAACAAAATTGGTCTTCGTGGCCAACTCAGCAAGGGCGCATCAGCTCCTACTAGATAGCAGTTCTGCAATGCCAACGCCCCCCCCCCCCTCCCCTACCATTTCCATGAGATCCCCGTCGTCTCGCTTCGCCGCTTGTGCCGGCTATCTACCTGCACCATGCTCGTCGACGCGTGCGGGTTTACATAAAAATATAGTAAAGAAGGAAGTCGACGGCCCATCAACCTCGATTTTTTATAATGGCACAACTTGTCTGACTATTTTCGTAGATGTCTCGCAATAGTAGAGTAATATTGACACTAAGACATTTTCAAGGATTATTTAATTATATTCTATCGATATTCATTAAATAAAGACAAGCATCA
This sequence comes from Micropterix aruncella, assembly GCA_944548615.1. Lineage (NCBI taxonomy): Eukaryota > Metazoa > Arthropoda > Insecta > Lepidoptera > Micropterigidae > Micropterix > Micropterix aruncella. The sequence goes on from OX155950.1 coordinate 19,980,693, forward strand.
TAACTGATAGTAATGTATTTACATTTAAAAAACCAGCTTTAGGTACTCTTTAACCTCTGAATCCCTAATCCCTCATTTAACCCTTTAATTTGTGAAGTAAAACTCGCCCGTACCGTTTCGAACGTGAAACCGTCGAGCGTGAAATCGGCCTGAATCGACGGCCTTGAGAAAAACGTCCATAAGTTATAAACCACTATACGGATCATAAAAAGAAGAACTGTAAAATGATCGCATTGAATATGATTTTTTTTAACTGCCCATTAGACATTTTGCTGTAGGTAGGCGATCGTCCCGAGCGGGACGTTACACATTGGAGGGGTTTTAACCCCTCCAATGTGTAACGGATGTAAGATAGTAGTAAGATGTAAGATAGATTAAAAAATGCGGCAATAGTGTCATGAGTGGCAGCAATTATTCAAGCTGCATTCAATAAGATGCGAAGAAATAGCTTTAAATAACAGACAAGTTTGTTTGTTTGTTTGAAAAACTTTATCGCACACACAGTAGAGTACAATATGGTGGGCCTATTGCCAAGTGATCTTTCGGCCATACCGCCAGGGTTACTGTGATTAAAGGTTTATGTGGGAAAATTGATTTATAAAAGGAGTCATAAATATAAAACAGTAATTAGTAAAGTATGTCAACTTGATATCGAAGGGGGGAATAGAATATAAGGACAAGCAAAGGAGAAGGAATGGTGGGGGGGGGGGGTGGCCGGGGTGTATTCATAATTTGAGTAAATATCTCTTTAAAGATTTTTTTAACCCGCTCAGGTTTTCAAGTTGTCTTGTGGGCAAAGGCGCGAAATTCGAGTCCGGCCGCCTGCTCTGCTTTGTACTAGAAAAGCTCTCTTGCTAGAGGTAGTATGTCATAGTCCTTAACGACCTCTTGGGTAGGTATATTTTAGATGTTTGGTTTACATGATTAAGGCAGAAGAAAAGTCCCAATAATTTCACACTCTTTATATACGCGTGATTCGAGCGACGTAGTGAAAGCCGTCAGAAATGAACAGCCTTTGTTTGAGCTGACTGATCTTTTTATCGCGCTTGTGCATACCATATTCGGACCGCGATACTATTGCAACTCGTTGCAACTTTTGATTCCACGGCGGAATTACAACTACTCTTTGGTGCACGTGCACTCTTCGCTTCGCGAGTATATTGCTACTATTTGTGCGTACGGTGCGTACGGTGCGTGCGGGTTAAAAGCCGTGTACGGCTTTGTTTGGCAACAGTATAAAAACGTCTTATCGCTGCATTGCCGCCTTAAATATATTGGTTAAACACCTTTCAAAAAGAAAATAGTTTTCAATTGTATGAAATAAAATTAATTATATTCTATTTTCTAGAGTAGTCTTATCCTAATTTTAATTTTATTTGCAAATAATATATAAACGATATAATAGTACTGTTACTCTGGCTTATATTTAGGTAAAGAAATTGATAGGCAGGCCGCTTTCACCGTGAGCGACTTCACAAAAAGAGCAGATGAATTCAGAGATATTTATTGTCAGTAACGTTTATTCTTGTAGGCGCAGCGGAAGGCGGCGGAGACAGCTTTGAAAGAAGTTATAAAGACAGGGAATTTTATAACAATGAAGTATGCGGAAAGGGAAAGTGAATATTGACGATTTATGTAGTCCATAACGAAATCCAATGACTAAAGCGGTGAGAACAGCAAATAAATATAATGGGAGCATCGTTGATTCTTCATTGTCATATCAAGTTATGCAGGATTAAAATTAAATTTTGTGGATAAACTGAATAATTTGCGTACTTTGTTTACAAAGAAGCTATTTTAATTATTATTTAAGTTGGTTTATTTCTGAATTATTGTTATAAAAATCCGACATTGTTTCACTTTAATTGAAACAATAATATGTTACTTCTAAGCCGTTCGGTTATTAAATTAACAAATCATAAATAAATGTAAGTAATAATGTCATTTTTATTTAAATTGTGAAAGATGAAAAAAATATTCAAGATGCGAGTAATTAAACTCAGTTCAACTCATTTCACTTTATTTTTAATAAATTAGATTATATATTAATAAATTAGATCATATATTAATGTGTCATATCACTATATATTTTTTTAACCATGACAATCAAAATAAAAAATATGTGAAATACTACACAATTACAAAATAAAATAGCAATAATGAAATCAAAAACTATCGCGGTTGTTTGACATTATAACGGGGTAAAAATTCAGCCGTCACTTCTGCGTGTGATAGTTTATATTGGATTTCATATCCAATATTGGATCGCTCACATTCCGCCGTGGGTAGGCTTACATCCAATGATGGACGGGTCACATCAGTCGGATTAATCCGAATTTACCGGAATAATTTTGTACCACCAGATATTTCGGCGATGTTGCAACCGTCGTTGTCTAGGATAGACTGTCGGGTAGGGTAGAGTCTACCCTACACAACGTCAGTAGAAACATCGCCGAAACTTCGAATGTTATAAACTTCAAGCGGTAATTGCGTTTTTATTTTATTTAAAATAGCAAAAAATATAAAAGTAAATACAATCAAGTAAACACAATATAAAAGTAATTTTGCTGGATATACAAAACGGCATCTAATATGATTGTTTAAACCCCAATTAAATGTCGACTCTGTGACTCAGTCTACGGCCCATGGTAAAAGTCCGTGACGTCTTCCCGCTGGGCAATTGCCCTTTAGCGGGATTTCTCGTGAGCGAGGCCCGTTGACCTGGCTTTCTGGGTGTGGCGTCGCAGGGATTCGTGCCTTGCGGCAGGTTTCTCTTGAGGCGCCGATGGAACATGCGCCTTATGCTAATCGGCTATGTAGACATAGAGACGTATATGGTATTTTCTGCTGCGGATGACTGCTGTGCTGCGATACCCGCGCTGGCTATCCGCTATTCTAGCAGACTGCGCTGGTATGGATTCCAATTTCTGGCGGCCTGTGTGCAGCGGAGCGAGCTCACGGATGTGCTCGTGCGGCAAGGAAGGGGTGGCGCTAGGTTGGGGGTAGGGGAGTTGTGGTAGGATTTATAATATTTATATTCAGATGAACTTAGTTCCTGTGTACTTGACAGGATAGTCAATTTTTTTTATGTTGTGGAAAGATATACTTAAGGTATTAATGCATTGTAGGAACCTATTTTTCACCGACTATATTGACCATGCTGAATCCGAAACTGTAATAATCGTTATTCGTATTCAATAAATAAGCGAGATATAAGCATTCAAAGAAGCGTCAAACGCGTACATTTCGGTAGGTTGTTAGTTTTTTTTAATAATACATAAATACCTATTTGACGGTAGGTTAGATTCGTTTTTTTAAGACAATATTAAAAACTGAGTTTAATAAAACTTTTTTTTGTATGTTAAATTGTTTTTTTTTGTCTTGAAATTTTACGCGTCTGACGCTTTTTTTTCACCTTTAGCATTACAATGATCGAATCCAGTAGTATTTCTTTATTTTTTCGAATTTTGAGAAAGGTTCCTATAGTGCAATAATTCCATTAACATCAAAAGATAACTCAACCCGACTGAGCAAAAAACGTTTTGGTATATCGTAAATGGTATAAACAGTTAGTTTTTTTTAGTAAATTATACAGAATAGGAACCTAACTATTTATCTCGTTTTGACATTTTTCGTAAATGGGAAAGTGTTTTTTTAATAAGTTGAACAGAATAGGCACATATCGCATAAACGGTGCGTTTGAGCAACAATAACGACAATTTGTGAATTATTTTTTTATTATTGGAAATACGTAGTAAATACCTACCTACCTATTATAGTGATTGAATAATTATGTTTACAAATTAAATATATAGTTTCATGATTCTTTTATTATTTCAGACCACAGGAGTGGTGTTAAAAGCTGTCGGGCGAGAAGATCTCCTTACAAAACTTGTTGATGATAAAATAAGGCAGCAATACAGAATGTGTGAGGATAACTTCGAAAAATATTGTAGTAAGTTTTCTAAAAACAGAACTGTAAAATATTTATTTGGCAATGCGTTTTCAACACACAACTTGCCAATAAATGACGGTGCATTTTCGAGTTCGAGCCAATGTGAGGATGTATTCGAGCCAATGTGAGGAGGAGGAGGACACGGAAATCAGACCATTAATTTTATACCTACTACTATGATATCATCAAGTTCAAATAACACTTTAAATAAAATAGTTATTTTGGAAGGTCTAACATCTAGCGGTATTCGGACGGATCCTGATAAGCAAACTTGTGAAAATAGATCTGTGCAAACGGCACTTCAGCGGACACCCCACGAAAAAGGAAACTGTTACTGGAACTTCGAGAGACTTTTAAAATTGTGTATAATAAAATTCTGAGAACTGTTTTGTTAATTTTATTTTATTCTTCTGTGCCAACCCTAACAAAGTAAGTAAAAATTTTGTACGCTCTTTAGAAGCTTTGCCTCTGTTCCTGTTTACTCATGTGGCCGAACGAAGCATAGACAGCAGCGCATAGAAGCGGCGACCGTCACGTTCGAGTAGTGCGCGAAGCTGAATCGACGGTCAGTGTGCACCCAAACCCCAAGTTACTTGTCCGTGTTTTTCCACGGTACTCGGGTGCTAATGGGCCCTGTTGCACTAAGGCCACTGAGACCCATGTGTGTAAGGGTCGGTCAACATCCGTAGGGCAGTCTCCACGCAAATGTGCGAGCCCTGGTAGGGCTCGCACATTTGCGTGGAGAGCGGATTGAGCGGGAACAGCTGTTAACCTTACGGAAACCGCTCTTGAAACGACCAATCGGCTACCTGATACCGGGTGAACAGCCGGGCAAAGAATGCTGTGGTCCGTGATAGATTCGGTAGACACCGAATCACCGCTACGTAAGGGAGAGGACCGCGCAAGCAACCTCGAACCTATAACCAGTCGGGAGACCGGAGTAATCTGATTGCAACTGTAAGGGCGCGAGTCTCGGCCCGCTGGGTGATTAACTTAGTTTTCTCGCGGTAAGATCGTGGGCTTCTTACGGGCGAGTAGCGTTACTAGACAGTGAACTGTTTTCGTCCCAAGTTTTCTACGCTTACCTCACGGAAGACAGAACTATCTAATATCGTTAAAACTTCCTGAGGTGAAGGGTTTGTCCGTTGTAGTTAACAGCTCCAGTTGGTACAGGGGTGCCGCCAGGTTTTGCTGGCTCCGGGTAGACTTTGGTTCCCCATTACCATAACCGGCTCCCGCCGGTAATGGTCGCCTCGGAATTGGCCCCATTAAAGACGATACGCCACTTCCTTAGCCATTCTGGCATGAGATCTAATTGCTGCTGCAGTTTCATGACTGGGATTTTGATGTTCATTGAAGATGCCATGTACATCGCGTCGTCTGCGAGCGCCAACCCCGCGCCGGCGTTAAGCGGTATGTCGTGATTAAATGTCATCGGCAGATTTACCCTATATACCTACACATCGACAAGTTGGAACAGTGCGGTAGTAGTGAGGTCATAACATCGATCGTTATGGTAATTAACCGAGTTTACAGCAGTCAATAAGTGCATTTGCAAAACGACGAGCGGCCCAAGGGAAATTCAATTAACCGGTTGGCCGAGCAGCTGGTCACGAGGTTAATTGCAACCACAAAGCAAATATATATTTATGTACATACATACATACATATTGAGTGTCTGAAGCTTATAAGTCTCATCCAAAAAAATACAAATTTACAAGAGAGAGACTGTTCAAGCCTGTAATAATATCGAATATGGAAAAAAATGGTATTTTACGACTTTATACAAATCTAACCTATTAGACGATTCAGTAAAATAGTATAAATAAGACAATTTGGACCGAAACGTCGATTTTGTAGATATATTTCAGCTGGAGACCCTTAACTTGCACATGTATACGTGTAATGGATTATTTGAAAGGTGATCTAGCTTGTAAAGAAATATTTGGATCATATCTGTGGTCCGTTATCTGAAAATCGACCAATGCCTGTATCTCCTACGCAATGCGACCAACTCTTCATAGATATTTTCGTTTTTTCGACAAGGTGCTTATTTAAAAAGTCGTCGAAATTCATGGGACGATGAGCAACGACGTCGAAATTGCTTGACCTAATTGTCGATACCTTCACAGCTCGCTGAAGTGGAATATTAGCAAATTGATATTCACAGATATTAACTGGTAAATCGACAGTATGACTTAATACGACTATATCGAATCGGAATTAATGACTTCTAACCAAATTATTAGTAGCTATTCTCATATAGGTGTATGTTCCGTTTCGTATGCATGAGAGGCGTCTGTACAGGCGATATTAGATATTTCCATATTATCTCTTGAAGCAATTCTAAGCTTAATGAGAGACAAATATATAAGATTTCTGGTAATTCTAATGAACATAGGTGACACTCTTTGGCTGGAAAATTAAGTTTGTTTCATTTGTTATTGGTTTTTTTATTGTGGCATCATTTTTAAAACTGCGTGTCGTGAAAAATTCGGTGTATAATTTTCTACGATTATTAGGTGTAATTTGACAGGTCATCAGAGCCTCGTTTGGCTTCAAACTGCATTTGGCAATGAAGCATGTCAATATCAGTATTGAATATCGTGACAACAAGAAAATCAGCAATGCTGTGCCCCAAAAAAGTTATGTGATAATAAAAAAAGGCATGTGACCTAGCATGATACAGCCATAATTTAGATACAATCAAATAGAGTTGTCAACTACAATGGGCGAACCCGTCACCCCAGGAAGTTTTAACGATTGGCCGTCTATCTCCCGCGAAGTGAGCGCAGAAGACTTGGACAAAACAGTCCACCGTCAAGCTCCGCCACATGCCCGTAAGAGGTCAACGCCTTATCCGCGAGATAACTAGGTATGTTACCCAGCGGGCTTACACTCACGTCCTTACTTCCAATTGCGACCAGATTACTCCGGTCTCTCGATTGGTTACGAGTTCAAGGTCGCTTGCGCGGTCCTCTCCCTTACGAAGCGGTAAAACGGTATAAACCGAATCTATCGCGGACCACGGCGTCCTTTGCCCGGCTGTTCACCCAGGATCGGGTAGCCGATGGTCGTTTCAAGAGCAGTCGCCGTAAGGTCCGCAACCACCCCGGCTCTATAGGAAACAGTACTGCTTCCAGACTCCCCCGACTGTTAGTCAGAGAGCACAATCGATTGGCTTACGCGCACGGTGCGCAGACCGTCCAGAAGCGCCAGAAGGTTGACTACTAGGGGAAACTAGCCCTAAGGTCCGAGTCCTGCCCAGGCTCGCACTTCATGCATGGAGGCCGCCGGATGGGTGTTGACCCGTGAGTGTGACCAACCCTGAACAGAATAGGTCTTCGTGGCCAACTCAGCAAGGGCCTAAATTGCAGCTCAATCGGATGAAGCCTTTAGGCGCTATCGTAGAGGAATACACACACACACACACACACACCCTCACACACACACACACACACACACAAAGAAGTGCGTTGACAAAACTTTTCTCTGCCAGGAAAGTAAAACCCTCAGTACTTCAGTACCTAAGTAAATATCCTCAGTGTACTGTACATGTCCTGCACTGTACATTTCCCTTGTCACAATTTTAAATGAATAAACTTCACGAAATTACCCTCGTCTCTATTTCGCCGTCACGTGCGTCGCCAACGGGAGTTGGTCACGTGTTATCCGACAAATATTTTATTGTTCACAAACCTGCAATACCTACAACTACGGCCCGGGCGAAATACAAATGGCCAGGTTTACGTCGGGCGTCTATGCTTTTGAGGTCGGTTTCTGTTCGTTAATTAACAACAACTATTATTAGCCGCTACTGCTTCTCGTAAATTCTCATAGAGATCGCAGTTTGACTATTGTTACGATATATAACGATGTATAACACTTCTGCAAGCGAACAAACGAGCTACAATAAAATTATTATTGGGGTTTATTCTGACAGTGAGAGCAATAATAATTGAGAATGACGCTGACGAATTGTTGGTATGAGTGGATTCTGATGGAAATGCTTAGATAACTATTTGAAATTTTCATGAACGGCAGATTATATTACTGCGACTAATATACAAACAACGCATGTTATTTATGTTGTAGAAATTATATTCTTCGTTCATGGCACCCATTTTTGTTAAATGATTCCCATGATAATAGGGAGATAAGGGGCCCTTGCTGAGTTGACCACGAAGACCCATTCTATTCAGGGTTGGTCACACACAGGTTAACACCCATTCGACGGCCTCCACGCATCAAGTGCGAGCCTGGGTAGGACTCTGGCCTTAGGGTTAGTTTCCATTAGGAATCAACCTTCTGGCGCTCCTGGACGGTCTGCGCACCGTGCGGAATAAGCCAATCGATTGCGCACTCTGACTAACATATTGAATTGTCAACTACAACGGGCGAGCCCGTCACCACAGGACGTTTTAACGATTAGTCGTTCTATCGACCTGCAGTGAGCGTAGAAGACTTTGGACAAAACAATCCAACGTCTAGCTACGCCACAACCCGTAAGAGACCAACTCCTTACCGCGAGATAGCCAGGAATAATACCCGGCGGCTCGAGACACTCGCGCCCTTACTTCCAATTGTGACCAGATTTCTCCGGTCTCTCGATTGGTTCCGAGTTCGAGGTCGCTTGCGCGGTCCTCTCCCTTAAGAAGCGGTGAAACGGTGTACACCGAATCTATCGCGGACCAAGGCGTCCTTTGCCCGGCTCTGAACCGGGATCGGATGGCCAATGGTCATTTCAAGAGCAGTCGCCGTAAGGTACGAAACCACCCCCGCTCTATAGGGAACAATACAGTTCCCAGACTCCCCCGACTGTTAGTCGGGGGAGTCTGCACAATCGATTGGCTTGCGCCGCACGGTGCGCAGACCGTCCAGGAGCGCCAGAGGTTTGATTCCCAGGGGAGACTGGTTGACCCAGTGTCCTACCCAGGACTCGCACCCCGTGCGTGGAGGCCGTCGGATGGGTGTTGACCCGTGAGTGTGACCGACCCTGAACACATGGGTCATCGTGGCCAACTCATCATGGGCCCGTTAGCTCCCTAAACTCTGACTAACAGTCGGGGGAGTCTGGAAGCAGTACTGTTTCCTATAGAGCGGGGGTGGTTGCGGACCTTACGGCGACTGCTCTTAAAACGACCATCGGCCATCCGATCCTGGGTGAACAGCCGGGCAAAGGACGCTGTGGTCCGCGATAGATTCGGTATACACCGTTTCACCGCTTCGTAAGGGAGAGGACCGCGCAAGCGACCTCGAACTCGTAAACAATCGAAAGACTGGAGTAATCTGGTCGCAATTGGAAGTAAGGGCGTGAGTGTAAGCCCGCTGTGTAACCCTCCTGGCTATCTCGCGGTTAAGGCGTTGGCCTCTTATGGGTTTGTGGCGGAGCTTGACGGTGGACTGTTTTGTCCAAGTCTTTTGCGCTCACTCCAGGGAGATAGAACGACTAATCGTTAAAACTTCCTGAGGTGACGGGCTCGCTCGTTGTAGTTGACAACCCTAGTTGTTAAATGATTCATGTCGAAAAATTATTAAAATTATTGGATGGATTTTTTTTTCCCAAAATTTTGCTTCGAAATACGTTATTATTTTTTGTCATCAAATATAATTACCATAACCAAACAGACTAGCGCTTCTTTTTTAGTCAGTCTCCCCTGAACCACGCACAACAAAAAAATAGAAAAGCGGTTTACGGGATTTACCATTAAGATAAGAAGCACAAAGTTAAGTGAAAAATTTAATGTTTCAAATGCCTGACCGACATCACCGAAATTAGAATATTGATTGAGAGTTGAGCCTCAGTGACAGGCCAAAAGTACTTCCCGTTACGTTAATATTAGCATTCTCAAAATGATTCTGTTATAAATTTTATATGAATAGATAGCGAAAAGCCAAATGTACCATATAATCAAACATTTATACCGCAGCATGTTCTATGTAACGAGAAATCTACAAACGGAAATGAGTAAAAATGCTAAAAAGATACATCAAAATAGTAGCTATAGTAGAGATATAGAGTAGGGCGGTGTCGACTACAATGGGCGAACCCGTCACCCCAGGTTGGTAAAGAGATATGTTTTTTCCGCTGTGGGATGAACATAGAATTTTTAGAGACCAGACAATCTACTGTCTAGCTCGGCCAACAAGCCTGTTAGGTTCCAACGCCTTACGGCAAGGCACCGGGAAAGGTAATCAGCGGGCAGCCTCGCCCCCTAACTACCAGTTTTGGTAGGATATCTCCGTCTGGAGTTAACCTTCAGGATACCTCCGTCCTCCCGACTGGTTACGGGTCCGAAGTCGCTTACGCGACCTCTACCTGTTATATTAAAGCGGTAAATCAATTTGAATTTATCGCGGACCTCGGCGTCTTTCGCCCGTAGTGCCACACGGGATCGGATGGCCCAAGGTCATGTTGTTTATTTCAAGAGTGGCATGACAACAGGTCAACATCCACCCCCGCTGCTTAGGAGAGAGTATATTTCCATAGTCTGCAGACTCCTTCAGCAATTAGTCAGAGTGCACAACCGATTGGAGTCGCCGAACGGTGTGCCAACCGTCCAGTAACGCTGGGATGCAATCCCACCAGGAGAAACCGGTCCACCAGCCGTGTGGCCTGAGACGCGAGAGTCTTACCCGGGCTAGCCTTCCGCACGAGGAGGCTTCTGAATAGGAGCTGAATCGTGAGTTGAGCCGATCCTAGAACAAAGTGGATCTTGTGGCCCAAGCTGAACGAAACCGTTCGCTACTAGTAGAGATATACAGTTATAGTAGAGATATACAGATAAAAGTCAAACAGTTGAAAAACTTTCAAAATTCAAAGAAAATATCCCCTGGTTAATTTCTTGTCGTGTTTTTATTATTTGTCGATATTTTTCCTAAATTTTACTGAAAAACAAATAAATTTTGATTTTTTTTAAAACCGTTTAGAGGATTAATCAACTTAGTGATTTATAAATTGACACTGGGATATGTTATTTTAAAAATCGGAATCTAATAATCATTATAGTAATTTTGCATTTGTTTTATCAATATTTCTCCGAGTATTGGTCATAGAATATAGAGGATTTTTAAATACTACCTTAATCACATAAAACATTATTGCCTTAACAAACTGTTCGTATAATCTTTGTAGTGAAACATTTGATGATTAGAGCGGTACTCCGCCTTAAATTAATAATAATAATAAACTCTATATTTGCACTTAATTAGTATACAAAAAGGCGAGATTATTGCCACATGGCAATGTCTTACAACTAACCTAAACACAGTGGTACATGCGCGCATTGTAAAAATAAATATTATTACATAACATACAGACAAGTGGAAGAATTTAAAACTAATAATGCCCGAGGAGAGGAAATTGAGAGGAACAGGAGAGAAAGGGAAGAACAGGTTACTTTATAGAAAGGTAATAATACCAAACTATGGTAAAGAAGGTGAGTATCGTATATTTGCTGGGAGATCGTTCCAGAGTCTTGCACCATGGTCACAGAAAGAATAGAAATCACTATTATAACTCGGAATTTTTAATAAACTGTCAGAGGCTGACCGAAGTACGAGACCGTGGGAACTTAGTGGTTCAAAAAGCTCGTGGAGATAGGATGGTGTTAATTGGGAGAGTAGCTACCTACCATATATTACCTAGCTAATCATAGCATCATATTTTATAACACGTAAATAAACGGAACATCACGCATTATCAATTGTAAGACAGATATCTAGACTGCGCTGTTATAAAACAGTGTTGATTTTATGAATAAGGTTTTAATGAACGTGTTTATGAAGCATATGTATGTAAAAGTTAATGATATCCAAAACTATATATTATTTTAATCAATGTATCTTTTTAATAGTGAGTTATTCAATCGGCGAACTTCATAGCCATATTAATAACGTATAGTTTTAAACAGCTTTCACTTCCTTTCTAGCGTATTTTAACCTCTACCCAAAATCAATGATTTTCCAAATGCAAGCAAATGTATTGTCGTGCAGATATCCAATAATGCAATGAGCTATAAAATGTCTCACAGAAGTAGATTAGCGTTGTGCCTATTTCACTGATGTATTTTTAAAAGTTAGCTATGCCAATTTAAAATACAGGTTATTAAGTAAAGTTTACCTAATATTTTATTGACATACAGATATAAAATTCTTCCTGGTCGAATTTTCAAGTATATAATAGGAGGCAAAAATATAAATAGGAGGCAAAATACCGCTTCTTATTGCCCAACTAGAATATGGAAGAATAATATGGTAGGAATCATGTATTTAAAATTACTCTTCTGGAAATGATGGATGGATGGAATAAGGGATGATACAGGATGGGCGGCATTCAGATTCTTAAGAAGTATAAGTGTTGATACCGTGCTAATGGTAGAGCATTCTGTCTAGCATTTACAATACGCCACTTCACTTTCACTATTCGATGTTCGCGTAGGATCATGTCCTGTACAAGTCGTTTTTCATTGTGGTATCTACGAGTAATAAAATCTTTTCTTCTCGCTTCCGCCCACCTTTCAGGATCTATTTTGCCTGCCTTTCAGAATGTTTTTTTCCGAAATCACGCTGTTTTTTAGTGAAAGAGAGTGGCATGATAATTGCTTTAATATTTAATATATGTTAAGTAATAAAGGACTTAATTTAAAAATATCTAGTCAAAAAAAGTGCAATTCGTTGTCAAAATAATATATAACAACAAAGTCAAATAATTTTTGGTAGTTAGTTCAATGGTAAAATATTTTCAACATACATGTTTAAAAATATGTTTTAATTTGTGCATCTAAGTTTTATTAAACTATTATTTCTAACATTTGATGTATGGTTAGTCTGTCATGATTCGATAACCATTTCTTTAATTTATTTTTGAATTCCCTAAATGTCAAATTCATTTTTATTTCCATACTGATCAGATTGTAAAATCTCGGCGCAATGAAAGAGTAAGTAATATCTTTTTCCAAATGATGTTTTCATTCTGGGTATTATAAGGCTATTTTGTATAACTTGTCTCGTTGGTCTTCGATTCTGAATTATTCCTAGATTTGAGTTATTGTCCAAAAATAGCCAGAAGGAAGTTTTAAGAAAAAGTTGCCTACAATCAAGGACTTTAGCTTCTTTGTAAAGTTCATTAGTGGGATGGCGATATGGTCTACGTAAAATATTTTTTAATATAAATTTCTGCGCAACTTGCAATGGCTCTAGCAGGGTTTTACCACATCCACCCCATCCAATTTTGCCGTAAGTTATAAGCGATTCACATAAAGCATAATAAACAGTTTTTAATGTTTTTGAATCCAGAATATTCCTCAGTTCTTTGAAAATATATATAAGGATTCGCACCTTCGTAGCCACATTATGTATATGAGAGTCCCAACAGAGAAAGTAATTTAGAGTGATGCCTAGATATTTCCAAGATATTTCTTTTTGTAGAGGCTGACAGTTACAAGATATTGAGGAAAAATATTGCCAGCTACTTTATTTACTAATTAAAAAGGTTTATCGTGACAAAAGTGATTAAATATAGAAGCATAGTTGTTAGGTAGCTTGATCTTACATTGTAAGGCTCCGGGGTCAATTCCCGGTTATGTCACAATTTCCCGTTGGGATAAAAGTAACGGAATTACATTTCAATTCGGTCGATCAAATGCACTAACACACACTTACGCATATGTTACACGCACACAAACACTTTATAGTAGGGTTTGTTGTAAGAGATTATTGTATGGCAATAAACCCGCCCATTGTGAAATTTCACAATAAAATTAATAATATATTAAACCAACAAACAAACAAACCTAATACGGCGGGATTATTTGAAAATTAATATAGTGAAAAGTTAATGAAAGTAGTAAATGAAAAGTTAATAAACCGGAGTTAACGCGAATAGCGAAAATACTGATTTTTTGTGACAATTGTTATTTCTACCACTCTGTTACGATATTTACCACTCTATTACCTAAAAAATACATAAAAAAATTGACAACTAAGTAATAAATAACATTAAGGGTATGTATTTATAATATTTGCAAAATCAAGACACTTATAAATTTGGCAATAATAGTGGGTAGACCGAAAAATACACGCTCTCAGATTCACAATAAGGCCGGTAATACACGTCAGACTTTTTCTATATGACAGTCCGATGCTTTTCTTGAAATGCAAAAAGCTTTTCTTTATAGAGCTTGTCATCATTACAACTGGGAGTTTATGGATGTTGATATATGTGCCACAACCCCAGACACATTTAAAAATCTAATTATGAATATATTACAATTTAATTAAGTAATCTGTTTATTATGAAAATAGTTATTGTCCTCTTATCTTTGTATTTACATAACTTATTCCTTTTGTCTATTTTTTCTTTTCATAAAATGTGTCTTTATATAATTATTTATTTTATTTTCTTATTACTATATATTTAATAATGAATTAAATTATTACCATGTTAATATACATGTTTATGAATCTATTTACTGTTTTTTCTGCTTTATTTACTTTATATTTACTCTTCTAATACTTTGGACTGTTTAGTAACTTAGCAATTACTTTTCAGAATATTTTTTGTTTATTTAAAAAACCCTAATAATTTCACTTTTCACTTTAAAAAATGCTTGTATATTTTAAACTTTTCTTTTATATAGAATAACGCACTATATGACCGTTTAATCGGTGGAAACATATAAATGGTTTATGTTTGTTATATTTTGATTAAGTAAATATGTTTTTGTACTGTCTGTTCCCTGAATAAAATAAAATAAAATAAAATAAAATATAGTCTGATCAGACTATCGGATCCGACTATCGTATAAAAAACGAACGTGTATCGCCGGCCTAAGGCTCACAACGCACTGATAGCCGCGGCTCCGGAGCTATGGCTGCGATACATATTTAATATACGAAAAATAACTCTGTCACCACCAACTTCCATTGGGCCCAATTTCTTCGTGAACTAAAACTGGAATTTAGTTTATGTGAACGAGACAGGGCAATACGTTAGAGCAGAATGTGAAATGAACGGTTGTCACTTTTTTGCATTAAAACTACCCACCGAGGAAAAAGCAACTGAATCTAAGACCGCAAGAAATGTGTTAAAACTTATTAGAACTGCTTTAACAGTTAGCTTTAGCGCGGGAAAATCGGCGATCGTTCATTTCATATTTCGCTCTAACGCATTGCTCTGTCTCTTTCCCATAAACTAATTTCCAATTTTAGTTCATAAGGAAACGCTATCGTGGCCATTATCTTAGTAAAGAAGGTAGCTAAGGTGATCCTGATGATGGTGATATCTAAAAATGTTTAATTTTATATAAACTTATAGACTTTGTCATTTCTTGAATAGCAACGAAAATAAATCATACACAAAAAAGTAGAATGGCCCAAAAACTTTAAAAAGTACAACATTTTATGACAATACGATATTTTCTAAAAGGACCACGCATTATAACACGGGGTACAACCTGATTCATTGCCAAATTTATTTTCAGAGATTTAGGTAAGTGACGCTGCCGTCCATATATGTATATAATGAAAGAAATGCTGAACTAACGCTGGTAAATCAAGATTCCGTGCAGCTTGGGGCTGATGAACTGTTTGTTATCTTGCGTTTGCTCCTCACGGTTCAACTCCCATCCTGTAAACCTCCTCGAAGATAGACTAACCTGGTAAGGCTCTGCCTCCGGCCATAAGGCCAGTCGTTGTTAAGTTGGATCGGTTGTTTCAATCTGGGGGAACTCCTCGGGCGATACTGAGCGGTTTGCGAATCGTTCGGCGTTTGCCTTTAGACTGTGCACTCTGTCGAATAACTGGGGTGGGGGGGGGGGCTGGAAAAATGGCCCTTCAGTTCGAGATAAATTCGAATTCAGTTACCGTTGACATCAGGCAGAGGCCGAGTAAGCCACTTCGAATTTATGACCAGACTAGAGGATGGTCCAATCCGTCCAAATCTGGTAGTATAAGATCGAGGTCGGCCGGCTGAGTCATCTTTCCCGTGCCTTCCAGTAAGGCGTTGGACACTTACGGGTTTGTGGGCGGAGTTAGTCAGTGAACTGTCCTTTTTCCGCTACAGTCTTTCCTTATTTCCCTCCATGGGAGATAGAACGAACTAATGCAGTAAAACCTTCCTGGAGTGACAGGTTCGCCAGTTGTGTATGTCACGCCCAGTTGTACGTACGCAGAAATGTAGAAAGTTTTGAAGAGAATGGTGAGCACCATCTTTACTTTGTAACCACCGTTAATCTGTGCTCGGTGGGTCACATGTTACTTAAGTCAGAAAGCCTAGCTAATGTTGCCAGCCCTCAAATATATAAAAAGTTGAGTGATGATTCGAAATGCTTCATCCTCACATGCACCCAAAATCCGCATCAAAATATACCTCATCTATTCGGCGGAAGAATATTTTTCATGGGCTAAAGTGCCTATTTAAGCATGAGATTTGTGTGTTTTTATTCGTTGTTATTCTGTAAGTACATATTGAGCTGTAATTAACTGACGAGTATATATAATACGAAATAAATTTATTATGAAATATTATTAACTGAATTCAAAATCAAAAACCATCTAATTTGTAAGCTCTAAACTCCCAACCGCTACCGTGATTCAACACCAATTAATAGGACGCTTTTGTTTGATGTAAAATTTGAGCTTATCCAATCATTGAATTGGCTGGTAGGAGTAGATAAGGAGTAGGGGCGATTAGTATGCCCCCCTGAATCGTTAACCCTTTCCGTTTACCGACGGGTCACGCTGACCCGAGTAATAATTTAAAGCTTTTAATTTTTAAACTTTTCCCATAGGTTTGGAATATATTAAATTTATACATGTACGATCAGGAAGTTACATACATTTTTTAAAAATCAAATTAGCTTTCGACGAATCAATTCTTATAGTTCCGAGACGTTCGAAAATCGTAAATTTTTAAGCCATAAACTAAATTAGTCGTAGTTTTTATTTTAAAAATTACCATTTTCGGCATTGAAAATGAAAATATTCCAAAATATCTCAAGTCCATTAAATGTATCATCATCATCATCGGCCGGTAGACGTCCACTGTCGGACATAGGCCTACCCCATAGAATGTCATGGCGAGAAGTCTTGAGCCGCCTCCATCCACCTACTTCCTGCGACTTTGTCATCGGTCCATCTTGTAGGGGGCCGTCCCACACTGCGTCTGCCGGTTCGTGGTCGTCATTCGAGAACCTTTTTTTCCTAATGGTTGTCGGTTCCGCGAGCTATATGACCTGCTCATTGCCATTTCAAGTTGGTAATTTTACGAGTTATATCAGTGACCTTGGTTCTTCTGCGGATTTCCTCATTTCGGATCCTATTACGCAGTGAAACTCCAAGCATTGCTATCTCCATGGCTCGTTGCGCAACTTTGAGCTTGTGTATGAGGCCAATAGTTAGCGACCACATCTCAGTGCCATATGTGATCACTGACAACACGCCCCCTGATTATATATATTTGTCTTGATGCTTTGCGGTATTCGTGAAAGAAGATATGGCGTAGTTTCCTGAACGCTGCCCATCGGAGTTGGATTCGTCGGCAGACCTCCTTGTCGAAGTTGAGTCTGCCTAGTTGGATCGTCTGACCCAAATAAACAACTAGAGTTGTCAACTACAATGGGCGAACCAATCACCTCAGGAAGTTTTAACGATTAGTCGTTCTCTATCCCGTGAAGTGAACGCAGAAGACTTGGACAAAACAGTCCACCGTCAAGCTCCGCCACATTCCCGTAAGAGGCCAACGCCTTAACCGCGAGATAACTAGGTGTGTTACCCAGCGGGCTTACACTCACGCCCTTACTTCCAATTTCGACCAGATTACTCTGACGATTGACAGCACTTCAGTATACCCCGTTTCAACGACGTATACCCAGTATACGACGTATACTTCAGTATACCCAGTATACGACGTTTCAACGACGGTTGAAACGTCGGGTGCTACAAACTTCACGCGTTATATAAATAAACAAGTTTTCCTTGTCTATAATGTCAAACAACCGCGTTAGTCTTCGATTTCATATTTATAACAAAAATTATGCAACCTATGCAGTAATGAATTACTCGGTAGTCGCCTCAGTGGCTTAAATATGTGCTTGGAGCGGGTCACTCGTTGCGTCACCCTCGAAATGATACCTGCCAACAGTTGTGGATAGTCGACAAGACTGTTGACTCTGCCGCACCGATGATACGGTCACCCAATTTGCAGACGATGCTAACGCTGTAGTTGAAGCTGACAACATGAATACACTTACTGCCAATACATCTCTTTGTGAACTTAATGATTGGTTACATGTGAACAAGATGTCTCTAAATATGTCAAAGACTGTTATTTTAAATTAGCAAAACATCATTTCTAAAAGTTAAGGTTTTATTTGTGGAAAATGTTAAATTTCTCGGACTACTTCTGGATGAAAAGATGTCATGGAATCTACTTATAGAGCATGTTAAGTGGAAACTGTCGTCAGCCTGCTATGCTCTATTGTGGATCAGGAGTTGTATGAAGAGAAATGAGGTAATATCGGCCTATTACGCGCTAGTTGAATCAAACCTGCGCTATGGTATTCTTTTATGGGGTACTGCAGCGCACATCAACAGTGTATTTACTCTTTAGAAAAGAGCCATATATCCGATAGTGGGTATTCGTCCACGGCAGCCATGTCGTAAACACTACCAAAAACTATGTATCTTGACCGTATATGCGATTTTTGCTCAAGAAGCTCTTTGCGATTTCTATTACAATAAGAGCTCGGCAATATCCCACGAGGAATTACATTGGCATGACACCAGGAATAAACCCCATTACTTACAACCGATCGTACCACGTAGTGCCAAGTTCTAGGCGACTAGCCTCTACACATGCCTTAAACTCTTTAATAAATTGCCTTATCAATTAAAGGCCATTAAAAACATCGATATTTTCAAAAAAATCCATCCGGGGTATCTGCTTAAAATTAACATGTATGCGCATAACGACTTTATAAAATATTGAGAAAATACATAATGTCGTACCTACAAGTTTAATTTATTATACATTTTTTTATTGTCAATTGTTTTATTTTACATTGTTTTGTTATAGTCTTTGTTTATGTAAATTGGAAAGTTTTAAGTAAATAAATTTATAGTAAAAAAATACTTTAATTGAAATGCTCTGTCCCGAGCCAACCATGGGTGCAGCAGCTATATCATAGTGAAACTTAGAAAGGGCTCCCATAATTGAAAGCGTATACAAAATTTCGTTTCTGTGCTGTCAACTGTAAAGGAGTCCCCTGGTTGGAAGCCAACCCTGGGTGCAGCAGCCCTGTTGTGGTGAAACTTAAAACGAGCTATCATAATTGAATGCGTATACAAAATTTCTTTTCTGTACTATTGACCGTTGAGGAGTCATCTCATCGGGAGCCAACCCTGGGTGCAGCAGCCGTATCACGGTGAAATTTAGAACGGGCTATCATAATTGAACGCGTATACAGAATTGTGTGTCTGTGCTGTTGACCGTGGAAGAGTATCATCGGTACTGAGCCAATATGTAAAATTTCAACTTCATAGGATAAGAGGAAGCGGTTCTAATTCAGGTTGCAAGATTTGACCTAAACAAACTAACATACAAGTCGCGCCAGATTTCTCGGTCCCTCGCTCACATGCTCAGATCACACGTATTGCACTTACTGAACACCAATGCACTGAAACCAAAAAGGGACCCTTTAAAGAATGTCTATTTCTTTTTGGTTTCAGTGCATTGGTGTTCAATAAATGCAATACATGTGATCTGAGCATGTGGGCGAGGAACCAAAAATTTGGCGCGGCCAATACAACAAACATTGCAAGGTAAATAAAAGCCTGTAAAAACTATATATGATTTCTTTGCTAATTTGAGTAAATAGTTTAAGATTAATTTAATATTATTCCTACACAATTGTAAAGTTTGTATTTGAATGAAATACTCTTTATCTTTATGATATATGTCAGTAGTGATAACATTTTAAAGTGTTTAGTATTTTTTGTAGTTGACTAAAGTCTACCTTTCTCTTTATTTTTTTGTCCGGATTTCATAATATATTATGGCCATTTTCTTTTGTCTTTTATGAGATGTTAACTTGTATCGGTGGTCCACACATCTATTTCTCTTCGCTAGCTTCCGTATCCGTATCCCCTATTTTATATACCTACTTTCTCTACAGTTTTCCATATTTTGGTTTTGTCGCTTGTTAATTCCTCCCATTCCGCGTTCATTTCATTTCAAAATACCCTATGTCATAATGAAAAGTATCTTAAAGGTGTATAAGATTACTGCAATAAAATATCTCTGATCGATTCTTCTTAATCAAAGAGATAATATCGGGTAAAGCTGACCCGTCGGTAGCCAATGCGTGATTAACGATTGTCGGTAGCTGTAAGGGGTTAAATGACACGGTACACCGTTCCTCCATTCAAGCTACAAAGCATTGTTTCACCTTTATCGCCGTGAGCTTCATTAATCATTAAGCTTTCTTCCTCTTTGTTTTTACTCGTAAAGAAAATTAGTTCAATAACCTATTCTTAGCGCAACCGCCGCCGCCCTCGAGCATTAAAACAGTCCAACCATTCAGGGGGGAAATGTTTCAAATGATTATAAATTATGAACAGGCATATCAGGGGATTCTATTTTTAATCGGGAATTATTTTTTCTGAGACAGGCCGAAATTATAAACTAAGAGTAATAATAACTTTCAGGACAAAAAATATCACTGGCAAGTTTTATTAAACAAATTTAAGTCGTCACTTCATAATATATTATGTAGTATTAAATTGTAAATTGTATACTACCTTATGGGCCATTAATTACACAAAATTATTTTTGAATAAATTACTTTTTATATGTGTGATTATTTTTAACGGTTTATTGCAACATTAAAATGATTTTCAAAAGTTTGTATTTTAATTGTTGTTACATTTTGGGTTTTTTTATATACCTGAGGGCTGCAACTGGCGTCATGAAGACCACCCCAACAGCGGGATTAGAGGTGGCACTCTGCTGCCCGCCTCTGGACAAGCTCATCATCCACTCCGCCAGACTTACAGCATACAGACTGAAGTGTTTGGGCGAGTAGAAGCGAGGAGGGCACAATCATCCTGAGCTAAACCTCCTCCACAAAAGCCCATTCACTCTGACCCAGGATCGACTACGGAAAAAAAAATTGGTAGAGAAATCCTATAAAATCCTAATCCCCGCCAGGGAAGAATGGAAAAATCCGCAGTGGCTTCAAAGCCACAACGCAGACACCTGGTTCACCGACGGCTCAGGAACAAATGGACGTTTTGGGGCAGGCGTGATTGGACCCAAAACCAACCACAGAATCAGCATCCCCCTTGGACAATACGCCACGGCTTTTCAAGCCGAGGTATTTGCCATATTGGAATGCATAAAACTACAAAGTCGACTTAAGGTAAACAGACAAATCCTCATCTGCTCTGACAGCAGAGCAGCACTGGACGCTATGGCTAAAGCCACCACAGAATCTTCTGGGGTCACCAAGGCATACCCGGAAACGAAGAGGCCGACAGACTGGCAAAACTGGGCACACTGAATTGCCCAGTGGAGCCAGCTGTAGGGGTCCCCTTTGTTACAGGTAAGAAAATCATCAGGGACTGCTTGGAGCAGGAACATCGGGATTTCTGGAAACAGAGTCAGGGATGTCGCCAGGCAAAAGCCATGATGGAGCAACCACTACAGAAGAAAACCAAGGCCCTACTAGACATGAGCAAGAAGAACCTTAGAACCACTATCGGTCTCCTCACCGGACACACGACCCTTAGAGCTCATCTATTCAACCTTGGCTTGACTGAGAGCAAGGATTGCCGAATATGTGGCCAGGAACCTGAAGACAGCATACACATTGTTGGTCGCTGTCCAGGGCTCGCCGCCAAAAGACACAGTTTACTGGGACGAGCCTTTCTCGAACCCAGCGATCTGCCCAACTTGAAGGTCAGTGACCTGCTTGGACTGGTAAGAAGTACCGGGCTACTAGCTGACCACTGACCTAACCACACAGTGGGTAGTTACAAAAGACCTCACAGATCTAGGTGACATCAAGGGCTGGAAACAAGCCCCCCACTCTATCTACTACTACTACAGGATCGATCCTGGTAACTAATGACAATTATTAAGATCCGGAAACTCGAGTATTTGGGACATACGATTATAATGCGAAACGAAAAGCATGGCCTATTTCAACATATAAATAAAAGCAAAATCTAATTTAAGCGCTTCAAAGTCGAAGACGCGTGTCCTGGCGAAAAATTACGGGATTTAAGGAAGAATACACGATGATTGTTCCGAATAGCAATCTGCAATATACAAATAGACAGAATGGTCGACAACTTTTGCAGTGGAAAGAGCATCCGAAAAACTAGAAATCCAGGAAACCAGCCGTACGCTTAATGTTGCAAAGCTGAGCATCAGCCCATTAGGCTGAAAATATATTTTTATATGAGGTTTATTTAAATGTTAATTGGTTATAAGCGACTTTAATTATGTACATAAACCAGTACCTATGTAAAAAAAAACCATTTCTTTCACTCCTAATTTTTTTGTCTATTATTACGGAAAAGACATTCTGGTTTGATTTTTCTCTGAGGTAAAACTCCCTCTTTTCTTGATTTCGTAACCCCCCCCCCCCCCCACCCCCACATCTTATACAGAAACGCAAAAAACCCTGATATAGGCTGTACTTTTCTGGTGTGAATTGTTCTCTACATATACAAAGGAAGTAAAGAGGCAATTCCGAAATGAAATATGTACCTACAGGACCGCATCAGCATGGTAAAAGAGGGAGAAATAGACAAAAATAGCGTTTTTGCTAACTAATATTAATTTTAATAAATAATCACAGATATTGTGTATTCAATTTCTATTTTTTATTTTAATATTTAACTAAAATTAAAGTTTGTAAAAGCTTAGACACAAAAAGCCCGACCAGGTCTCCCGGTCGAGACAATTTTATTTTATATTATTTTATTAGATTTTTAAAAATACACCGTTAGTACGCGTCATAGTTTGTGTCGCTTCTTACTATGCAGAGTCTGTTCTAAAATATATAACTTTCAAAACAAAATTTCAGAGCCAAATTAAGTTATAAATTAAATTTTCACTAAAACATAATAATTTTACAATTACAATTAGATAATATTATTTGTTTTATTTTTAACGGAGTACATTTATGAAAGTACAATTATATATGACACATTGTATACTGCAGTCATTCACTGTTGACGATAGTCTGATCCATTTTGTATCACCTCTGGTCAATAGTGTGATATATCTCATTTTTTTGGAAGGCTGTATTTTTTTACTCACCGGTATAATGAATATTGATTTTTATCAAAGTATAATGAATATTTGATTAAAAAAAGTGAAAACTGAAATAAGTAATGTCCGAAAGATAACAATATCTTACATATCTAAAAATGTATTGTATTTTTTAACATTCCAAATAAATAAATCGTGTTATACAAAGTGGGTAAATAGGGAAAGTCATGCTTTCGAGCAAGATTTGGAATTCGAGTTTCAACCAGACCTATCCGTTTAGAGATTCTGGGAACCCAGAACAGTGATTTCAGGAAAATGTCAGGGTGTGTATCTGTGTGTGTGTGTGTATCTACTGTATTTAGAACAATATGACCAATTAGGACCAAATTACGTACGATTGATTGGCATTTTGTAACAATCATAGGTTGCCACAATTCAGTGAGTCGACATCGATATTTTTCGGCGCCAAAATTGTATGTTCTCCCACCCATCCAAGATTCAGATAGTTTGGAACGATATTTGGTAAGATTTTTTTAATCATTCCTCCTTCAATTCGGTGAAATTGTAAAAATTCTCTTTGAAATTGATGTGATCACTGACGATGTCCATTGAGCATTCATTCTAGATAATAATTCTGCTTGTTTGAAGCACTTGCGCGATTGCAGTATTTTTAGAAATGTTGCACGAATGTAACAGCTATTCCAGATGATGCAATCGCCGATGCAATGTGATTCTCTGACCGAATCGAAGCCAATATCAAGGAATTTAAATAAGTCTCCCCAGTTCCGCCGGTTGCATCCAAGAAATACAATCCTCTAATTCCATCCTTCGCAGCTTTCATGATCGTTTCGTATGCATACCTTTGTTGCTGATATAGCAACGGAACGTTCTCTGCGACTGTTTGGGCCAATGTATCTCGATTATTCAAAATTCGAAAATCAAGATGGCGGCACGGCGCGAAAACTGTAATTTGACAGTAAAAACTGACATTTGAATTTTCGTATTTTTATTCTTGTCGAACAACGCCATCTATGATCAAGCTCGGTACTAAAATAATTTTCGGGTGTTCACATTTTTCTCACTTTTTCCGAGAGATTTTCCGATTTTTTTATAGCCTATATATAGTATGACCAAAGTGATTATGAACAAAACAAAAAAACAGTCACCCAAATCGGGCCGGCCGCTGGTGGGTTATTAGGTAACATACATAAAACACCACTCATTTTTATTATATAGATTTACGGCATCTTAAAAATTTTCAAAAATATACAAAAAAATGTGACAGAATTCTTACGTCAAGTTTTGATATCTTCAGCGGGTTTTGAATTTAAAATGTTATATGAAATCGAAGATTATCGAGGTTGTATCTTGTTTAAAAAAAAATATATAATCTGGAAATTTAATACTTTATAATACCATTATAGTACCGTTATTACTGATAGAATATATAAAACAAAAGTGTCTTGGAACCCTAAGAATATTCCCTTTATCTTTTTTGTCGATCATTTCTTTGCGATTTCGTAGCCGATAACTAGAACAGCGATTGCTTGTAAGTCGCTTCATCAACACGAAATATGGTATGGTACCTACCATCTTTCAATCAGATTTTGTTCTTAGCTTTGTGGGCCCCTTGTTGTGATGAATATACTTTTATGTTAACAAGATTGTGCGTAATGTACGTACAATCGCGCTTGCGGCGCAAAGTAATATTTATTACAAGAAAAATTGAATGTTATTGTTGTTATCGCTGGTTAAGTTATTGGGTTTTTATAATCATTCGGTCCTTTATAATAAGTAAATATATTAAAAATATTAAAATACATGACTGCCATTACAGGAAGTGAACTATTGTATTTATATAATAATTATATGAAATCTAACGCCCTCTATACTCATTTGTATGTACTCTTTCGAACTATCTTTTTACATTAGTAGATACCATTTCTGGTCGCTTGATGTAATTTAGTGTTTATTAGTGTAAACAAAATTGATGAGAGCGATTTGACCCCCTTCCCATGTAATGAGCGATTTGACCCCCTTCCCATGTAATGAGCGATTTGAACCCCTTCCCATGTATTGAGCGATTTTTGCCCATAATCAACCATTATCCTGAAGGTCTAAGCTATTCAAAAATATACATTTCATTGAGGTACCATTTTCCGTTAGCTACTAGAATCATTTGTAGTATTTTACTTGTAATAAACTGATTCTGAATATTATATATTACCACATACAAAATAAAACAGAACAGTATATTAGATATTACCACAGAACAGTATATTATATATTACCACATACAAAATAAAACTATGTATATAGGTAGACTGACAAGACCGCAGCCCAGTAAGCCTTATTTCGACCCTGTGCACACATCAATGCGGCAATAGGAATCGACGCAGGTGTTGCCGCACAATGGCTGGCGCTCGCATCCGTCGGGTCGTTTGTCATGTGCACAGGAGGTCGGCAGAGCGATGAAAATTGTCACGTGTTCCGTTTCGCACGTCGCCGTCCCGCAGTGCGGGGGCCACAAAGCCCTATCGGATATTTGAAGTTTCACGTAACCCCCGGCGACCGTTTTGTTGCGGTTTCGCAATCTGTACTGTACACGGGAAAGCTGAAATGTGTCCCGTGATTTCGTGAACACAATCGAATAAGTAGGTTTGTAAAGTTTGGCGGTCGTGATCTCTGACATTCAATATCAAGAGGATAACTATAAATAATAATATGGTTAACGAAATATGAACTAGCTTTCGCTTTGAATGAATTACATACTTAGTTTAAGGCTTATTAGTGGCCGCCGATAATGATCTATTCAAATCTATACTAATATTATAAAGAGGTAAAGTTAGTGAGGTTGTAGGAAGTAATCTCTAGATCTACTGAACCGATTTTGAAAATTCTTTTACCAATTAAAAGCCACGTTATTTGTGAGTGTCATATGCTATATATTAATCCGAAAAATGAAAAAACTTCTTTGTGGTAGTCGGATTTGCAAAGCAAGTCGGAGAAAAAACGCGGTCGAACGAAAACGTTTCTAACTAACGCTGCCTTAACGATGAGAGATATATGATTAAGTTCTAGTGAAAAGTTGTAGAGTTTGATAATGCCTACAAAAAAGTCAGCGACAGCATATGTCTAACTTTTATATTTAAATCACAAAAAGAAGTATTTTATATTAAAAAAATAATTTAAATCGTTAGGACATGTTTATTGGTCATATTATGAACAATTATGAATTCTTATCAAAATAAGTAAATTTATTGTCTCAAGTATTTATAACAAAAGACTTTTGCCTTTTACTGCATAAATAGTTAAAGAGATAATACGACATAGGTATGTAAACGCGACCGTGTCTTAATCTATCTATACTAATATTATAAAGAGGTAAAGTTTATGAGGTTGTTGTAGGAAGTAATCTCTGGATCTACTGACACTCATAAATAATGGTAATATAGTCAAATTGGCATGATAAAATATTATGTATGTTTAGATACTCTGTTAATCTTTTTTTGCCGCTTTTTATGTCAATTTGGAAATACCGCTTAACAGGGAAATAGGTCTATAATTATTGACACTTTTTTATCACCGTTTATGAAGATAGGTACAACTATAGACGTTTTTAAGTTGCTTGGAAAGATTGGCCGCCCCTCGAAACATAACCGTGCTAAACTTCTGAAACCAGTCCCACAGTTACGAAGCTAAGATGTTTTCTCCTGTCCCGAACCTCGTCTTCCGGCTATTTTGCCTTTAATTATTATATGCATATATGCATATTATTATATGCAATTAATATATCTTTCGAGATGACGCATGACATAGCGAAGTATACGAGTTTGAAGGTCTTTTATTATCCTCGATATTTCTACGTTTTTGCTCCCAATGGATCCAACGGACCCAGTCCTTCGTATTTTTCTTAATAACTTTTTAAGTTCGAAGTTTGCGACGTTGCGGCTATTAGTACCTTTTAACGATGGTGAACCACAGCAAATGACGACCTTGATCCTCAAATAGAGAGCTACGCTTGAGAGCTACGGACGTAAAAAGTGTGTATGGGTCCTAGATGCAGTGCCGGATAAACCCATATAGTAGCTCTTAGGCCGTCGAAATTTGGGGGGGGGGGGGGGGGGGCTTTGCACTCTTTGGGGCCCCTTTGGACTGTCAGACATTCTGACAACGATGGGGGCCCTAAGCTATACCTTGTGTAGCTTATACGTAAATTTTGCACTGCCCAGATGTGTATGGATATGGAGAAATTTCTATGGAGAAATTTCGTATTTTATGTAATGGCTCTCTGTTTAAGTAAAAACAATAAAAATAAATTGTTCCTTGGATAGAACAATGGGATTTTGAAACTGCATCCAGTGGTTACTTCCGCTATCCAATATATGTTCGCAGATCGCCGATTTTTCTCGCTGAACGTTTTTAACATATTCTATTAAAATGCAAGATATTCTTGTGTTTCGAAGTCGGGCTGACGCCAGCGTAAATATATAAAAAAACATGTGTATCGTTTTACTAATTACAGATAAGTCCGAGTGGTTAATCGATAATCTCATGTCGTATCTATTGCGTAAATGTGCAATTTTATTCTGTGGCTTTATGATTAAAATCAAGCAAAGACGGTGCGTGGCTAAGCATAGGTAACGATCGCGTCGCCCACCCAACCGCATATTCGTGATCGGAAATTCCAAAAATTGTAGCCGGTTGTTCGTGTAAGCTTATCGTTCGTCAGAGATGTACGATAGTATAATGGGGGAAAATTCGGGGGTTCCGCCGAGATGATGAAGGAATGGTGATAACGGGCTTACGCGGCAACCAACCATAAATATCGTCTCCTCCATTTATGCTAGATATATACTTCCTCTATGTGCCATCGCTATTATTGTGTATTTCCTGGATATTCCCACATCCTACTAATATTATAAACGCGAAAGTTTGTATGTATGTATGGATGTTTGTTACACTTTCACGCAAAAACTACTGAATGGATTTTGATGAAACTTTACAATAATATAGCTTACACATCAGAATAACACATAGGCTATACTACTAATAATATTATAAGCGCGAAAGTTTGTATGTATGCTATGGATGTTTGTTACTCTTTCACGCAAAAACTACTGTATGGATTTTGATGAAACTTTACAATAATATAGCCTAATCATCAAAATAACACATAGGCTATAATTTATATAGATATAGCGTGAATTATCTAAAATATAACGATAATTGTCAAGTAAGTAGGAAAAAAATCTAAGAAATTGACATTCGAAATTTAAATTCTATCCTACTATCCTACTAATATTATAAACGCTAAAGTTTGTATGTATGTATGGATGTTTCTTACTCTTTCACGAAAAAACTACTGAATGGATTTTGATGAAACTTTACAATAATATAGCTTACACATCAGAATAACACCCAGGCTATAATTTATAAAGATATAGCATGAATTATCTAAAATATAACGATAACTGTCAAGTAAGTAGGAAAAAAATCTAAGAAATTGACATTCGAAATTTAAATTCTATCCTGCTATCCTACTAATATTATACACGCGAAAGTTTGTATATATTATTATGTATGGACGTTTGTTACTCCTTCATGCAAAAACTACTGAATGAATTTTGATGAAACTTTACAATAATATAGCTTACACATCAGAATAACACATAGGCTATAATTTATAAAGATATATGGTTTTCTATCATCATTATCACAATTTTCCATCACCACGCGGGTGAAACCGCTGGGCGCAGCTAGTATAAAATATACAAATATATTTTTTATTATCGCGGATTATGCTGGGCGGGCTGGAATAAATCTTTTAGCTTTCTTAATCAACAAAAAGGTAGTCACGTATGGATGGCATTGTAATTAGCTCATCTAGATACAGGCCTTAGTTGACCTAGTTAGATGAGTTTTAGGCAGGTGCCAAACACGATGTGACGGTTTCTCTGAACTGTTTATGTTTGATTCTTGAACTTGTTTGGTATAATTAGTCGTAACCATTGTAATAAGTACTTATAAATAAAAAAAATATTATAGGTACATTAAAAAAAAAATAATATTATAGATTATTCAAAATTACTAGTATAGCTACATATACGTTTCTGTATATTTATTTATTGTGATGTATATAATTATTAAATACAGTTTATATATTTGATATGTTTGAAAACGTTATATATGGATTATATGTTTGCATTGTTTAAACCGATTCAGCTTCACTATCCAAGAGTTGCCTTATAAAAAGAAAGAAGAAATATTGAGGGGACCTGTTTCTTAAAAAATTGCCGATTTCATTCCAAATAGAGGTTGCATAAAAAGTGAAATTCTCTGTACGAGGACGAGTGGCGTTTAGGTATGATTGCCGTTCGATTGGGTCCTCGGAGCCTCAGATTAGGACATCGGACACGGTAAAGTATCTTGAGTCGACCAAAGCACAAGCAGACCTTTGTGGTAACGGAATTTTGGAATAGGTAATGCTATCCAAAGAGTAAGCCGAAATTGAGACCTGAAATAAGTTGAGCCATAGCAATTCCATCTAATGAGATATATGGTGTCTGAGAGGATGCCCGTTTTATTGTGTCAATGATGATATAACAAGATCTAAATGGATTTAGATAAATTGCATGTCTCTTTAACAACTTTGTACACTGCAAAAGTCTTCAATAATATGCATTACTACATTACGGGAATTCATAGGTTCAAAGTTGAATGTCAAAATCAACGGTACATGTAGTGGTTACAAGAGGCGAAGTTGCAAGAGATATCTGAAGTACCTATACAGTGTAAAGAGAGCGAACGCAAGAAGTGTTCCCCGAGAAACCTCCGACGACATGCTGAGGGCGCTAGAAATAAAGGAACTGCCTTTTTTGACAAGCATTTTGGTAATTATGCAGTAGCGTCCTCAAAAGTCAGTGAAGAACCACCGGGGTTGACAAAATTGT
Source organism: Micropterix aruncella (assembly GCA_944548615.1). Classification (NCBI taxonomy): domain Eukaryota; kingdom Metazoa; phylum Arthropoda; class Insecta; order Lepidoptera; family Micropterigidae; genus Micropterix; species Micropterix aruncella. The sequence goes on from OX155950.1 coordinate 20,010,883, forward strand.
TTTAGAGCTGTCAGACGTACGAACCATTAATGTTTTGAATGATTTTTTTTGTGCGATTCTATTGAAATTGTCCAGTGATGCTTCCTGAGTGGATTGAGATCAAAAACTTAGCGAATAAAGTTTTTTTCGGTGGAATTTTAATTTGTCAGGAGTGACGCCAACATGTCAGAGCAAAGAATATTATTATAATAACTCTTTATTTGCACTTAATGAGTATACAAAAGGCGAGCTTATTGCCACATGGCAATGTCTTACAACTAACCTAAGCATAGTGGTACATGCGCGCATTGTGAAAATAAAGATTATTACATAACATAAAGACAAGTGGAATAATTTAAAACTAATAATGCCCGAGGAGAGGAAATTGGGAGAGGAAGAGGAGAGAAAGGGAAGAACTGGTTACGTCTTAGAAAGGTAGTAATCCTTAAGGTGAGTCTTAAACGATGGTAAAGAAGGCGAGTTTCGTATATTTGCTGGGAGATCGTTCCAGAGTCTTGCACCATGGACTAATTCTCCATTACTCTTTAATAATTCTCACCGTTGTACCGCAAACGGAAATCGAGTGCCTTTGGGATGTGTCCTGTGTTAACAGCGAGTGAATTCAGACTGTAGATGTGCACTATGTTCACTAAATTTATTATTTAATTAAGATTTATTGTTAAGGAAATTTCAAAATATGCTGTCACAGAATTCAATTTTCGAATACTTTTCATCAGTTTAACACACCGTAAAGCCATAAAGATTTTCCACTTAAGTTGTTATTAAATGCCTAAATAAAACAACAATGAATTAATATAGTTTGACCTAGAAATTTAACTTTTAATAGAATTTAAATCTTATTTTGCCTGAATTTAACTCTCAATTTAGATCTTTAGATAAGCTTTATCTTTTAAGGGTTCCGATCGAAAATATTAAACCGCTGATAAAAGTTATCTTTAAAGCGGACGAAGCTTCGGATAGAAGGTAGTATAATATTTATGATAGATCATATAAACGTACCCCCACATTCGTGTGGGTTAGGAACTCATGACCACCCACACAATTGAGTGGGCAGGGTCTGAAAAAGATATAGGAGATGATATCAACGGTCGCTATGCTACTATAAAAGTAAATTCATATCTTGATGCGATATTCGCGACTGGTCATTCGAAATAACGCGATAAACGTAGCCGCCATTCCTTTAATGAAAATGACGCAATGAGCTGACAGGGATCCAAATTAACGGCTGTGGGATCCTCCAGCCGCCAGGCGTATGTAGACTAGGAGGCAGTAATGAAAATTAAAACTAGGGTCTCCATGGGTATGTACCCGGGAGAGTTTCACATATATGAGGGTGGCGAGGGTGTACCCATCAAAGTCGGACCATGCCGACCATGCATCTGCCGAATTCTTACTCCGCCACTTAAAAAAATCGGTTGCGTCATCCAAAGACTTCCCCGGCAAGTTTTCAAATACTGTTTTTATCTAAATATTAATTTCATAACTAAAATCGATGGGCGCCCTCTCTCGGCCGGCAAACGAATCTGGTTGGGTTGTATTGCGACCGCCTCGGGCGACGGTTCGTTAACGGCAAAGGGGGAGGGGGGGGGGGGAGGGTTAGGCAAAGCGCCAACAGATGGCGTTAATGTTTAATTAAAATATATGGTGGCGGAATTTAAATTATATCAGTGTCGCTGGTATATGATATATTTCAACCAAAATTTCGCTATGTGATTTCTGACCAACATGGCAACTGTATCTTAAATTTCAAGTCCTTCATTTCAATATTTCGAGATTGAAATATGACTAGTGCGCCCCCTGGTGGATCTTTTCAACTCTTGCTATCACCAAATGATGCCTCTATGCCAAATTTCAGCTCAATCGGATTAAGCGTTTGGGCGCCATCGTGAAGGAATACACACAGGCACACGGACACACAGACAGACAGACACACAGACAGACTTTAATCTGGAATTGTGTAAATCGTCTCAAGGGGGCTCAAAATAAATATATCCGTCTTCATCTCTTTCATTTCATTCTCTTAATTTTTTTAGTGGGGTAACAAAAGTTTCCTCATCGTCGGTTGTTGGGCCGACAAAATAATTGACTAACCCAACAGAATACAAGGACAGAGTGTCCTACGCTAACACAGCATTCAACCCTAACACAGCATTCAACGTTAAAAGCCGAAACGCCTCGACGGAAAGGAAAATCGTCGAAACGTTGGGTGCTTTTCCATGCGGTAAATTTGAAATTTCGATAAATCCATTTTGTTCTTAATTATACATTATGTTTATTTTTTTTACTTAGGTAAATATTATAAGATTTTCTGTACTTTTTACGATTAATATGTAATCTGAATGCTTATTCAATAAATGGCTTCAGATCGAAATAGTGGGGATATAAGCCTTTATACAATATTTTATTTAAAGCCCGGGTAGGAAAATTACATATTATAACATATGAAATATTCCACCATATTATAACATATGAAATTCGTAAATATTTCAAGGTCTATACTGAGGTTGAAAGGCGATATTTCGCTTTAGTTGACAACACCGAGTACAATTGTTAATAAACAAGCCCATGAATCTAAGCGTACGCCTGCAAAGTTCTGAAATTGGCAAAGTCGGATTTAAGATAATTTGTTTATTTTTCAATTATTTATTAGTAAAGCGGAAAATTGGTCATTTCGAGCAGACTTAGATGCGAAACATTACAACAGAGAGCCATCATCATTAATCACAGAGAAAGTATCGCGCAGATAGTAAATGACGCTTCAATCATCACGCTCATAGTTTATATATTCATCATGGCCTCCTGGTCTAGATGCTATCAGCCCGCACACTCTCCACTGTCCCACTGTCTCGCCACGAAGATAACCGCTAATTTGTTACGTCGTATTAGCCGGGACGGGACGTCATCAATTTTGCTATAAGGACTGTAATTGTCCCGGGACCGTAATTACACAGACCTTTCGCCTATCTATCTATACACACTAGCTGGGCGTGAATCCGCAGCTAATTCTTCAATCACAATTAGACGATCGCTCTATCTATTAATTATGCTTGCTCTGTAATTTAGTTGACAATTTAATAATATAGGACATCATAATGATACTGTTGTACAAATCTACATCAGGAATACTTGTTTATACATGTCTTCACACCCAGGACGCATTAGAATTCTTAACTACTTCATTTCGAGTGCAAAAGTACCTGTCATAGTTTCTGGACTCGTCTCAATATTTGACACAATTTATATCATAAACAGCCTCCTCTCATTGTTTCATCAAGTTTTATAAACAACCGAAAGTTTGCAATATGCAGCAAACGCGGTACACTGAGAAAAATATAACAATGTAATACACGGAAATACGCATGTTTCAACAAGGATTACGTATATAACTCAGACTGTGATCCATACGACGTTTAAATCAACATGACGCGTAACAGTGTTGGCATGACGGTAGTTACCGTGTCGGGATGTTAAAACATAATGTTATTTCACCACGTCGCCACCTTGGAATCCCGCTTCTAACATGACAGCATGTAGTAGTATACATACGGTTATAGTCGGACACATGAATCGTGTTGAAACTACAGTATACTGTTATTTCCGTATTAACCCCGCAATCGATAGAGAACCACAAGCAAATAGAGAAGGTCAACTCGACGCCGACACAGCACAAGATCTTGCTAAGAGAAGGAGAAGGGCAAGGAAGGCCGACCACAAGTAAATGGGACAGGATCTAGCAAGAAGAAGAAGAACTGTAAGGAAAATGTCCATACATATAATCGAGTAATGGAGTTTCAACAAAATTTCTTGTTATTCAACATAATTACGATTGAAGTATCGTTATTTTGTACAAAACCGTAATAACAAAATGATAATGTAAGAACCAAAAAAAATATTTTTCTCAGTGTATAAGAAAAGACATCATAGTTCAATCCGGTTGGAAATAAATAGGAATAGGTGGCCACAATCCATCGAATCTATGCCATTAGGATAGTTTGTAATAGATTGTCGTAAGATAATACAACCGCACATTGTGAACTTTCACAATAAAGAATAACAAAATCGCATCGTTTTGCTAGTCGTGCTACTTATTTAGCATAAATAATTGCTCCCATTTAGCGTAATTTAGTAGGTTTTCAGCTCATCCCTTAAACATCGCGACAAAAAAAAACAATAATCTTATTGTGCCATGCTCGATGACAACCTTAATCGCAATAAAATCAGAGGGGAGGATATTCCTTTGTTAATACGATCTATACTTATTGATGAATATTTACCCTAGGGTACATTGGGCTCGATTGCGTTTCTTCGTGAACTAATATCGGATAATATCTTATACGAACGAGTAAATGTAAAATGAACGACGCGATGGTATCTTTTCCCGCACAAAAACAACCGGCCGAACATAAAACTATCTGAATTAGTTTGAAAACATTTCGTCCGGTCTTAGATTATGTCGTTTATATTTGTAGTTTTATGCTGCAAAAAAATACTTTCATTCATTTCATATTCCACTCCTATTGGCCTATCTCGCTCGCAAGAAATAAATCCTATTTGAGTTCACGAGCAACCGGGTCCATTGTTTAATCTTATGCTTTTCCTTGGGCTCTACTAGAGGCGATCATAGTCAAACTCCCTCCACGGCCCTGGCTAACAGAAGCCATATAAAGCAGGAATAAACGAAGCGCAATAGACTCAAAATTAATCACAAAAGGCACAAGACGGGAGAGCTATGGGAAGCTAATAAATTACAGAGAAATCACTGCAAGTAATTATGCAGAAGTATCAAAAATACTATATATGCATGACTATGGAAAACTTTGCACTGAAAAACGAATAATTGAATGAAAGAGTCATAATCACTCTTATATCATTAAATGAATGATTATCTATCTCGCTATAACCCTTTGGTCTCTTTACTATTATGAAAGTGTTTAAAAATCACTGATATATTATAAATAATGCTAAATAGATACGAAGGACAAAGACAAGAAGAATACAAGGACATAGATGCACTGTATCACTTGAACGTTTCAAATATGGGGCCCTTTCCGCGATGTGTGCACTTTTCTAACATATAGAACCAATCGTGGACACTACTTCGAATCCTCAAAACGTTCCCGCGACCGATATACAGCTGATTTTTGTAAGTTGGGCTTAGTTTACCTACTTTCTGGAAACGGGCCATTATTACAGACTTATTAAAAACATCTTCACCTGTGATGTCCAAAGATTATAGGGTAATTAATATATTGCCTATTTTCTCTTAGGTCACATCGCAAATATCTAAATTAATCACTTTCTAATCCTGCTATAGAAAATAAGTGCTTAGATGTGCTATGGACAATAGAAAACTTACATTTCTCATACTTTTAGATTTTAGTACCGCATTTATTACGGTCGACTTCGATATTTTGTTGAAGCGGCTGCGCTCCCTATACATCACAGATGATGTCAATAGTAAAGAGTCAATAATTATTTATTCATTCAAAATGTTATAAATATATGTACATGCCAATTGTTTGAAAAAGAAATACAGAATCTATAAACAAAAAAGAAATATCAAAATATTTTTAGTGAAATAAAAAGTGAAAAATAAATAAAAATCATCTCATAATCTAAAAATATACTTCAATTTTATATCAAATAATGAAGTAATAAAAATATAGCAAATATTTAAAAATGAAATCAGGGTAAATATTTAATATATACATCTATTGCCGATTTAATAATGGAATTGCATTTTATTTATTATATATTTTTAATATTCTTTTATTATTATTATTATTTATTTTATTCTGAAGACCACATTTTAGGGCAATTTAGTGTCATTAGCTTTTTACTAAAACTTGTACATTTGTAGGCAACCAAGCAATCAAGCAAACTTGATTGTAATATTGGAGTCCTGTCCACCCTAGAACGGGCTAGTCCCAGTTGGGTGACAGAAACAAATAAGCAAAAGGTTAAGGTTTTGCCATTCGGTTCCTGTTATTTTTGTAAGCTAATCAATGTTTTATAGTAATTAATTCTTAAATAAATAAATAAATAAATAAATTGGGTAAATGTATGTATATTTTGGTAAGCATCCGTAAGAAGAACTTTTCTACATAGGTAAGTATATGAGAATATTTTATAATTTTTATTGTAATTATCTAACGAAAGTGTATCCGAGATAATATAGGAATCTACAATCTTGTAAAGGGCATGCGTAGGTAGGTGGGTAAGCTCATGTTTAATTCTATTTTCAAATATAATAATTTCCAGATGCTGAATTGGCTTTGGAAGCGTAATAAAGAGCTTAAAGGCCAAATATACGAAAGACTTTTGTAATACCATCAAATGCGCTTTGTGGGGAGCTACTTTGGCTTTCCTTCGAAAATCGTGGTCCTGTTTATGTAGGTTAAGTCTATATTCATGTAAGTCTTTCTTTGCGTATAACAAACATTTGAGAATATCCTCAGACGTCATGTTTAGCACTCAGTACCTTTTAACAGAGGTTGGCGAATTGTATATTACTCGCTTCTGGAGTCGCACCTGCGCTATGGCATACATGTACATATTCTATGAGACAATGCCGTCAATGTAATAGGATATATTTATTTTGCAAAACCGGACAGTGAGAGCCATTAGGGGTTTAAATCAAAGAGAATCTTACAAACCTTTATTTAGGGAACTACGTATTTCCACGATATATGATATTTTTGTTCATGAATGTGTATGTAAATTCTATATAAAACAGCAACGCATATAGACATGCACGATACAAGTTACTTTATATCTATTCATCGCAGAGTTCTAACGCGCAACGATAACGACAAAGTCCTAAGCTCAAATTTTTATAAAAAGCTGCCACAAAACTTGAAAGATATCAATAATTTAGAAAACGAGCTAAACAATATTTATATATGAATGTTTTTACAATTTGAGTAAGTTTTAATTTAAGGATTTGTGTTATTTTATTTAATTGTTTATTAAATGTCTGTATTTTCTACACCCTAAACGGGTTTTCTTGGAAATAAATATGATTTCATTTGTAATCCTCCGCCCTGTGGCTACCGCATGCATGGCCTGTTTTTAGAAGACGAATGCTCGGTTGCTGTCCTTGGCATTACCACAAACCAGGATCGCGTACAACAGCCTCGAGTGGTTCGACTTTTACCTGAAGGGGCTCCGGCAGCGTGATAAATCAGCTCACACTTCCACCGATCTAACCGACCTCACTGCCGGCGTAACCCAGGAAGGCGTCCTTTCCCCCTCTTCTCGTATCAATATTGATCAGCCCCTTTACCGAGAATCTTACCACCCTGTATCACTTTAACGCTAATAACCATATACATATATATCTGATAACATTCTATATAACCGCATCTCAAATTCTATGGGTTCGGAGGGAGAGTGAATGGGTGGTAAGGTGTACGCTCACATATGGCAAGATAGCTGTCCTAAACCTACCACAGCCGGTCGTTAGGACGGAATCCACCTCTCAGCCCCCAGAAGTGTAATAATAATATTATGAGGGCCCCGACTCCGGTTGGTAAATTCCATGGCAGTACCGTTAGTATTTTATTTTACTATCATACTTGATGTCAATAGAGCTCATGCCCATATATCGTCGATCAAATCGATTGTGAATCGATTGTGAAGGTAACGTCATTGGGTTTTTAAGAAAGGTGTTAATTTTTGACACACTCGTGGACGAGACTCTTTCGTGACAAGCACAAATCAATGAGGGAAGAATGTGAATATATAATGACTTTCATAGCTTTCGAGGGTTGCAGAGATTTTTCTTCCTAAGCACTAAGCAGACCTTAGCTCAAAGTCTGTTACTGCCGTTGCTTAATTATTCAGAAGTCGTATATCTAGACCTCATCGAGAGCTATTTGGATAAGGTAGAACGCATGTTGAACGTTTGCATAAGATACATATTAAACTTGCGAAATTATAACCATGTTTAAGAGTACCGAGCAAAATTGCAATGGCTTCGGATATGGGAACGAAGAAATGTGCACATCCTTTCTCTATTCTTTAATTCATTACTTAATCCTGCATTTTCCTTCTATTTCAACGAGGCTTTTATAAGGTTAGAAAATTATAGTTGGGTATTTCGATGTTTATTTATTTATTTACTCCTAGGTATGTATATAATATAACAAGCGGTATAATTTTAAAAAATGTGTTTATAATACAAAATTTATGTTTAAATTATATAACATATTATTATTATAATACTAGTTTTGGCGCCACTTCTTGTCACATCTATATGTCGGTTGAATGGAAGATATTACTAACTATAGCAATAAGTCCGCCATTGTAAAATGTAACAAAGAGATATTGACCAATAAAAGATGTTTCATTTCATTTTACAAATAAGAAAACACTGGGTATTAAAAAATTGGTTCAAGAACATATCACAGGCGAAGAAAATACGAAGGCAGTCAGCAATGATGCTTATATAACATTTGGGGTACTAAAAGGAAGCGTCATTCGATCTTTCTCATATAGAGATATAAACCATCTTAGGAAATTACAACTCCACGAAGAGAAGGCAGTGTCATTTGTAAATGAGATAATATTTATCTTTAATTGACTGATGTCGGAATGAGACATATCAAATCGTGGCTTGATATAAAACTAACTTTTACTAAACATTACAAAAATCAAATACAAGATATAAAAAATAACACACCGCGGCTATCACTACAATATACACAACTGCCTTGCGACTACCAGACCATAGAGAAAGATGATGCGATAATTAGGACTAACGATTGACGACAGATCGAAATTGTAGAAGCTGCTGCGTAAGCAACACTATAAGAAACGGGGAAAAATTGATATTGCTGTTTAAAAAATATCTATATTTATTGTTTAGGAATATTCTGCATCTTTTCTTCTCGTTCACTTTAGCGACTTCAAGGGGATGTGAATATTGTTAGCAAAAACCAGCGAATTTACGAATCTGACCTCTACCTAGTTCGAAATTTATTATGAATTTCTACTTTCGTAAATACTTATCTTCTTTTCTTTTGATTTTATAGATTATGATTATGAAAATGTTCAAGAAACAAAACCTTCTATACGTATACAATCTAATAATTATTACAACTATATTATAAGAGTACTACATACTTATTAAGTTAATTTACTGTTCTTACATAACCAACAATTTACTATAATTAACCCTAGGAACGACATATATTATAGAAAGGAGCACCTTGAGGCTCTTATTGCTGAAATTTCTTCAAAAATTTCGGGAATTTTATATTTATATAGCCAAATTAAAAGTTTTTGGAAAGTTTTGTATTTTTATCAAAATATATTATGAAATCTACAATATTAATAGAATTTAAATTGAAACATTTTAGGCTTTTACTTAAGCAGATTCCTGAGAAAAAAATCAGAAAATAGTTGGCTCACAAGCGACCCTTTCCTGCTGAAATGGCCACGACAATAATGTCATAACTTCATGATATTTCGTTATAAATATGCATTTATATTGTACTGTATTAATCCAGTTGGCCCCGTTCCGATTTGGAAATTACGTACGGAGAAATTCAACTCTTGAATTGAAAAATTGTTACAAATTCACGATGAGAAAATCAGCTAAAGTGAAATTTCATGCTCGGAAAAAGCCCACTTAAATGGCACGTGCCTGGTGTACCTAAGTATATGCTTTTTAGGTATTTTAAACAGATATAGCATGGTATATATTTGGATGAGCACAACCCTTCACCGACGGTCTACACAGTTAGTTCTTCTATAAACTTATATTTTGTTGACCTTCAGTATCTTACAGAGGGTCTGAGAGGTAGCTTAACCGTATGTATTCTAACGTTCTAGCCATCTTAAGAATGCTCTTGCGATTGGATGGCTTTTAGCGATTGAAAAGCGATAATCGTTTTATATGGCTCTACTTTACTCTCGCCGTCGCTGGTGCATTGTAATGACCATTCTCTCGATTTCATATCGCGAATCAAAAGACTGCCGAAACCAGTCAGGATCATAACAGGTGCATTCGGTTGACTTTAAATTTTCTTTTTCGCTTTCCTTAGTCTTTGGTTTTTTATTCCGTTGAAGATTGACTGAGCTGAGTCACAGTCACTGAGTTATAATGTTATTATTATTAATAATAATAATGTCTTTATTGTGAACTGTAAGTAGGTCGTACAAAATGGATAAGTACTATTTTATGTGCTATACAGTTTACCAATCAGGCGTACAATATTTTTGTCTTTCTATAATTAAATATATTTTCACTTTGCAAGTTGTAGGAAAACAAATCCGAAAAGTGAAAGAAGAATGTTTAAAATTAGATAATCTTTTAAAAAAATACTTTCGTTTGGTACTTTTGAGTTTAATATTGATTAATGATTAATGAAAATTCATTTGGAAAATTATAATGATATAAAAATATTTATGACATTTTGCTGCGAGCGCTAGGTTAACGAGATCCACATTATGAACAACTGCAACGAAAACTTCGTGGAGGCAAGTTATTATATCGGTTTTCCACCTCTAGAATCGTAGAATGATAATAATTTTCTTTTTCACTCAGAAGTTATCGAAAAACACCAAGACTTCCTTAAAAATATCATATCATGAAAGAGAATATGTCTTTTTGGCGATAACAACGCGACGCGGAATGGCATTCGTAACGCTGATAACGAAAGAAACAATTCTCACTGCATTCGGGGGGAGTTCGGCTAGTTGTCGCTAGTGGCGACTCAAAACTATAATTTTCGTTATTACTTTCCCAATCCAGTTCTTGCTCTAAACGAAAAAGTGAAAAAAAACAACCGGTAAGAAAACGGTCAGCGCAGAGAACAAACTTTCTTGTTGCTGTGAGCCGATACAAGCTAACTCGTATTTCTTTCTCAAAACAATCTGAAACTTTTGATTTAGCGCGATAGGCCCTAACTTGGATATTTTTGGATATTTTTTAGCTACGGCGAAAATTTTTCTCTGCCCGAAATTCGCCTACGATTTTGTCCGCTGCAGCAAACATGAATATTTGAAATGTACGCGGGGCTTCAACCCGACTCAAACTCAATATAAAGGTGAAAAGTTTCTGCCGATACAATGACGGACGGAACAGCTGGGAATTATTAAACGATTCCGATGTTTAGTAGCTTTCTGGATATCGATCGCACATTTTAATATGCTTCTTTTACGTATAAAATTGTTCAAGATAAAATACGGAGTTATCGATTGAAGTTTGTAGCACTCGAGTTTCGGCGATGTTGCGACCAGGGCAGACGTAAATGCTATCAATCATCATCCATTGTTATTCTGCGTTCTAAATCCGTTATTTATGTTTTTATAATGCCAAACAACGGCGATAGCCTTATATTTCATATTTGGAAATTCGTTTTGATTAACATCCATCTTTCATAATAATATATTCACTCTTCTAACTCAAATAGCATTTGTTCAACTTAATAAATTATTCCAATTCCTTTTAGGCTTGCCGCTTTATCCAGTTCTTCTCAATTGTCATTATAATTACTTAAGAATTAGTTAGAATTTCTAAAGCCACGCGCCACCTTCAAAGACATAACGACCAACCTCTAACATTACTTTAAGTGCCTTTAACTTTTGAGCAAGCAGTTAACCACACTTGAAATTAGGTTTTATTAATGGTTATATAGGGTTGGAGCTCCGATAAGTAACGAAATTTAACCACTCTCAAAGTTAAAGTCTGTAATGTAGGACATCTAAGAAGAATTCTAAGTATATTTTTTCACAATCGCGATTAAATATTAATATACCATATTCCTTTATTGAAATAAGTCTTTTTCCTGATTTTTATGATTTCAAATATATTATTATTCTACATTTGATTACTTGTCCCTCACTCTCATGTTAATTTAATATTTCTTTTTATATTTCTTAGCTAATTCATTTTTAAAATACTTTTTATTGTTAGGATCTAAAAGTGCCTAATAATTTCAATCTTATTAGTATTAATTTTTATCATTTATTTTATTATTATGTTATGTTTACATTTTTAGATTTTTTAATAAATTTCCTCTTGGATTGTAACTTATGAAGGCTGGTAATAGTATATGTACGTACCATTAGTATTATTATTTTGATTAATTATACTAAATAAACCTGAAAAAGGTAGGAAAGGAATATACTGCTCACTTGTCTCAATATATACTGCATCAAAAACTGAAATTATACAGATCCAATAAGCTCATGTATAGTAACTGTGTATAATCTGTATATCATATATAGTGGCTATGTAAATAAGGTCTAACATAACTTGTAACTAATATTCTTAGGGGAGCTTCTATGTCAAAAATAGATAACATTTGCCAAAAATCTAATTATTTTTTATTTTGGTTTTGATTTTTGAAAAAAAAATACCTATGTAATGTATTTAATACTATGAACACGTTTTGTTAGGTAACCATGCCAAAATTAGTTATACTTTCAGAGATATTAATATTTAAATTTTGCGGTGACAAAATCAGCGCGCCCGGTCGTTACATCGTCGCAACCTCTATTCGCTCAGCGGCCGACAGAAGCTAGCCGCCCGCCGAGCGTTCAGCGGTTGCGATAAGTAACGCGGTTAGGCGGACGACGGCGATGTACGCGTAAATAAACATTGAACAGCTGATTTTGATACCGCGATCTTGAAAATTGATATCTCTGAAAGTATAACTAATTTTGGTATGGTTATCTGACAAAAGTTGAGCAGATTGTCGAACACATTAAGCAGGTGTATTTTTATTTTTTTTTCAAAAATCAAAACCAAAATAATTTTTTTTTTTTGGGAACGTCATCTATACATATTGAGGAGCTCCCCTAGTAATATTAGTCACAAGTTATGTTAGACCTTATATAGTGGTCGTATATGTCACAATGTACTACCAAAGTTGGCAATAAATACTCGAAATGATATTCAGTTATTCGACCCAGAATAGGTCGTTCTCGTATCAATATTGCGGCATTGTAATAATAGGTTGATATTTAACCTTTATAAGTTCGAATAAACCAGTCATGTCGGGAGTCAGGAGATTTATAGCGCCTTAAATTATCGTGATATATACCTAATATCGATTACATTATGCGATAATAAGCAGGGTCATGCGCTACGATATGCGATTAAGTGATTTATGTTGCCTAGTCATATAATTTCGGCAGGAAATCACATTTTCTATTACTAATAAACTACTATTAGTGATTTTAACATCAAGCATCATATGCCGCTAGAAGCCGAAAAAGCAACGCTATCAAAATGAAGTGTAACGTATTTTTAATTATTCTCCGTAGTGCGATTTGTCATATTAATTTATTATTTAAAAAATATTCTGCAGAAGCAATAAAATAGTATATATTACATAAGCAAAATTTAAAAAATGTATCAAACCAATACCTAGAAAAGGTTGCCAATATTACCGAAAAAATTGCAAAAAAAGTGATATCTTTACACTAAATGCTGGTTTACAGGATACCAGGATCGGCGCGAAAATTTGCCTGAAGTAATAGGAAACAAAAAAGACATGTTTTTTTTTTATTACTTTTGACCATCTCTCCTTTAGCAGGGTTTTCATATAAACGACTTTGGCAGCACGTAAAGCCATTTTACTAACTTCAAGGAACATTCATGCCCAATTTAAAAGAAATCATATAACGTTTCTAGTCGTATTTGCGTCAACAGGAAATGCCAAACGATCGTTTCCGGCAAGTTGAAATAGGGACCACGCTCCGTTCGTCCAAATATTCTTGATTTGCTGCAAATATTAACCACTAATAAAAGAAGATAAGTAAATTAGGGATTTTATTTCTTAATAGAAATTTATTATTGGAGGATTTTAACTTCATCATGGTATGTTTTATTCTATTTCATACCGAATAGGAATTTAGTACTAATTCTGTTAATTTCTATACCTTACACTTTTATCATGTAAGAAAATTATACCCGAGCAAGGCACGCGATTTCATCATTAGAAAACACAAAGACGGGGAATATTATTTAAAAGATAATGGAAGGTTGTACTGGCTCAATCCAATACTAGTAATTTTCCTGATGTTATAATTAACTAATGTTATGTACGCAGAGAAATAAGATTACGGATTTAAGAAATCATCAGAAAAATTAAATCAACCGTCTTTAAATATTTAAAACATTTCAGAATTCACTATTTTATCGAAGGTGAAGTCTATTTAAAAACAATATTTTACGCATTTTTTTAAAGCACACAATAATCTCAAAACATTATTTAACAAAATACAAAGGTATATTAAGTAAATGGATACTCTTAGGAGAAGGGGTATCGTAATAACCAAAAAGGTCGACCCAAGGGACAATTTGAATACATTTAGTGGTAAAATTCATACATATTTATATAATGAAATCTCTAAAAGGCTTACCGCGAATTCATAATGTGATCCTCGTGGTTTCCTCGATTTAAGTATACTCCACCAGGAAATACCAACAGGCACGAGAGAAGAAGAAGGAACACTTCTAAACCTTTCTTTCCTCGGTCGACGAAGTCGCCATTGAACACGTACGGATTTTCTGTTGAGGGCAATCCGTTCTGAAAAAAAGAGACATTTTCAACTCAAATCTTACGATACATTTAATTTAATTTAATTTAAATTTTCAATTTATTTGAAGTAACGTAGCAACATGACAGACAAGATCTAATGCGCTACAAAAAAAAAAACATTAGTATTTCTCAATTTACAACATACTAGCTGTTGCCCACAGCTTCGCTTCGTGTAAAGTTTCGAATAGATTTTTAATTTCAGTAGAGTGGCGTTTATTTGCCTTTTTAGAAGCTACCATTAGATATATAATGCAAGACGTCCCCCCTCAGATCCACGCTACCTATCTCGTAGATACGCGTCTTGTTCCTCACCGCCCGCGCCGCATTCCGGTAAACGTTAACCTTGCTGGGCCAACAGCCGCCGCCGTCGCCTGCTGGGTATTTCGAGGTGCTTGCACGCGTTAATAAATTTATGATCTCTTTAACTATACCACCTAAAAACATACAGTAAATGGCTCATTTTTATCTCTATTTTACAAGCGTGATAATGGATTAATTTATTTTGATAAAGATTCTTATTTTTTTGCTAATGTCTTAAAAAACACTCCCTACTTATTTTATTATTTTTTTGAGATATAAAAGCAGTTATTGTAGCTTAAATATAAAAGTTGGATATATGCTGTCGCGGACTTTTTTATAGATCTTTGTGAGGCCATTATTTATATTGTATATTGTTTTCACATATATCAAACAGTTTCGTCAGGGCACGCCAATAAAGCAACTCACAATCTCATTTTTTTTTGACTTGATTTACAAATATTTTGATTTTGTATTGAAAACCAAAATTTATCGCAAAATATAGCCTATAGCGTCATGGATAATGAAGCTTTCTATTAGTGAAGAAGAATTCAAATCGGATGAGTAGTTTCGGAGATTACCCCCTAGATACAAACATACAAACTTATAAACATTACTTCTTTATAATATTAGTATATGTAGATGTGTCATAAGATTCTAAGGAAAACAAATCCAAAATCGAATACATATACCCTCTATTTTTTTCTATTTCACCTCAGTAACATACACATAACATATTTTTTGCAATAAGATAACTGCAACCCGTGCCGATTTTAGGTCAAACTTGAAAGTGATTATACAATAGAAATATTGTACGTGGAATAGTATAGAAATACTGTCTTGTAAAATGTAATTTTTTTTGGCATATAAGAAACTATTTTATTCAAAGCATATATTTATTAACATATTACAGTATAACATATTACAGTAAAAGAAACATTACTGAATATATATTCGTATCAATGTTTGCTTTTTACAGCCAGGATAGATAGTTTTGTGTTCTTGTACAAAATGTAACATAAATTGTTTTGGTTCCTCCTCAAACGTTATAAACCTGCTTCATTTTAAGTCTTGCATCATTTTTACCGCTTTTTCATCTGTATCGTTCACTACTCTAAGCATTGAGATCGTGTTTTTAGCGTCTAGAAACGAAGCGTTATTTTCCCATGAAGAGGGACTCTCGTTAAGAAAACTAATGTTTAGTCTAAAAAATATGGAATGGCTTTTGACTGAAATCATGGATTTTAATTCTGTAACAAAATTAAAATAAAAGGTAATAATTCCGTGATATAAATAAATACCTAAATAAACAATTACAATATCAATGTATCAAACTCATCATACAATAAACAAAAAAGTTGTTCCTTCAATGGGATGTATCTTATAAATAGGATAGAAAACGAATTTACCGCGTGAAATTTGTAGCACCCGACGTTGGTGTATCTTTTTTCATGGGTCGGCAACTTTCCTCTATGTAAATTTGCCACCATTTTTAATTTTATGTCTTCGTCCAGATCATCATCAAAAAGTACTACTATGGCTATTTCATCAGTCAAATACCATAGTCAGAAATTTGTGTAAAGCAGCTTTCGGGATACTTTCATTCACATATTCGTAAGCTTTCAAAAAGCACACATCTTTGTAGGGTGCTTTAACTGCCAAAAAACATTGAACCCATGGTTCAACGTAGATTGTCACGATAAACAAACAGACATCTAACAGTGATTCCTTATCCTTGGTGTTTATTTTAGCGGAGAACTAAATAACGATAGTTTTAGAGAGTAAACCGTTCGGGCCATCCATCTAGCTTGATGGATGGCCCCCGGAGGTCTAATTTATTTTTTTCTACATCTCCACCTAAAACACGATAGAAAATTCGATCAACTCTCGATAGTCACCTCTTAGCATAATATTTTTAAGTTCAGTGCGGTAAAAGTCAAGCAATTTTTTGAAGTTCGGGTACGGTTGGAACAAATTCACTGTTTTTCTGTAGCACGGTATTTTAGTGGGATCGATATTTTTCCAATTCTCTTGGAGCTTTTTAAAGAGTGAAATATCGAGGCTTGTTATCGTTTGTTTAATTTTCACTATGGATACGGCCTTTAATACCAGTTTGTATACATGGCGGCAAGCGAAAAATGCAATTCATTATCAAATTATTACCCGAGAAGCGTACAAGCACCATTGAAACAACCTGTATTCGAAGCCGTAGTATCACAACAGAGAATTTGGATTTTCTTTTCGAGATTCCTGTTTAAGATCACCTTATAAATAGCCTGCGCCTGTTATTTGCCTGTAGAATTATCCATACTCGGCACACTAATTGGTTGTTCATCCGGTACCTCGTTTTGGAAATCATTTCTTATGTTTTCCGTGGGTTCCTTCCATTTTTCTATTCGGATTCTTTGAAATAAAGACTTACTTATCGGAAAATCATTAATGTTTAATCCATTTAACTGGCTTCTCCGTTAGGTTAACGAGATACTGTGAAATGTATGGAATCGCCGTCGACCGCGCTCACTTAAGCCGCGCGGCCAAGTGCGCGCGATCGGCGGCGGTTCCATACATTTCGTAGGATCCCGTTGGCCGCTGTGCCCAGCGAGGGACAGCTGAACGTATCGAATCGCCGTCGACCGCGCGCACTTGGCCGCGAGGCCCGACGGCGATTCCATACATTTCGTAGGATCTCGTTAGTATCTCGTTGGTCGCCGCGGCCAGGCCGCAAGTGCGCGCCAGGGCTTATAAACAAGTGTCGCAAACGTTCGCTCGTTTAAGTACACAAGTAGGTACTAACAGACACGTTTAGATACAAATCGGCACGGGTTGCCGTGGTTCAAATTACATGAAACTGTATTTACAGTTGTTTTGACATAAAAGGAAAAAAATAAGAGAGTATGCGCCAAATTAAACGACTTTAGTTTTTTTGGGGCAGCCTAAGTAGGTATATATTTTTTCAATTTACGATAAAAAATATTTAGGAACCTTTTATAATACCTACTAGGTAGGGTAACCCAGACTTCGTTTCGAGTAACAGGCTTCGCTATTCGACCGGATAGAAAACTCTTTATATATCTGCCTCTACCATTCTGTTATATAACTAGCCGAATAAATGTTGGTCGTAATTCCACTACGGCACAATATAGATGGCAACTATAAACCTTAATAAATATTAAAAGCGAAATGTTTTATAATTGCATGTTAATGAAATGTTGTGTTTATTTAGGCACATATGAACATTTTCCTTATATTTTCATAAGCAAACGGATGATATATCGACAAGTTCAATTTCAATTTCTCATAAAATTATTTTTTTTCGGTTTTCTGAGTAATATATACAACGGACGATAGGCTGAAATACGATATAGACGATAGGCAATTTGACCTCTGTTTTATAAGGAGGCTAACAATGCAAAATCTGGTCGCGTGCGTCTAGCCGTTATCGAGTTATGGTGCGTACAGACGAACAGACAGACACACATACAAAAAAAAATTGGCGATCTATTAGGAGCAATAGGTTTCGTAAAGCGTTGCTTTAATCAATTATATAGTTTTATCTTTTAACAACGCAGTTGTTGTCTTAAAATAATATTTGCATACTATTGTCAAAGATATCGATTTCGTCGATGAGCTCATACAGCCTGTTCAATAACTTGCTTAGGTAACTCCTCAACTGCTAGTAGCTTATATATGAGTTACATATGGGTCATTTTGTGAGCCACCTCCAGTCAATGGGTTAAGAAAGACTCTTTGCCACGAGTGGTTTTCGTTAGGAAATATGCAAGAAACTTATGACGGCGTGCCATTAGATAGTTGCTCGGTGCAAATATGCCGATCTCGGTAACGATGACAGCGTTGAAAATATGGCACTTAAGCCCACGTGCATTAATAATAGGTAAGATTTCTGAAGTTGCTGACTATATATCTGACCATGTAGGTACTAAAGAAATTAGCTGTCTTAACACGTTTAATTTGGATTTTTCTATATGTAATATACATGAGTTCATATTGGGGTTTTAATTGTTTTCAAACATACTCCTGACAAGAGTGTACTCCATCATAAATCATTGAAACGGATTTCGTATTAAAAAAAAACATATTTCGTGTCACTAATTCTAGGATTTTCGATGCCGAATCGATCGCGCATGCAAATGTGCGATCGATTCTATATTTCAAGGTGAGTTTATCATCAAATATCATTTTCAGGTCCTTAATAATGGTGTTAGATCTATAGTCGAATATAGTGGAGTTTCTCATTTGCGTGACTTAAGACATTTTTATGCATAGGAATCCAATCTCTAAAGGTACTGACATACATGCTCATAAATGAGCATGCTTATGAGTATGCCCAAAATTAGCATGTTCCTCAACTGTTAACACTTGCTTATTTCAAGCATACTTATTTTAAGCATACTCTTGAATGAGTGTGTTCAAAGCAAAACCATTTGTACACACGTGATAGTTAAACTCAGGCTCTCGACCGAAATGGAAGTTAGTTCCGTCATTTCCATCTGCACAGAACAACATTTATTACTAATGCTTGCAACGAAATTGTTTAAGAAATTATTGAGAAAAAAAGAAAATAAAAAGGATGATTTGGGTCCGTAATTGGATAAATAGAAGACAGACCACTGGAGCAAGTAATCGATTATTGGTGGAGATGCGAGGAAAACATGTCAGCGGCTATACAAATCATTTACGCATGCTTCCGCAGAAATTTGATGAACTACTTTCTAAAATTTAAAGTAGCATAAAAAGTTGGGTCGTTCACGTTACTTAATAAATCTTCATAAGCATTATTTCTTGCTTTGTAATTTTTATAGAGAGGTTACCTGGTATCCCAAAGGCATTCGTGACTCCGATGAGTCCCGAAAAGCAATATTTTATCGTCTCCCCAACGGGCCATGTCTTTTATTATTTTTTGTGAACACCGCCCGCTAGGAGAGAATTGACACTAGCATGCTCATAATAAGCAAACCTGTTCACACGTGCTTAAGGGCACACCCCCTTCCACAAGCGCCTCAGGTAGCATGCTCGAAAATCAAACAACTATTGATTTATGAGCATACTCGAAATGAGCATGCTCATTACTAGCAATGCGTCGACACACATGCCACTAAGTTAATAGCTCAATAGTGGCATGCTCTTGTGCTAATAATGAGCATGTGTGTCAGTACTTTTAGTCTGAGTTCATGCTACTGATTTCTCGATTGCATACATTGATGGAGTATCGTAGGTGCTTCGGAATCAAACGAAATGTTTTTGGCACAGATAATTGATTCCTTTTTCACAACTTTTCCACGGCCCGCTTTTAATATAAGATTTCATTTCGATCGGGAAATGCAAGCAAATTGAATCGTAATTGCGTTCGTAATTGAACTTCCGCTACGACGCCATTTCTAGGACGTCGCTCGTCGTAACGTTCGCCGTCCATAGCTTTCTTGGTCGTTTAATTATTAAGACAGTTGGGTGGCTTTATCGCATCACATTTCACAGAAATGGCGATAAAGTCGCAACTTTAGCATTTACTTACATTTTTACTTTACATTTTCCCCAGATGAACTAGTTTAGACAGCTAGCCGCTGGCTAGACCTTGCAGATTGCAGTGTTTCACGCTTTGTGGTAAACGGGTCCTGGATTGAATAATTGCGATTCACTTCCCGCACTAGTGTCGACAGATGTGATATTTTACCAACCACGGTGGTATTTTTCGCCTAAAAATTCACCACGTAGGGGTTTGTTTAACCTTTAGGACGCCATTACCACTATTTGGTGGGTTTTTTGTTAAGACAATTCGTGGCGGGCATTCTCCGTATTTATGCAATTATCGGCTCTATTTCTCCCTCCACTGCAGTAAAAGTCGCCTGTCATTGCATAAGCAACCGTCATATATTAGTATGCAAAGAATTAACACCCCCTACAAACAAACTTTCGGGGGTTGAAAATATTCGGCTTTACATGTTGTTTTTATAAGTATTATTTCACAAGAACAGCTTCACAATAATTTTATTTAGTAATATTTAATATGTATCGTGGTTTACGTATAAATAAATAATAAATATAAAATAACAGCCTAATAACTCAAAAACAAATTTTCATTCATATTTGGAAGAAAATAAACGATTGTTCTGTAAAATTTGGCACTCTTGACAAAGTATATTTTATGTAAACATATAAAATACCTACATGAATATCATGATTATTTATTAGGTAACAAGAGAAAATTCATAATAAAACTATTTTGTTATCTATTTGTATAATAGCTTAGAGAGCTATGTAGGTACTAGAAAGATAATTTCAGGTTAATTTAATTTTAAGAGCGTTGCCGGTTTTAAAATTTCGGTCGGCGACGTGAATGATTTATAGGTCGAATGAAAGCCGGTAAATGTTAATAATCTGAACACAGCTTATAAAGCTGAATATATTAATCTTTTTCAAGCTCCCATGTGTGTCATTATATTAGGAAAATAACTGATTGAACTGATTGGGCAAGAAAGGATTTATTACGAAAAAAATATTAACGAATTTAAATGGTTGCCGTTGTTGTGGTAGTTCTCATTAATTTTTTTTTTTTTTTACACGACTGCCCAACAAATAAATTAATAGTTAAAAAAAAAACACTAAAAACACGATTTTGGGCTATGATACGATATTCACATACACACGGCTATGATATGATATTCCATCATGGAATGCCAGTGCCTATCTTCCGGCTTCATCATCAGACCTTGATACCTAACCGTGGTCAAAGTTCATTCCAAGACTTTTCTAACAAGTCCAAACACAGCTATGATACGATGTTCCATCATGAAGTTCCAGCTCATATCTTCCAACTCCATCATCAGATCAGTTCGACAGTACCATATTATTGTATTGTCATCAGAACTACATACAGCTGCCAATTTTCATGACGTTACGATCCTTGGAAGATGGTTAAATTAGTTACCTTAGATCCCATTACATAGTTACATACAGGTCGACCAAATAAAAGCGTGTTAAAAAGGAGTGTAATGTGTTTAGGGTTCATCTATGTATGTTTTCCGTGTTTCATTCCACCATAACTTCTAAACTCTCGAACCGATTTAGAAGTATGTGGTATTGTTAGAGCGATTATGTCAACCAGAGTGTCATAAGGTATATTATTGTCAAAATATCAAGTAAATAAATTTCTATATATCCAAATCTAAAAATGTCAATAAATTAACATAAATATATCGTGTTTAGTGTCTAATGAAATGTCTGATTAAGTACATTTAGAAAATATATATGTATCTAAATGAATAAATACATAAACCAATTTTTTTATATAAAAAAACAGTAAAAAACATAATTTTTAATACAGTGGTTCACTTTGTGTAACGGCAGTCGTGTTTTTTATTCCTTTTAATATATTTGCTTGTTACGATACGTTCAATGATATTCGAGTTTTTATCTAACAAGGTGAACACTGCCCTATTGGTTATATTTATTTTAAGATCGTTATTTCTAACAAATTTCCCTTTATGACTCACATTAGAAACATCGATAGATAATATTAAGCTTGAAAAAAATTAAAATGCCTCTAACTTAGAGCCATCCATATGTTGATATGGAAATACGATACACCATTTATTAATCATTCCATTCCTGAATGCCGCAAGATACTGAATTATGGGGGGGCGTAAACACATACTCCCTGATGAAAAATGCACTAGGCAGTGTCGCCTTTGAAGGGAAGCTGCTTATACTTGGCGGTGCCTGCTATTGCTAAACTGCGAGCCTCGATAACTGGGTAAAGTTTTGCATAAATGTACATGCAAAGTGTTCTACCCGCGATCGACGTACGCCTTCAAAGCAATTGCTGAATAGAAATGGGGGAACGCTAAAAGCTGCGGATTCAATTCGAGACGTAGTGAAAATTTCATTTATACTAAAATACATTTCTGAAAAAAAAAACTTGTTTTTTTTTGGATGTTTAAATCGTAATTTCTAACATATTGTTTGATTGAAGCATATCTTAAAACAATATTGCAAATCAACTAGTTGCTTTCAAAATAAGTTTGTTTGCTTGTTTGTTTCTATTCTTTATCGTGAAATTTCACAATAGGCTGGTTTATTATTATGTGAGAATCTCTTACAACTAACCCTACTATTAAGTGTTTATATGTATGTGGGCGTGTAACATGTGTGTAGGTATGTGTCTTGTTATTGCATTCTATCGACAGAATTAAAATGTAATTCCGATAATGTTATCCCAAAGGAATTGCATTTCACTCAGCTGAGAGAGGTTCAAATGCACAACTAATTACAATAATGATCCGTGAACAAAAAATATAAATTACAATGAAATTTGATACAGATTGTGTAGTCAGGGTAGGAAATCAACATTTTCAAAGACGGCAAGTAAAATTTACCGCGCCTCTCATACAGTGCCTCTCCTAAAGGGGGTTGGCCGTCAGCTATGTGAAATTTTCCCTGTCTTGGGCCAAGCGAAATAGTTCGTCTACGCTTGAGACGTTTGTCCACTCTCGGATGTTGCAGAGTCAACACTTTTTTCATCTTCCAGCCCGTCGTTTACCGCAACTTTTCCCCATAATAATGAGCTGAAGCAGTTGATATCGCTCATGTCTCAGCACGTGGCCCAGGTACGCCACTTTCCTTTGCTTGATTATGGGTAAAAGATCGCGCTCTCTACCGACAAGTTGAAGTAGTTCTGGATCCAGCTAATACGGAGCATTCTCCGGTAGAACCACATCTCAAATGCTTCAAGACGCTTCTGGGTGTCAGCTTTCAGGGTCCAAGTTTCGCTACCATAAAACACCACAGGCCACATATGTAAGTCATTTCGTGACGGAGGAGCAAAACGAGAACCGCCAATTAAGCCAATTATTTTGTTCACGAAAATAACCTAGACATTGCAAGAGGTCATGGTATTATAATTCTTATACTTTATGTATTAGAATCAGTGCCAATAGTAAGTATCCAAATTTGTACTAACAAAAGACCTGTGGAAGCTGGGCAATTCCCAAAAAGCTTCGAATTTTCTGCATTGTTTGGTTGTTGCTTCTGATAAGGTATGCGTCCTACGAAACAATTATAGTATTTTATACGTAGATTATTTTTTTTACGATTTCAGCCTAAGCTGAGAACAGTATGTCCAAAAGATTTCAAGATACAGCATTTAAAACTTATGTAAGTAAAACTTATGTAAGTGAAAATTAGTAACTTATGCATTTATGCATATTTTAGAAGATATACAGAAAAAACCAAAACAAGTGGATTTTTTTTAATGTCCTACCTCTATAATATACAGTCCCGATTTGACATCTTGTGACTTATTGTTGTTCCCAAACATTAACAATCAATCAGGCGGTCAATTATTTTCATCGCCAAAAGAGGGTGTCTAAAAATATGAAAAACATGTTTCCGGTATATAGAAGTGAAATAAATGTTATTAAAATTGGTTAATATGTATGACAAAATCTATTAACGCTAACGGAGAATATTTTGAGATACCTACAATAAATTAATTTTTGGCAATTTTTTCCTTATTTAATTAATTTATTGTTGGCCTTTTAGTGTGGCTCTTATACAAATAATGATTTCTTTTACTTCAGATTGTTTAACAGGATTTTAGACACTGATTGATTATACTATGTATCGGCCAGTGTAGTATATATCGGCCTTACCTAGGTGTATATTAAAAAGCTCACAGCAGCAAGTAATCCTGGGTGTAATTGTATAGAATCACAAAAGTGCGAATAGGTTAGAGTTATAGTGGTTCTTGGCGGAGTTTTAATAATGTGAAAATTAAAAAAAATGAGGTACAACTCGTTTACATTTGATCAACCTTAAAAAATCTCAATTAAAAATATTTATTCCATGATAAACAATATTAATTTAAAATGTCCATATAATCTAGCCTAACTAGGTAGCCACATGTTCCAACGCAGTATGTACATATCATCTATAGGTATATATTCTGTTTTATATTATGTTTTTGTCTAACGGCAATTTTGCAGTATCGACATTATTGCCACTCAGCTATCGCACAAGAATGACGTCATTAATTTTACATTTTACACCATTCTCACTCCATTATCGTAACGACAAAGACATTAAATGTGCTGATAATCTTTGCAGTTTGAATGTCTGGCGCAGGCCATTAAATTTGCGGGTTAGCGAGTAAGAGAGCTTTAAAATATTTTATGTCTTACGTTTTAGCATAAAATTCCTTTGCGTCTAAGCGCGTTGTGCTTGTCCCAAGGGAACGGCAATACTGGAAATACTTTCAAATGGAAATGCTGCGAACCGTCGCACACCGGATATATTCATGAAAGGGGGATGACAAACGTAATAAACACTGACATTGATACTACACCCGTGAAACTAAGGCATACGTAGCTTGCAAATCAGAACCAACGACACTCCTTTCTCATCGTGTTTGAGTGAAGATGAGAGTAATGTCATCGGATATCCCGTTCAGTCCTTCCATTCTGTAATCAAACTTTTATATGCATTTTTCTTAAAGTAAAAATTTTCAAGCAAGTAAAAAATAGATGAGCACGCCAAAACACTTGTACCTCGATGACAGCCAACAATAAACTATATATTTATTAAGAAGAAATACCAAGGGCGACCCAAATGTCCACCACTAACGAGACCTATGGCGTCGAATAGTTCACAATATAGAGTAACTTTCCCTAGGACACGGAAAAAGATAAGTTGTCAGTGAAAAGTTTTGACCAATTAAAAAAAATATATATTTTTTTTGCTTATTATTCTCCTATTTATTTCCATCCATTTTTATTATATACAAATAGCTTCACATGATGTAATGTTAATAAGATTCATCGCTAGCGCTACGCGAAACGATTCGTGAGACATAACACGATTTTTGTCTCTTTCGCACTAGGCCAGGTAAAAACCGGCCTAATTGCACCAACCTGCAATTAGGCACCCAGCTGCAGATCTAGACAATAACATTATATATATATATATATATATATATATATATATATATATATATATATATATATATATATATATATATATATATATATATATATATATATATATATATATATATATATATATATATATATATATATATATATATATATATATATATATAGATATATAAGGGATTTTCTTGCGTTATAATGTTTTTTTAATACGGAACTGTAAGACATGAATAAAACCACTGTAAAGCATGATCATCATGGATTATCTTTTCCCCGTCCTTCATTTATATACAAACGCCAGATATAACAAGGGAGCAAAATCCACTTTAGCGAAAACCTAACACGAGGCAGAAAGCGACACGACAGACACACACCCTCTCTATCACACCCTCGCTCACAGACAAACATACATACATGTACTTTTTGTTCAAAATGAGCATTTGTTAGTATGATTTTAATTATTTTAAAAAAGGTACAAAAAACATAATTTTTCTATTTAGTCAAATTTCTTTACTGACAGTATATTTTTGACTCCGGTCTAGTCCGAATTAATCAGTGGACTATTTTCATTACATAGTATTATTAGTAGCGGGCATTTGGACCAAGTCCCATACATTTTTGGTCATTATCCTTTATTTATGTAAGAATTAATTACTATAAAACATTGATTTTGATTACAAAAATAACAGGAACCGAATGGCAAAACCCTAAACGTATGCTTATTTGATTCTGTCACCCAACTAGGACTGGACGCTTTCTAGGGTGGACAGAGCTCTAATATTACAATAAATTATGTCGGAGTTTTATAAAATGCTAATAAAACTAAATTGACTTAAAATTTGGGTTAAAAAAAAGAAATCGCAATTCCATTATACAATCGGCATTAAATAGAACATACCATTTTGTTAAATAGAGTGTGACAAATAGAATATTCATAAAACTAAAATAAAGACAAAAAAAAGTTATAAAAACGAAAAGAAAGAAAAAGTCATAAGAAAATTATAAACAAAACATCGAATATACCAATCTAGAACCTAACCTACCAATGCCAATATACAACTAGATCAAGGACAAGTGTAGCAATACAACAACAAAACTATTGTACAATACAAAATAATGTTCAATATAATAAAAAGAAAATATTTTGTTACTTTTAAAATAGACTTTATTTGATGTGATATAATGAATAACCCAATCATCAAAACACTTCGTATGGACATTTAGTAATGTGGCCTCGAGCTCCCTTTGACAATTATGTTTCATGGTTTTAGTGAACTGAAAACTTTTTTTGGGAAATTGTAATTCAGGTTTGGGAACAGAAAAAAGTCACATATCTAATGAATACGGTGCGTTGTCGGAGACATTCATTGAGATTTTTGGTGAAATTATTGTACAACTGTGGATGTCTCTAATGGCGCATTAAGGTGATATAATATCCAAAGGATCATGGTTTTAAAAGTCTGCTTTTTCAGGGGAATATTTTCTAGCAGTAATCTCATAACGTCCAGCTCAGGAAGGAATTTGGAGTGGATCATATAAAATAGTCAACATGATTTGATTCAGGTCGGCCGCACACAAGGTCGACTAATCTAAATAATTGTTTTGACTAAACTGGTTAACATACCATATTACGCCAAAATTCTATACGACTCAAATGCAGTTTACAGATTTTTTTTGCATAACTTGTGCATGGACTTTTCAAATGAATAATTCCCGGTAATATAAATGATACGGGTTTATTCTGATTTAAATTTATTCGCTGATATTTTAATGTTCCACTCCTAATTTTAAGTATTTTGCATTGTTATTATTTTGTGCATACGTGATTTAAATGTTTATTTTAATTTTTCAATATACTAATAATAATTTCATTGACGAAAGGATATATGATATTTGTATCTATACACACTGAGAAAAATATTAGATTGATTCTTACATTACCATTTTATTATTACGGTTTTACAAAAAATAACGATGTTTCAATCGTAATTTTGTTTAATTTCATGGGATTTTGTTGAAACTCCATTACTCGATTATATGTATCAACATTTTGCTTACGGTTAATACGGAAATAACAGCATACTGAAGTATCAAAATGATTCCTGTGTCCGAATATAACCGTCCGTATACTACTACATGCTGTCGTGTTAGAAGCGAGATTTCAATGTCACGACGTAATAAAATAACATTATGTTTTAACATTACGTCCCGGTAACTATGGTCACGCCAACACTATTACGCGTAATGTTAATTCATGCTTATGGACCGAAGTCGGAGTTATATACGCAATCCTTGTTAAAACATGCGTATTTCTGTGTATTACATGGTTATATTTTTCTCAATTCAGTATTGAGCAACCACACACAAAATTATTTTTTTACCTGAGAACAGGGCCCGGCCTAGTTATTTGACGTTGCCAATGGACTATGCGATGTATTCATTTTCTGTTATTGATTCAATATTTAAAATATTTTTGTGTTAAGTTCCTACGATAAAATTCTTTAATCACATATTTTCACAAAATTCGATCTACTGTGAGTCGCGAGCTGGTAGTTATTCATTCTAGCCGCGTACATTCGCCACCATAATCTCTGTCCCTGGCCGTTATTGTGCAGGTAGGTTTGTCTCAAACGCCTGGAATCTCATAAAGCACCCGAGAGAGGCGAAGAAGAGCAGCCGAAATAAAGCGTGGGCGTTGCGCTTTATATTGCCTTTATTCATATTTCGTATTTCAAATCTTCCAATTTTCTTTTATTCATAACCTTCCCAGTCAGGCCGTTAGAAGTACATTGTTTCCGTTTTTCATATGACGTGAAATGAAAATATAGCGTGAATAAGTTATCGTGAAATAGTATTGTGGAATGTTATTGCAGAGGTGTTAAAATCTTTTCTTCTCTCGTCAGATTTTAGAGATTATTTATATTCATTTTTATTTATTTTATTTTATTGTATCAGATATCTATTCTGTCGATTATTATTGGAATATCCGTTCTGTCGATTACCTGTCGATTATTATTCAGTCACGGATGCCAAATCATCATGGCAAGTTACACAATTGAGAAGCACGTTAAAACTTTATTTTCGAAAGGAGTGTTCTTTAGTGCATGGTTATCTCTGGTAGGGGTGGCGTGAATTGGCCACCAAGATTGTGCGATTTGACTTCGCTTTGCGTTTATTGTGGGGTTTTCTGAAGTCCCAGGTCTATGCCAATAAGCCGCAATCGACCGATGCCCGCATAGTCAACATAATCCAGACCATCGCTTAAATTTATTTATTTATTTATTTATTTCGGGAAACATACAGCGCTTCATTAATTATTACTAATTATTCTAATACACAGTTTCGCTGGCCGATTAATTGTTTCCTACATTATTTTCTTATACGGTAGATCAAAAAATTGCATTGCACTAAATTAAATTAAATTAAATTGCAATTGAACTATTGTAAGGATAGGAAAGGAGAGGGATGGGATATATGTAGGATAGGAAATAGATATTCCAATTATATTCACTGTGTAATCACTTCCTAGACGCCTAGTGAGCTAAGGACAGCTTCGCTGAATTTAGGTTGATTCAGGTAAAAAATGTCGATATCTTCGAATCGTCTATTATATGTGGTCATCAAGCGGTGCATAACAGAGTTTTGGGCGTAACTAGTGTTCACACGAGGGATTTCGAACGTACGAGGAGAGCGAACCCTTCGTGGTGGAACTAACAACAACAGTTTATTTACCAAATGAGGGCTATCAATTTTGTTGTGAATTATTTTATGCAATAATATCATATCAGCCGCTGTGCGGCGGTCTTCCAGTGAACACATACTGAAATAGTTCAGCCTGCTCTCGTAGGTTCCAAGTCCCAAGTGCTCACGATAGTCCAGGTATCTAGTAAAACGTCTTTGGACGCCCTCCACCCTATTTTTAAACACGCCATATTGCGGATTCCAAATCTACGATGCGAACTCTAAGGTGCTACGAACATAGGAAAAGTAAAGCGTTTTAAAGATGTTAATGTTCGAGAATGGTTTACATATTCTATTAACAAAACCCAGAGTCCTCAACGCCTTGCTAACAATACAGTTGATGTGTTGATCGAACGTCAGCTTTTGATCCAGTTGTACCCCAAGATCTCGAATGCACTGAACTTCAGGGATATATTCACCATTCACGCGGTATTTGAAGTTGATGCTTTCCTTTTTGCGACTGAATATAATGCTATTACATTTGGTAGCATTTAAAGTGAGCTTATTTTTCACGCAATATTCGAAGAGTCGGTCAATATCTGTCTGAATATGGAGGCAATCAGCCATGCTATCCACTTGAGCATAAACTTTGAGATCATCCGCGTATAATATATAACGTCCTCTGGTGAAGCATAAGCCAATGTCAAATATATAAGCGTTAAACAGTAAAGGACCTAAATGAGAGCCCTGCGGAACTCCAGAAGGGACTGTCGCGAAGTTAGACCTGAAACCACCAACTGCTACAGCTTGGAGCCGGTTTGTGATATAAGAGGAAATCCACCTAAAAAGGTCTCCGTGCACTCCCAGCCTCCTTAATTTATAAAGAAGAATCGGGTGATCAACCCGATCGAATGCCTTAGCGAAGTCTGTGTAGATAGCGTCCACTTGTTTTCGCCCGTCCATGGTCATTAGGATAAAGTTAGTATATTCCGCCAAGTTTGATACTACCGAACGCTGCTTGAGAAATCCGTGTTGCTCAGCAGGTAGAAAAGTTGCAATAAATGGATATAGCTGTGAGTATACCACCTTTTCGAACAGTTTACTTAAGACAGAAAGAATTGATATGGGCCTATAATTGCTAACTGTGTTTTTACAGCCTGCTTTATGAATCGGGACTATGAGTGCCTCTTTCCACTTTCTAGGGAAGATTCCTTGAGCTAACGACAGGCAGAAAATCATAGAAAGAGGGCGTGTTAGCTGAAGGGCACAATTTTTTACGAAGACGGGGGGGACTAAATCACTTCCAGCGCCTTTATTCACATCCAGGTCCCGAATGCATTTGAGTACAAACTCCTCAGTGATGGCAATAGAACCCATGCTGTTGGAGCTCATGCAGTCGCTTGTCGTTGCTGTTGATGAACCGGATGGTTGGAAGGTTGGTTCAGATGATGTGCTATCTTTGCTAATATCGCTCTGTGCTGAGCTTCTATTCGAGTATAGGGTTTGAAAGTACTGGCAGAAAAATTCACAAATTTCTGGCCCATCAGTAGCGACTTGGCCGTCATAGTTCACACACTGAGGTATACTATTTCCGTTACGCACAGACTTGATGTATGACCAGAATTTTTTTGGGTCCTTCTCGATATTGCACTGTGCGTGCGAAATAAAGCTTGCGTAACATTGCTTTTAAAGAGCCTTACCCCGGCGTCGCAAGAGCGCAAATGAGTCGTAATCCAAGGGGTTACCGTATCGTTTCCACCTTCTGTGGAATTTTGACTTCTCCTTTAGGATATTTATTAAGGCTGGGGAGAACCAACGCGGGTGTGCCGATTTGTAAGATGATTGGTATGGAACATAAAGCTCAATTGCCTCGTTTATAGCTTTATAGAAATTGTCCACCGCTATGTCTACGGGACGATTTGCAATTAAGTCATTCCAGTTGATGTTCGTTAGGTAATTTTTAATATGTGGGTAATCGGCTTTGTAAAATTTATATACTAGTCGCGGTGGTTCGCTCAATAATGTTAGTAAAGCATTCCCGATATCCACGATTAGCGATGGATGATGAGAGTCCTCTGGTACTAATGGATCAGTGGCGCGGGTGACTTGGACTTGGGTGTTGCATAGAACAACATCTAGCCAGCGACCCTTTTCATTGGCAATACCGTTAAATTGGTCTAGACCGGCGAATGAGATGGAGTCAACGAAAGAAGCACTGATCGTATCCAATCTACCTGCACATTGCTTAGCTAAGCTATCATGTTTAATCTCCCATGTAATATTCGGCAGGTTCAGATCTCCGAGGATGACAAAGGTATCGTCGGGGTGACGGTCCCTTAAAGAAATACACGATTCGAGGAATGTTTCTATCTGAGTTTGATGAGTTGGTCCTCCGCCGGGAATATATACACATGCAATGTGCAGGTCGCATTGACTGGCGAGATGACGTCCGGGTACCGTAACCCAGACACATTCGGGTAAGGCGTCTAGAGGCCACCACTCTGGTCGGGCGCGCGGACGTAGACTCTTGCGTACCGCCAACATAACTCCGCCGCCACGAGCGTGCCCACTCACCTCTGCATTTCTATCGCATCTGTATAGTTCATACCTTTGGTAATCTACCAATTCCCCATCAAGAATTCCGCTCGTTAGCCATGTTTCGGAAATCGCTATGATATGGTAATCGTGCGAAATTACGTTGTGAAAAAAAATATCAGTCTTTGACCGCAACCCTCTCACGTTTGCGTAAAATATCTTAATGTTACTCTCTGTAATGAGTGAAAATCAGTATGTATTTCCTGAATCTGAGGTTCTTTTCTGTGGGATATATCGTATTAAATAATATTGTGATAATATAAATGATAAAAATATTGTTTTTCAGTGGTGTAAAGTATGTTTTTATGATCACGCATAATAATAATATGGTATAAAGCAGTAATGAATATAAAGTGTGTAAGATTCGAAAATCATAATATGTGAACTGTGACTGCGAGCATCTGAATTGTGACTGTGAGCGACAGAACTGTGACATCGGAAAGTGTGAGTATATTATATACTCATAATTGTCGTCAAGTATTGTAACAACAGCTGATTTATGATTGTATGAGCGTACCGATTGTAGCTTGTACCGCCGATTGAATTTATAAAACCGCCTTTTAATTCTGTACGAACAACGCACTCCCCATGAAGTAGGTACTATTTCGTCTGGTAGCGAGCCGCGGAGATACGACGCGCCAATAATTAACGACTTTATTGCGCGGTAATGCCCATGAAGTATTTAGACACCTATTAACGGTTAGTTTAAAAAGTGTGTACAGATATTCAACTTTATTGAATTTATCCAGATCTATGCGGCAGAGACATTAAAATTAGACCATTTGGATACGTGACACATTGCAAAGCCGCAGCGGACATTTAAACGATGTAATATTCTAAACATAATGGCATATATGGGCCTTTCAAATAAAAAAAGAATTTCGGTAATACCTCACACACAGCTTGTTTTAGTGCACAGACTGTCAAAATCGTCCCGCCCTTATTAAAAAATCCTATATATTATACGTAGCAAGCTTCGTAACCAGCTTTCCAGGTGGAAAGTTTTAAATTTAGGATCGAATTGGCTAAAACTTTGTACACTCTAATATAAACAAGAAAAAAATTATTGCCTAATTTATTTAGACACATATTTTTAAATAGAAATTGGCTACATTCCATTAATAATTTCATCAACTTTTCAAAGGAAGGCTTATTTTTTCTGTATCCTCTATTGGCTGTGTTACTCCTGATGCCGACACGGAAAGATTACGCCTTGGGATGATATTTGGAAAGACTAGGTACAGTTATTAATAAGAGAAACATTCACAATACGCCGTATATCGCCGCTTTATATAGACCCGTAGGCGCCGGTGCTTAGCGTATTGATGCACCATTAATAAACGCAAAAAACTACTCAAGCAATAATAATAACTGTAAAGACTATAATATGAATGATAACTGTATAATAATGTATAAGACATATTATATGTATACCAGATGCCTAGCAAAAAGAAGCGTGTTTGTGAGGATTAGTACGTTGCTATGTTATCAATTTCCAGCCAGAAATTTAGAAAAACATGTCATCGCTTTAGTTTTAAGTTATAAAAGTTTAAAAGTCGCTCGCGTGACCGTTTTCTATCAACTCAAATAACTCAACTAGTCGCTATAGATATTTATGTTTTTATAGTTTAACCTTTCTGGCATCACCAATAGTGAAAACTAAATTAGAATCTGTAAATCGGTTCTTGAGTTTATCGCGATGTCATAGTCTTAAAACCATATACATGACTATTTGTCATCGGGTTAACAGTTAACTTGTCGCTATTCATTCCTCTTTTTAGATACATTTATGGTATTAAAAATACAACCTCCTTGAAAGACACCAGTCCGTCTAGAGGTTTTCGAGTATACTACGCACGATGAAACATACAGGCTTACGATATTTGGGGGTTTTGTTTCATTATTGTTTAGATTATTATAAATATACACTATATTCTTTATACTGCTATTTTTAGAAAGATATTTGTAAATATGGCTTAGAACATGCGGTAATCTATAAATACAAAAACTTCTTATTATTATATATAATTATTGGATACATTTTTTTGATTTGGTTTTATTGGATAATGATAATTTCGAGGACTTTTTGATGATATTATAAAGCCTATTAAAGTCAACCTTAAAAAAAGTTCCTTTGTTGCCTGAATTTGCTGTATTTTTAATTCTTTATATACAACTATAAAATAATAAGTCTTTTTTCCGCGTGCTCTTTAAAACGCTCACAATTTCTTGCATCACGTACGCATATCAATTACATCGAACTTATACCCCTAAGATAAAATCTACTTGTAAGAATCCGAAGATAAAGCAGACAAAGATAGCAATGCTTTACTTAATCTTATATAACAACGTGTTTAGATGATGAAAGATTTCGTATGTTAAGTCTACACTACTCTCGTATCAATCGCTACGCAAAAGCGTAGACTCTCTACGCCTCAACAATTCATCGATTTTTATTTGATAATATACTAGTTTTTAATATTATAATGTACAGAAAACGATTATTTTGAAGATGTTAGTACCACAACTAATTCTGATTAGTGACAAATGTTCTGAGGTCGTTTACACTTACCTTTAATTAGTCTGAGGCCGTTTACAGAAAAAGCACGATATAGCAAAGCAATAATGACAATTAGAAATTGACTTATCGATAAAGAAAGTTGAACTCTGAGGCGAGGGAATTTCCGATCTGTAATAACTTACAACTTTCGAAGAAGTTGGCATAAGGAATAATGTCTCGTTTAGCATATTTATTTTTACACGACTGCCCAACAATAAAGGAGTTTAATGCGTTCAGGGTTCATCTATGTATGTTTTCCGTTTTTTTTATTCCATCATAACTTCTAAATGCTTGAATCGATTTAGAAGTATGTAGTATTGTTAGAATCGCTATGTCATTCCGAGTATCATAAAGGGGGGGGGGGGGGGGGAAGGGGGGCTACAGTGCTCAAGTATCGAAAAAATATTTATCTAAATATATAAATGTCAATAAATTAGGATAAATTTATCGTATTTAGTATCAAAGTCTTATGGAGTACAATTCGGAAATAAAATGAAACCTCTCGTAACTAGCCTCTTTTTTAACAAGTAATTCGCAGTAATTCCTAATAACGAGTAATTCGCACCTCGCATAACGAGTATGGTAAAAAATGTTTCGCTTAACGAGTGTGAGTTTGGTACGAATTATGATGATTTGGACATCTTCGGACAATGAATGGCTGTGAACCAAGTAATTGTACATGATAAGTCGGGCTGCAGAAAGATAGTTTCCCAATAGATATAGCATAATTTGACTGTAGAGAATTAGCTAATGGGCCCATTTGGGAGCTAATGGGCCCATTTGGGAGCTAATGGGCCCATGAGGGAGCTAATGGGCCCATGATGAGGTGGCCACAATGACCCATGTGTTCAGGGTCGGTCACTCACGGGTCAACACCCATCCGATGGCCTCCACGCATGGGGTGCGAGCCTGGGTAGGACACTGGGTCAGCCAGTCTCCCCTGGGAATCAATCCTCTGGCGCTCCTGGACGGTCTGCGCACCGAGCGGCGCAAGCCAATCGATTGTGCTCTCCGACTAACAATCGGGGGAGTCTGGGAACTGTATTGTTTCCTATAGAGCGGGGGTAGTTGTCTACCTTACGGCGACTGCTCTTGAAATGACCATTGGCCATCCGATCCCGGTTCAGAGTCGGGCAAAGGACGCCTTGGTCCGCGATAGATTCGGTGCACTCCGTTTCACCGCTTCGTAAGGGAGAGGACCGCGCAAGCGACCTCGAACTCGGAACCAATCGAGAGACCGGAGAAATCTGGTCACAATTGGAAGTGAGGGCGCGAGTATCTCGAGCCCGCCGGGTTTATTCTTGGCTCACTCGCGGTAAGGCGTTGGACTCTCACGGGTTGTGACGTAGCTGGACGTAGGATTGTACTGTCCAAAGTCTTCTACGTTCACTGCAGGGCGACAGAACGACTAATCGTTAAAACGTCCTGTGGTGACGGGCTCGCCCGTTGTAGTCGACACCTCAAGATGTAGAGTATTAGCTGCTCGTGTTAACTGGTGCTGGTCTAGACTTTATTCAATGAAGGAATGTCTTGCATTGTCTAGAGATGTACTCTAATCATGAATAATAAGCCTAAAAGTTCCTTTTAGTCTTATCATGTTTTATGATAAGACTAAAACGTATAATAATAGTTTCAAAAACTAAAAAAAACACGACTTTGTAAGTACTAAACTAAAAAGCAAAAGATAATTAACAATTCTGTTGTTCACTGTTTACCCCGTAAGGGATTTAATGTTAGCCATAATTGTATTTAACTATATTATTTGAGCGTAAAAGCGTGAGGTGCTTTTCTTCAATTTAAATCATTTTAATTCTTCTCAGTGAAATGTTCCAAAAAGCATTGTTTTGAAATTTTATGTATCTAAACAAATGCTAGAAAAAGGTCCAAAGCATAACAAAACCGCCCTTTAATTACAAACATGGATTATTTCGAGTCTTACTGAGTAAGACAATTGTGATATGAGAATAAGAGAGACAATTGTGAATAAGAGAGTGGTTTATAAATTGTAATTTTAAACCACTCTCTTATCACTATTTAAACCGAATCTATCGCGGATCACGGCATCCTTTGCCCGGCTGTTCACCCAGGATCGGGTAGCCGATGGTCGTTTCAAATGCAGTCGCCGTAAGGTCCGCAGCCACCCCCGCTCTATAGGAAACAGTACTGCTTCCAGACTCCCCCGACTGTTAGTCAGAGTGCACAATCGATTGGCTTACGCCGCACGGTGCGCAGATCGTTTAGTAGCGCCAGAAGGTTAACTCCTAGGGGAAACTAGCCCTAAGACCAGAGTCCTTCCCAGGCTCGCACTTCATGCGTAGAGGCCGCCGGATGGGTGTTGACCCGTGAGTGTGACCAACCCTGAACAGAATAGGTCTTCGTGGCCAACTCAGCAAGGGCCCATTAGGTTCCTGTGAATTCCAAAGTGCAATAATTCTATTAGAAAGTACATAAAGTACATTTTTCAGTTTATTATTTTCCTTATTCCCGATTAGACGTGTGCATTCTTATGCATTTTTTCCAATTGACATCTCATCATCTCAATCATAGCTTCAAATTAATTTATTGTTAGGGTTTGTCATGTAAATAATCACATTTCTTATATCCGATCAACGGCTATCAAAAGTTTACGAGCAATTTTTCTAACTTCCAAGTTTATCGCTGTTTCCTACACTCGTAGCCCCGAGGGACGTCGTTCTTTTTCTCTCATGCTCTTAAGACGGCTTTCATCAATTCCAACTTTTACATTCTTCTTGCTAGTCTTCCTCCCTGGAAAGTTAAGCCCTCCGCTTATCCAAAGGCAAAAATAGTGTTGTGTTATTGTTTTAGGTAGTGTATGTTATTAAGCTTAGGCCAACTTATTTCCTTGAAACCAAAAGAATACTTTTACATAGCGACCTTTAAATATAAGATGTATAATGCATGCCGCCAGCGTTAAAAAATATAAGTTATTTCACGTCTTCTTCTTCTTGGGGTGCCTCTCCAACTAATGAAGGTTGGCAGTCAGCTCTGCATACCGTAAACTGCCCTACGTACCAATTTTTATATAATTTTAGCGATAACCCTTTATAATTTATAGATATGTAATTGTTGTAATTTTTAATAAAAATAGATTATAAATAGAAAACGAAAGGGTTCTAATATACCTGAAAAATTACCTCAGGATGTTTATGTGATTTTTTGAAAAGTAATACATTGAATGGTAGCAATGTGCCCAAAAATGTACTATCACATAAATTTCTTTAAATCAGTAACATTGCTTTAGGCTGATGTATTTTTTGTATTTAATTCTCAACAGCAGGTTTCCTAAATAATATGCAATAAAAAAACACATATACCATTTATTTAATTTTTTTCACATTACAAAAAAAATACCAATCAGTTCAACGATAAGCCGAAAACCAGACTAATCTAACAGGAATGGTACATTAAATTCCCCGAATATGCTGAAAATCTGATATTTATTTGTTTTGCGCTTAACCCCTCTCCTCGCGGAATAAAATTCAGCCGTCCCATTCGCGCGCGACCTTTTTGCGCGCAAAATCGACGACCTTGATAAAAACGACCATAACTTGTAAACCACTATACGGATCATAAAAAGAAGAACTGTAAAATGATCGCATTGAAATTTGACATATAAAACATTATAACCTTATCTCGTAAATCAATTAAGATAATAATGGCGACAAATTACAAATTTGGCGAAGTGAAAAAACTCGCCTATTTATCATTTCGATGTTTTTATCACAACATACGAAAGTCTATGCGGAAATTGTATTTACAGTTATGTTCTTTATTAAATGCTTTACCAAAACCATTATTTTGTTTTACTTCTTTGCATACAAAAATATTTAGTTTTTCAGTCATAATAACCAAGAAAAATTTGATGTCTCCTCGTAAAAATTTTTTTTTTTAATTTTGTATTTCTGACTACTTAGGGACTTTATTTATATGAAATTCTTTCATAATAACTTTTCCACTACACTACACTTCTTATAAAATCATACCAGTTCTTTCAGCTTTGTCTAATATTACAGAAAAATCCAAACTTTTGCGAGTCGGTGACGAAAATTTGGCATTAACTTTGACAGGTCATAATACAAAAGTGGATAAAGTTTTTCAAATATATTGTGTTATTATGTGCTTATTATATGTCTAATAACTAATTATTATACTCTAAAGAGTCACATTTCATAGAAAAACTATAGGAAATCACACTCAAAATATGGTAATTCTTCTATACTAATTACGTAAACAAATAGGTATGCGCACCCCGCGATTTCGCGAATATCGATAAAATTAGGCAGCGCGCCTGTCTATGCAATACGCCGCGGTGCGATCTCATTTGTTTAGGCAAATTCGGAGTGTGATTTTCTAGTTTCTTCTATGAAATGTGACTGGAGTATAATAATTAGTTATTGGACATCTAATACGCGTCAAGTTTTCAATACATTCGAAAAACTTCTAACCACTTTTGTATGCCTTTGCAATTATTATGAAATCAGACTATCGCGGTTGCTTCACATTATAGCTTTATAAACGAATTTACCGCGTGAAGTGTGTAGCACCCGACGTTTCGGCGACGTTGCCCAGGGTAGACTGGACAGCGGCGGCTGCAACGTCGCCGAAACGTTGGTGTCCAAACTTTACGTGGTAAATTCGTTTTTTAACCACATTTGTATCATGCCTTTGCAATTATTATGAAAAAGATTATCGCGGTTGTTTGACATTATAAATAGCTTTATAAACGAATTTACCGCGTGAACTTTGTGGCACCCGACGTTTCGGCGACGTTGCAGCCGCCGTTGTCCAGGGTAGACTGGACAGCGGCCGCTGCAACATCGCCGAAACGTCGGGTGCCACAAAGTTCACGCGGTAAATTCGTTTATAAAGCTATTTATAATGTCAAACAAACGCGTTAAGTTTTTGATTTCATAATAATGGCAAAGGCATTATACAAAGTGGTTAAAAAACGAATTTACCGCGTGAAGTTTGTAGCACCCCACGTTTCGGCGACGTTGCAGCAGCCGTTGTCCCGAGTAGACTGGACAGCGGCCGCTGCAACATCGCCGAAACGTCGGGTGCTACAAACTTCACGCGGTATATTCGTTTTTTAACAACTTTTGTATAATAATTATTATTTTCTAGAAGAAAACTCAAGAAACCATTTTTTTTTTATTTCAAAGTTCAAAGTTCAAAGTTTATTTATTCCAAAAAACCCGGTAAGGGTATAGAACTTACAATTAATAAATACATTTTTTATAATATTCATATTTTAAACATATCATATATCTGGCAAAAATAAAATTAAATCAAGTTAGAAATCTGAAAGTCAATAAACTATACAAAATCAACCATTACATTGTCTAAATATTAAAAATATCATTTAGAAATATCAAAAATAGAATAAATTTCCAGTACAAAATTTTACAGTAACAGTCATTTGATAAAAATAAAACAAACATGTCATAAAAATAAACAAAACAATTGTACCGACTAAAATAAAAACTTTCATCAGTTGGTATATTAGGTATACAATTATTCGTTTCTTTATATACAAAAGAAACATAGAAAAATATGAGATTGGATTTTATCATTTATTTTTTATGCGACTTATGCTTTAATTTTTTTTTATTGGTACTAAATATCCAGTACAAAATAGTACATGCACGTTTAAAAATTGCCACATTTGATAAAAATTTATAATGTATCACAAAAAAAAGTGCATAACACACATCACGTTACATCGTTGAAATATAATGATACATATAATCGAGTAATGGAGTTTCATCAAAATTCCTTGTAATTCAACAAAATTTCGAGTGAAACGTCGTTATTCTATATGAAACAGTAATAACAAAACGCCGCCCGTCGCTCTCCGCCGCGCGCCGCGCGCCGGCTACTCGCCCCGCCGCCGCTAGAGGTCGTCTGAAAATTAAAACAATATTATTAGTTCTCACGTCCTGTCTAAATTTCAATTCAATTTCAAAAACCTAATTCTGTTGTAGTGATCGAAAATTTCCCCTGACCGCAAATTTCTGTTTCTTTATTCCATCATAACTTCTAAACGCTCAGACCGATTTAGAAGTCTGCGGTATTACTAGAATCGTTATGTCATCCCATAACAGTCCAGTGAAAAATGAATCCCCTTAGGGAATATAAAATCAATTGATACGTAGTAAAATTATTCATAAGTAGTAGAAAAGATATGTAGTAAAATTATTCATCGTAATATTCAAATTGTCGAACGGTACGCAAACCGTCCAGTAGCGCCCGGGGAAATCCACCAGGAGAAACCGATCCACTAGCCGTGAGGCCTGAGACGCAAGAGCCTTACCTGGGGTAGCCTTTTACACGAGGAGGCTACTGAATTGAGTTTCACAGAATCAAGGATCAGCAGACAAGAAGCCAACAAACTAAAAACACAAGGCAAGCTACTGGGTCGAATTATAATATTCCGATTGTAAAGTCCTCATTTGCCCAAAGGCATTTTTACTTCCTTGCGCCGAGATTTTATAATAATTTAAATGAGAGTTATAAGAATGCAAACAACTTAAATTCATTCAAAATACTTATAAAGAAGTACCTGCTTGAAAGGGGTCCAATGTATGCGGAGTCTCAATTGCTCTCGCTAATAATTTAAGTTGTTTTATTAAATTATATATTACTACCTAAACCAAATCTCGTCTATTATTTCCTATGTATACTATATGTACTAATATATATGTAATAATATATATATGTACTAATAT
This sequence comes from Micropterix aruncella, assembly GCA_944548615.1. Classification (NCBI taxonomy): domain Eukaryota; kingdom Metazoa; phylum Arthropoda; class Insecta; order Lepidoptera; family Micropterigidae; genus Micropterix; species Micropterix aruncella. The sequence goes on from OX155950.1 coordinate 20,052,263, forward strand.
ATGTATAAAGATATTCAAAGTATGCAGATAATTGAGATTTCAAGTGAAATAGCCCTGTTTTCTCTTGTATGAGCTCCTTCATATACGAAATTCTCCTATCCTGACTAAAATGTATTCTCCAAAAGAAAAAGAAGAATAATAATGAGTATTCTATGTATCTAGACCCATTTGTTAGGTCCTTATGCACTTGGTTTTAGCTAGTTTGAATCAATTTAAGGTTTATAAGTTAGAATCGGCTGGTAACATACACTTTTAAAATCTCGTCTCGGTGAATAATATTGATTTTTGATGTACTATGACACAATTCCTATATAGTGGATTATCAAAGGTGTTCTATAGTTAGAGACTTCCAGATCAATGTATGCTAATAGTTTTAAGTCACTTTTCCAATATCGGATGATGATTGACCTGTTTTCACTTGTACGAGAGCTCCTTCATATATGAAATTCTCCTATCCTGACTAAAATGTATTCTCCAAAAGAAGAAGAAGAATAATAATGAGTATTCTATGTGTCTAGACCCATTTGTTAGGTCCTTATGCACTTGGTTTTAGCTAGTTTGAATCAATTTGAGGTTTATAAGTTAGAATCGGCTGGTAACATACACTTTTAAAATCTCGTCTCGGTGAATAATATTGATTTTTGATGTACTATGACACAATTCCTATATAGTGGATTATCAAAGGTGTTCTATAGTTAGAGACTTCCAGATCAATGTATGCTAATAGTTTTAAGTCACTTTTCCAATATCGGATGATGATTGCCCTGTTTTCACTTGTACGAGAGCTCCTTCATATATGAAATTCTCCTATCCTGACTAAAATGTATTCTCCAAAAGAAGAAGAAGAATAATAATGAGTATTCTATGTGTCTAGACCCATTTGTTAGGTCCTTATGCACTTGGTTTTAGCTAGTTTGAATCAATTTGAGGTTTATAAGTTAGAATCGGCTGGTAACATACACTTTTAAAATCTCGTCTCGGTGAATATTATTGATTTTTGATGTACTATGACACAATTCCTATATAGTGGATTATCAAAGGTGTTCTATAGTTAGAGACTTCCAGATCAATGTATATAGTGGATTATCTATATATAGTGGATTATCAAAGGTGTTCTATAGTTAGAGACTTCCAGAAAAATGAATAAATACAGACCTTAGAGTGCTAGGCGGCGAAAGGCAGACAGGGGAAGCAGAGCGCGTACGCAGCGGCGATGTCTGAAAAGTAACAAAATACTGCTTAGTAGGATCGTCGATAATCTGACCGTCCTTAGAAGAATTGGTGTATTTGTACCCGCCGAAGACCGAGATTGAGAGAACGGGTGACTCTATAAAATACTCGGTCTCTCCGGGAAAATTTCAAACTCCTTCCTGGAAAAATTATCTAAAACCGCAATTTCCGCATCTCACATTCTTCGGCTTCGAAGGGGGAGCGAATGGGCAGTACGGTAAACGTTCACATGCGGCAAGGCAGCTGTCCTAAACCTACCTAAACTAGCGATTAGCGATTCGAAACTGGTTACAGGTTCGAAGTCGCTCGAGTGATCCTCTCCCTTGTCTTGCGGTGATCGGTGTGTACCGAATCTATCGCGGACCATGGCATCCTTTGTCCGGCTATCTCCTGGTATCGGGTAGCCGAATGGTCGAATAGAGTCGTCTTCGGATACTTTTAAACGCAATTTTGCTACTTAAATCTATGGTTTTAATGATATTGAGTATTCATGTGAGTTATTAGGAAGGTAAAGTACTCGTACCGAAAAGTTTTGGAAAATAAATAAATATTTGTATTTTATACCTCTCTGTAGTTGGGCGAAAAATAGGCGTCGGGTGGGCGGCCCGGCGGGCGAGCGCTGGGTTCTAGGCGGTGGCGGGTGGCGGATGCTGGGCCGGAACAGGCAGTCGCCCGCGCTGCTGGACGCGGCTCGGGCGCCGCTGTGCCCGCGCTGGCCAAGGGCTGCAACCGGCCCGCGTGGTGGAGGCAGCGGCGCAGCCGACAACCGGGATGATGACAGCGGCCACTCACTATTGAAAGACAAAAATACAATAAATTGACGATAAATTCTGAAAATAACATGGAATTCTTTATATACTTACTAATTACCCAGAGTTCCGCCGGGGCTTTGAAAATCGATCGACATTTTCACGATATCTGCGTCGTCATCGTCATATCCAACGTCATCATCCCAGAACGCCGGCGCTGCACCCTCATCTATTTCATCCGAATTGGACCCCGACTCCTCCAGGAGATCTAGGAACGCCTGGGGCGGCGTCCGATCCGGATCTCGATTAAAAGACATCTAAAAAACAAAAATACATTTTTCAAAAAAAAAACAAAATAGTTAGTAACCCAATCGTGTCTGTGCTGTTGACCGTTGAGAAAGTTAATGGGCCCTCGCTGAGGTAGCCACGAAGACCCATTCTGTTCAGGGTTGGTCACACTCACGGGTCAACACCTATGCGACGGCCTCCACGTATGAAGTGCGAGCCTGGGTAGGACTCTGGCCCTATGGTTAGTTTCCTATGCTAGGATTATCAAATCTTCCCTAATCAGCTTGAATTCCCCCACCTTATGGGCAGTTTCCCCTAGGAATCAAACTTCTGGCGTTTCTGGACGGTCTGCGCACCGTGCGGCATAAGCCAATCGACTGTGCACTCTGACTAACAACTTGGGTTGTCGACTACAACGGGCGAACCCGTCACCCCAGGCTGGTATAACGATCTTACACCGCATGGTGAGACACAGTCTAGATTTTCTCAGTAAATAAGCCCAAATTGAAAAAAAGTTGTATGTTATTTTAAGCTGCATTTTAGTTTCTCTATAAAATCCGATATTCAAATAACCAAATTTCTCAAAAATAAAAATATCGAAAATAAAATTTTTTTTCCGTATTTTTGTTGTTGTTTTGTATCGATAGAAATGCAAGCCTTCTCTATACACATTGAGAAATTTCGGCTTTTGCCGCCAAACTATGAACTCTGAAAACGTGGTCAGTTTGTAAACGACGTGTAAATATCAAAATACATCTAATTCCTTGAGTATATACCTCCTACATTGAATAATAACGATTTTATAAGCGAAATAAACCAATATTTTCACTACACTCACGAGATTTCGTTCGTTTTGAAAAAAATGTTGATCTCGACCGCCATTGACGTGTTGCGCCATTTCACAAATTTACTAAAAACTACGTGAAAAAAAGGAAATGGCCTTCTCCAAACGGTAATTATCATTCCTACACAATTTTAGAATGCATATAACTCACTTTTACGGGTAAAATCCAACTAAAAACACTCACAATTGTAATTTCGGTAACGAGTCGCGCGGCGCTCAGTCGAACGAAATGTCGCACTGGCGAAGCGGAATTTTCCACGAGTTGGCATAGTTGCCATGTATCGTACAGATTTTATCGCATGATACTATCGTATACAGTAATGGTAACGAATCATTGGCTATTTTCTGGCATCAAACGATAAAATATAGAAGCGCGTTCTATTTTTTAATGGATTTTTTACCAAACGGCGACTGTGGCCTCCATCATGATGACCCTATTGGGACGCCTCACATTTCAACGTATTAAAGTTTATATCCCTAATGGGACGCCTCACATTTGACGGGTTAAAAGAATCAAGAACTGGTGGTTTAATTTTTTTCGACACGTCTTTAAGCTTATACAACATCCGATCTTCATCTTCTGTCCATGTTCAGAACGCTCCAAACCTCTTCACGAAGCTTACGTCAATGCCTAATTTTTAATATAGGTGGGTATGGCATCAGTAAGCCAAGCGTCTACAATGAGCCACCCAGTCTAACTCAGAAATGTGACGTTGACGCTCCGCGCCTCCGGCATGCTCGGACTTGTTTCCGAAGCCGCGTACCTCCGCCGTAGTTGCTGGCGGAATTGCGCAGGGGAAGGGGCTGTTTGAGGTTGTTTTTTGTTTTTGTGGCCGAAAAGCAAGAAAAAAACTTAAGTATGACTACTTCACATTCTTTTTCTTTAAATGATATCACTGTAGGAATGACTTGCGCATACAAAGTGTTTATCAGAGCTACTTTTACAAGAATTTTATTTGCAGCCATGTATGTCTGCTAGGAGCTATATAACCTCAAAGTGTTCGGGACAGGGGGTGTACTCAATGGGTCTTTTTTGTTGAGCTAACAATGAGCCACTGTCTCACTGTGTACCATCCGCGGCTCATTGTGTGCCATTGTATTCCTTTAAGTAGTTGAGGTATCCCGCACACCAAAACATGATGACATGAAACCAAACACTTTCACCACCATCACTGTCACTACTGTCGAACAAAGTAATTCAATGTTTGAAGGTACTATGGAATGTTATTCTCCTAGAGCTACTACTCCTGTGCTGCAAAGCGTTTCCAAGGCCTGGATTAATATTTCTGCACTGACAAAATTTATTTCACCTCAAGCGTTTCGCCCGCCTAATATAGCCGATCCCCGAAAGAAACAGGTAACAAGGAAACGTGGATAAGCAGTATAGCAACTGACACTCCAGAAAAAGCAGCTTTGGCCCAGAAGAAAATAAAAATTGCGCGCAAACAAAAAACCCTTACCAAAAAAGTCAAGCAAGCTTGGAAAGATTTATTCAAGCTAACTAAAAAAGCAAAGATACGTTGAACGACGACGACGAAGAATATAAAGTCAGCGGGTCATCTTCTGGGGGCGAAGCTTTTGTAAGCGACTTTGATGACAACGAAGTCACTTTGGATGATGACTTTCCCCCATTGCTACGCGAGCCTTCCGTCAATGATTATATTATTATCTTTTTCAAATCAAAAACAGATAATGTTTACTATGTCGCTCAAATATCAGAAGACACTTCCTGAAAAGTTACCTACTTATTTGAATTGATTTTTTTTGCTACCTAATCATTTGAGTTGATAAACACTATTTCTTTCTTTTAATAACTAAGATTATTTTTTCTTGAAGTGATTCCAATAAATATATAAAAATTATTGAGTTTTCCTTGATAATTTCAGAGCAGATGTAAAAATAATAATACATTTGTGTATGCCTGGCTTATTGTGTGCCCCCCAGGACCATTGTGTACCACCCCCATGCCCAATGTGTGCCACTGGGTGTAAATAATGAGCCATTTCTCACATTTAAAAAAATATTTGTTATTTCTTTTTAGAATAATTTTGGCACACATTAAAGTACACCACTAGATAGTCAGTTAGATTTCTTTTATGATGATGTATAAAACATTTCAGTCTTGTGTAGGGTAGCAAAAATATGGCAAAAATCCTGGCCCATTGATGCCACCCCCACCCTACATAAGTCCTACAAAAATACACATGAGCAAGTATTATTATCAAAACTTTAGATGGCAGATAAGAGAAGTTCCGGATCAAAGTCTGAAAGTCTAATTATAAGAGAAGTTCCGGATGCTTAACAGATCCTTTCCACCGGACAAAATTTGACGAGATTTTTTAATAGCAGAAATTATTCCGAAACACAAAAAATGCCTTCCCAATCTCCCTGCACGCAGGCGACTGATCACTCACAGAGAAATTCGCTCAGCATCTAGTCATGTTCATGACAAAATTAATATAATCGTAAAAACTTTGTTCATTTCTACTGGATGGCCTATTTTATAAAAAATCAGGAGTGGTACATTGTTTGGACAGGAGGTTATAGTTAGGGCAGTTTACGGTACTTCTTTTTGTCCTATCCATATGAAGCTGAGTACTAGGATAAAATGTGCAGTGGTTTCCCTTTTTCTTCTGCACCATAACTTTCGGAGAGTATTTGGCTCTCCAGGTCACTGAAGCCTCTTCCAGACAGTTGCCCTACTGTGAGTTAGGTTATGCCGCCTGAGCTCGGTCGTTATTGCCTCGTTTGTTGTCTAGCAGGGAACACCGCGATTACCCCTTGGTCGCCGCCGCCAGCTATCAAGAGAATCACTCTCATTCTCAAGAGAATCACTATCATTCTCCACAGAATCAGTATCGCGAGCAGGCGAGGACGACAATTGGGATAATATATTGTTTCGTTCTCCCCTTACTCCCTATGTCGCTTTGCTGCTACAGTAATATTCTTTGAAACGCAACTACAATTTCCAGACCGGTTTCTCCTGGTGGGTTTGCCTCCCGGCGCTATTGGACGGTTTGCGCACCGGTCGGCGATGCCAATCGGTTGTGCACACTAACTAATTGCTGAAGAAGTCTGGAGACTATGGAAATATAGTCTCCTAAACAGCGGGGGTGGATGTTGACCTGTTGTTATACAATCCTGATATGCGATATGCAAATGAAATGAAATGAAATAGATATGCAAATGAAATGCGATAGATGGCGCTGTTCTTCTTTAATAAATTGTTCAATTATTATAAATCAAATGACATAATATAAGTAAATATAGGTTATTGCTCTTGTATTATGGTTATATTGGATATACTTAGACATATATATTATTCTTGTCCACGGATTTTTTTTTGAGTTTAGGCTTTTTCGGTTTCTGAGACCCCTCTTTCGAAACGGATTACGAGAAACAATTTTGTATATTTAGTATAAATCTGTCCTATTTGCACAAAAAAACAAGAATCAAGCTTCATGACCTGCTTTTTTTAGCAAGAATCCGAATTTACGACAAAAATAGTTCAATTTTTATAAGCGAATAAATAATAATCTTCAGCTACATTTCCCAGTACTTGCGAGTAAAAATCTCTCTGAACCGCTTAAAATATCATAGAAATTCGACTGTGATTGAAAGTGTTATCGTAAACGTTAAATAAATTATCAAAACCGCCAATAATATATCTACTTACCTTTTCTTGACTACCCAGATTTGGCTTATCTCTATTTATCAGAGAAACTACTCAACAAACTTGAACGATTGCAAAATGTATGCGCGTCCTATTATAGGAAACGGATAAAGTAGTTGCCAGTACGAAAAGTGAGAAATGTCCATATACTTGCTTTCCTCTGTAGTGTACTCTCTCAATCAACACCATTCTATCTCCACGAGCTTCTCGACAAATTAAGTTCCCACGGTCTTGTAGGTCGGCCTCTGACAATTTACTAAAAATTTAGTTGTACTACAATTTACTAAACGCCAAATTAGCATTTATATTACTTTTATACTGAAGTGTTCATATTCGATGTATTCTTATAAAAGTATACTATTTCAATTTATGGTCAATAATTTTCAGTCATTTTTAGGAAAAAAAACATTGCTGTAGCATATTTAGGAATGAGATTTCAAGCAAATCGGGTTTCTTAAAATTTTCATTTTGGCGTTTAGGATAGTTTAACACTAGATAGATACAGCTTTACAGAAAGCCACAGCCGCATAATGCGACATCTCTTATCGTCACGGGCATAAAAGCATGCACGAAACCAGTGTTAAGCAAACTTTTTCGATCCATCAAAAACTGTTAAACCCTAAACTGTCAGCGGAATATATATTGAGGTGCTTGCTGTATGATAAGATATACTATATGCTAAGACTGGAGCGAAATGGCCAACAACACTCTCAGAACAGCTGAAATCGGGACGATATGATTTTTCCAAAAGTCCACCTCACGCAAACACAGAAGTCTTTGGGACATATCAGCCACAAACTATTTAATAAGCTGCCTATTACCACTAGACACCCGAGCGATGAGACAGCGGAGTTCCTCATAAAGAAAAGATTGTGGCCGACTATCACTTTTGTAGTCCTGATGAATTCCTTGGAAAAGTGTATTTATTTTTATAACCATATATTTTAAACTTATAATTTGAGTTTTAATTGGTGAAATCGGTAAACAAAGAAAAATATTTTCAGGCTATATCCCAATTACCTTGATATTTTATCTTTATATAACCTTATTTTACTATTATATTTACTTTCTCGATTATGTGTTATTGTTGATCATGTATTATATTTTTATTATTGTTAGTTGGATATTATTCGTTTTATTTTATATATGTAATGTTAACTTTTTAGTTGATAAATATTCACTATTCTTTGATTTGACTAGTTTTTTGAGTATTTAATTTGGTTTTCCGAACTTTTGCTATTTTTTAAATTTTAATAATATCAATATATTTTAGATTTATATGGAATATAATTTATTTATTCACGTTTCTGAATTTTATTACATGTAATTTATAATAAAGAAACACATATATTCAGATTTTAATTTATGTATACCATTTTAAAAACCATGTTATAATAGTAGGTACCTGAAGAGATAAAGAATGTTGTATTCTGACATAATAATATCGTTTTCATTGCGCTGCAATGTAACAAATTGTATGCTCAGAATTAATAAATGGTGATGATGATGATGATGGCGGGCGATATAACCACCATTAAGGGCCATGGAAGGTCAATAATGTTGGCAAAGCTCATTTCTTACAGATAAAATTCGAGGGGTCTATGAGGTGGAACCTCCTCCTGCCCCCGTTTGCACCGGGCGATTTATTTCGGAGAATTAGCATTTTTTAATGAATTCGGATGCAATGGCGGCTATTTAAAATATGCTATATGCAAAGTTCGGTACACATTTTATTAGGAAAATACTTAAATTATTGCATTGTATATAGTACTAGCTGTTGCCCGCGGTTTCGCACGCGTTAAATTTGGGTTAAGATAGATCCCTTTTTCCCAGTCAAGTGGTAAGTTTTTGCGTGTATTATATAAAGGTATCTAACGTCCTTCTCTGTAGGTACTCCTGTCAATATGTACTTCATGATGATCAACTAAGTAATTAAGGCGTGAAGATGTGACGATCGCGGTGCTTGCGCTACGCATGTTATCGAGACAAATGATGAATTTATAATGAGGTTCTAGCGCCTTCTCACGTCCGGGAACCGTCGCGCGCGACTTCTATTTTGATTTTTAGGGTTATTTACCCCTTCTCACCCCCTAAGTGGTAGATTTTAGAAAAATATGAAACATGTATTTGCTTATTTGTTTATTATCATTTAAACCCCTTTTCGCCACATTAGGGGTTGAATTAAAAAAATATTAAATACGTATTTGCCTAAATGTTTATTAGAGTATACAATTTCCATCTAATATCGTTTCTCCATACAAATTTTAAACCCCTTTTCATGCCTTTAGGGGTTGAATTGTGAAAGAATGCGAAAGACGTATTTAATTATTTGTTTATTAGAGTTATCCTACAAAGTTTAAAAATAAAAAGTCCATCTAATATGGTTTCTCCATATAAACATAAACACCCCTTTTTACGCCTTTAGGGGTGAAATTTCAAAAAAATACGAAACACATATTTGCTTAGATGGTTTTAAAGTAATCCTACAAAGTTCATCTAATATCGTTTTTTCATACAAATTTTGAAACCCCGTTTCACCCCTTTAGGGGTTGAACTTTGAAAAAACATGGAACAACTATTTTCTTATTTGTTTATTAGAGTAATCTTACAAAGTTTCGAATTAAAAAGTACATATATATCGTTTCTTCATAAAAAAAATGGAAACCCTTTTTCACCCCTTTAGGGGTTGAATTGTCAAAAAATATGAAACACGTGTTTCCTTATTTATTTATTAGAGTGATCTTACAAACTTTCGAAATAAAAAGTCCATCTAAAATCGTTTATCCATACAAACTTTAAACCCCCGTATTACCCCTTTATTGGCGGAATTTTAAAAACCCATAAAACACCTATTTAATTATTTGTTTATAAGAGTAATCTTAAAAAGTTTCGAATTAAAAAGTACATCTATATCGATTTTCCATACAAACTTTGGAACCCCTTTTCACCCATTTAGGGGTTGAATTTTAAAAAAAATATGATTCACGTGTTACCTTATTTATTTATTAGAGTAATCTTACAAAGTTTCGAAATAAAAAGCACATCTAATATTGTTCATTCATACAAATTTTGAAACCCCGTTTCACCCCTTTAGGGGTTGAATTTTGAAAAAACATGAAACACCTGTTTTCTTATTTGCTCATTAGAGTAATCTTACAAAGTTTCGAATTAAAAAGTACATCTATATCGTTTCTTCATAAAAAAAATCGAAACCCTTTTTCACCCCTTTAGGGGTTGAATTTTTAAAAAATATGAAAAACGTGTTTCCTTATTTATTTATTAAAGTAATCTTACAAACTTTCGAAATAAAAAGTCCAACTAAAATCGTTTATCCATACAAACTTTAAAACCCTGTTTCACCCCTTTATGGGTAGAATTTTGAAAAAAACATGAAACACCTATTTCCTTATTTGTTTATTAGAGTAGTCTTTCAAAGTTTCGAATTAAAAAGTACATCTATATCGTTTCTTCATAAAAAAATGGAAACCCTTTTTCACCCCTTTAGGGTTTGAATTTTCAAAAAATATGAAACACGTGTTTCCTTATTTATTTATTAGAGTAATCTTACAACCTTTTGAAATAAAAAGTCCATCTAAAATCGTTTATCCATACAAACTTTAAACCCCCGTATTACCCCTTTAGGGGCGGAATTTTGAAAAACCATAAAACACCTATTTGATTATTTGTTTATAAGAATAATCTTAAAAAGTTTCGAATTAAAAAGTTCATCTGTATCGATTTTCCATACAAACTTTGGAACCCCTTTTCACCCCTTTAGGGGTTGAATTTTGAAAAAATATGATACACGTGTTTCCGTATTTATTTATTAGAGTAATCTTACAAAGTTTCGAAATAAAAAGCACATCTAATATTGTTCATTCATACAAATTTTGAAACCCCGTTTCACCCCTTTAGGGGTTGAATTTTGGAAAAACATGAAACACCAGTTTTCTTATTTGCTTATTAGAGTAATCTTACAAAGTTTCGAATTAAAAAGTACATCTATATCGTTTCTTCATAAAAAAAATCGAAACCCTTTTTCACCCCTTTAGGGGTTGAATTTTTAAAAAATATTAAAAAAGTGTTTCCTTATTTATTTATTAAACTAATCTTACAAACTTTCGAAATAAAAAGTCCAACTAAAATCGTTTATCCATACAAACTTTAAAACCCTGTTTCACCCCTTTAAGGGTAGAATTTTGAAAAAACATGAAACACCTATTTCCTTTTTTGTTTATTAGAGTAGTCTTTCAAAGTTTCGAATTAAAAAGTACATCTATATCGTTTCTTCATAAAAAAATGGAAACCCTTTTTCACCCCTTTAGGGGTTGAATTTTCAAAAAATATGAAACACGTGTTTCCTTATTTATTTATTAGAGTAATCTTACAAACTTTCGAAATAAAAAGTCCATCTAAAATCGTTTATCCATACAAACTTTTAACCCCCGTATTACCCCTTTAGGGGCGGAATTTTGAAAAACCATCAAACACCTATTTGATTATTTGTTTATAAGAGTAATCTTAAAAAGTTTCGAATTAAAAAGTACATCTATATCGATTTTCCATACAAACTTTGGAACCCCTTTTCACCCCTTTAGGGGTTGAATTTTGAAAAAATATGATACACGTGTTACCTTATTTATTTATTAGAGTAATCTTACAAAGTTTCGAAATAAAAAGCACATCTAATATTGTTCATTCATACAAATTTTGAAACCCCGTTTCACCCCTTTAGGGGTTGAATTTTGAAAAAACATGAAACACCTGTTTTCTTATTTGCTTATTAGAGTAATCTTACAAAGTTTCGAATTAAAAAGTACATCTATATCGTTTCTTCATTAAAAAAAATCGAAACCCTTTTTCACCCCTTTAGGGGTTGAATTTTAAAAAAATATGAAAAACGTGTTTCCTTATTTATTTATTAAAGTAATCTTACAAACTTTCGAAATAAAAAGTCCAACTAAAATCGTTTATCCATACAAACTTTAAAACCCTGTTTCACCCCTTTAAGGGTAGAATTTTGAAAAAACATGAAACACCTATTTCCTTATTTGTTTATTAGAGTAGTCTTTCAAAGTTTCGAATTAAAAAGTACATCTATATAGGTTTTCCATACAAACTGTGAAAGCCCTTTTCACCCCTTTAGGGGTGGAATTTCGAAAAATCCGCCCTTAGTGAGCGTTTGCGTTCTAAAAGGAACCTATGTTAAAAATTTCAGCTTCCTAGGTCTAAGGGTTAGGGCTGGGCGTTGATGAGTCAGTCAGTGAATGAATGAATGAGTAAATCGGAACTTCTCTTTTTACATATGAGATATTTAATTAAAATAAATATTTTTCTTTCTTGCCGAATCGTTTACGCACTATGGCGAATTGTTAAATATCATCAAACGCTTGGTTTTCACAAATTTTCCATTGGAATTAAGGCGAATTAATTACTTTAGCCGATTGTAATTTATTTTACTTTTAAAGATTTTTGTTAAAAGTGATCGGTTTGCAAGCCCTAACCACCGGTCGAGAACCCCTGCGTTAGACAGACAAATATTTCGCTGACTTGCCAGATCTATGAATTTAAGAGGCAATCTAGGGCGTTATTGCTCCTTCCGCTTTGCACCGTGAAGCCGTATAAAATATTATCGGTACTTTTAGTGTTTGTTGATCTGAAGCGACACGATGACGTCTGTGGTGGTTCCAAAACCGAGTCTGTTTGTATTTTCGTAAAAGAGTGGAATTATATTAAACGAACATTTCTAAAGAAAACTTTCCAGTTATTAATAATATTTATAGAAAAATGACTCTTGATTTTACGCGAGTTTCAATTTATTTATTTTTATTGGCTTTTTTGTGTTGAATTTCATTTTATTGGAAAATTGTAAGAACGCTGTTTTGGCACATTTTCTTCACTTTTCTTAATTTTTAACATTAAAACTTGGTTTGTTACCCTTTAAATATATATTTTTAATTATTTGGAAATAATATTTATTACGATAGATGTAAAGAAATATACGAGTTTTTTTATTTACACATTTAGTTGTTATATAAAAGACAAGTTACAAAATATTCAAAAATACATTTTGTTTACAAAAGTTGAGTTTATACAATCAATCAATTTCATTTAGTTAATTAATTATTTTTGTCCAAAGTCTTTGCGTTCATCCTGGAGGGAGAACGAACGAAAAAGAACACTGTAACTTCCTAGGGTGGCGGGTTCATCCGTAGCAATTGGCACAGGTCCAGTCTAATCCTAATGTTTTGATCCAACAGTAAAAAGTAACGAAAATTTTATGTACCTAGTTTGTTTTCGTACAAGTAGTCATACCGCTAATCGTAAAGGTTTCCGACATATACCTATACGAAAAATGGGAAAAGGGACATTTAATCACCCCCCCCCCCCCCCTTCCCCCTCTGGCTCACCCCTACATCGAGGCCTAGCTGTACGTATTTTAAAAGTACTTGACTTGTTTGGGCTATTTTGTCTAATTCTATTGGGCCATCATAACATATAGAGGACTATCAAATAAACTTTTTACTATATGGAACATTAGACACTTTAATCTAACTATTCGTATAACGTTTATAATTGACACATTTCTAATTATAATTTTTATTTTGGTTATGTGAAGTTTTGTTTTGGCATGTATAGCTCTTTAAATATATTTATTCGTCCAAGCATGATTTTATGGCTTCTAATTCATTTTTTATGGCTTCCTATGCGACAAAGTCGTAGGACATAATTTTTCGCATTAGGTTTCAGAACAAAGTGTACAAACAGTGAGACAACTTTGTCTCTCTATCTGTCTCAAAGTATGTCATAATAAATTATCTTTGCTAGTTTTAAAGCAATCGACATGAAATTTGGTATAGTCATAGAACTTGCTTACTTAATTTTTATTTAACAGTGAAACCATATTTTTATATAATTATTAGGGGCCACCAAAGCAGGATATTTGTTTAACCAATTTAGTGAAATGTCTTTTGAAAGGGCTTATCGTTGATTTCAAAACACTATCACTTTTATTCTTATACACGAAAAATTATATCCAACCCTTATCCCAGTAGTGTCTGATCTGATTTATTTTTTAGATATTGCGATACGATAGCTTAAAATTACGGAAAAAACCGAATGAAGTTTGTAAAACTATCATTATATTTGAAAAAATGTTACTGTAAAAGTCCGATGAAATGGATGGGATCGAACCGGAAAAGATAGCTTCAATATTTCAGATTCGTATTTAAATGGAGGAAATGGAGCGTTTGGTGTTCAGAGTAATCGAAAAGTGTCAGATTCAAAACGATGAAATATGTAGGAAGGGCGAAATAAATGTCAATATCTTCTTTTAGAATATAAATGGAAGGTGAGAGAACCATAACATAAGGAACAATTAGTGTGACGCAAATCATTTTTGATTTTCCTCAAAAAATATAATAATATACTTTAATTTAAAGCGTTCTTATAGTATACAGGGTGAGTTTGTATTAACTGGCATCTTTGAAGGGGGTGAATCAGTACGAGCAATTAAGCAACTTTTGATAAAATAAACGTGGGAAAATCAAAAAGAAAATATATTCCTTTTGTATTAGAAAAAAATATTTCCTGAAAAATATTATAAAAAGCGCTGAGAAATATTATAAAATATCGCTAATATTGTTTATTAAAGATATTTTACCTACCGCTAGATGTCGCAGCGCGCTAAAACGCTTGCCACAAAACTTTTATTTAACAGTCAGGCATTAAAAAAACTTTTTTTTTTAAGTTGTTTTTTTGCTTGTATTGTATCACTCCCTTTGAAGCATGGCGGTTAATTAAAACTCACCCTGTATAGTTCGTATATTCGTAGTTAAAAATTATTTTTGTTGATTGAGTTGATTTTTTTTTTTGCTTTATTTTATTTACTTTTGCAAAAAAAAAATATTTCACATTTCCGGCTGGCTACCTGTAGCCGGCGAGTATACCGTTTTTATTATTAAATAAAAGATCGTGAGTTTTTGGCACTGGCTTTTAGTTTACATACACCTAAGGCCCACCACCCTCCTCTCGGATATGGCAATAGCCACTTTGATAGGTCGAGCGTGAACGGCTACCTGCCGTTAAGTCCATCCATTATACCCTCCTTTGTCATAATTATGGTCGAAGCTTATTGTCTGTGTTGCCTTGCTTTACGGAGATAGCGCAAACACTTGCCATGGGCAAATAAAGGGATGGTTTTCTTTACATGGTATGGTATAATGCGATTGAGAGATTCTGAGAGGTAGTTTGTTTTTCTCGTATTGGGAAAGGTTTTTTGTGCTAATTTGAGCGTAATATTGGTGACTGACTCGTCGGGTTTCATTACCATTATCATTAGGGACAATTGGATCGATAGGAATAATGAACCTAATGTTAAAGAAATTCGGGTGGATTTCGGGGCGATATTAGGCACAAGGCTAACCGGACACATCGCATATTAATTCAATAATGGAATATCGAAATAAAATGCTAGGATTTACTTTCAGGATTTTAAATAGTACAATAGCCTTGCTGTAAATATAACTTTATGTGGTTATAATATGTGGTTATGTTCGCTTATATCCCCAGTATTTAAAGTGCTTATGTATCGCAGAATTTGCTTCATCTGAATGGAGTCCTATTTATCTTGCCCATGTGGACCGAATTCAGCAAACTCAAATGGGTTTTGTTAGGCGTATAATAATTCGTAAGCACCTGAGTATTGAAAAAAAGACGATTGTGTCATCTCAAGATTTTCGCGACAAGTAGCCAAGGACTGATTACATCCGGATAATAATTTCATAAATTAAATCAATGACCGACCCCTCTCAGCCGGCTTACGAAACCAGTTGGGTTACATTGCGACGCCTCAGGCGGCGCAATTCATTTCTCGGCTAAGGGCGGTTTTGACCAGAGCCAATATATGGCGTTAATATTTAATTGCATTTATGGTGGAATTTAAATAATATTAGTGCAGCTTTTATATGAGATATTCCAACCAAAATTTCACAATGAGATTTTGGTCCAACAAGGCATCCGTGTACCAAATATCAATTCTCTCCAATATTTCGAGATTGATATAATAAGTAGTGCATCCCCTGGTAGAGCGATTTCAACCACAATCTTTTCAACTCTTGCAATGATTACCAAATTTCAGCTCAACCGGATTCAGCATTTGGGCGCTATCGTGGAGTACACACACACAGACGCACACACACACACACACACACAGCCACACAGACACTTATATATTCTTCAATCTGGAAATGGAAATGGGCTTAATCGTCTCAGAGTGGCTCGAAATGGATATTTCCGTCTTCATCTCGAAACATTTTTAGCGTGTTCACGATACTTTCTCTCCTCGTCGATTGGTGGGCCGGAAAAGTAAAATAAGGAAAGTTTACACCATTTTAGACTCGACACCTTATATAACTGACGCACAGTAACCAATATGGCTTCGCTGGATGATATCTTGAGTAATCAGTTTTACTCTGCGTCATTAGTTTCACTCATTAAGTTACGGGTACCATTTAACACTATACAATTTCTTCATTTTGTTACCCGTACTCAGGTGTAACACAAACCATGGCAGAAACTCCTGTCTTTAAACATAATGGAAACGTAATATAACAAGTTCGTTGATACTTCTTATACATTACACTAATATGAAACTTTATAGACGTAATACGTAAAAAATAAACAAATCATAAAACATCTTTACATTTTTAATTTAATTTTTTATTTATTTATTTTAGTCCAAAATAAAAATTTGCAATGTTGACATAAATAATGCAGTGTAGAAAAGAGCATATACTTAATCATTGTTTGCGGAGCAAAGAAAGTAAAGGTTTGATGGATTTACCATTACATTTTCACCATTACATTTACCATCACATTTTCCATTACACTTACCATTACATTTTTACCGTACTCCTTTTCATATACACTACATATTTCAAATTGATTTACCTTTAAAATATATAATATGGCAACATTTTTATGCTCGCATTGAAAAGAGAATAGGCATTTTGGAACCACTTTTTTAATAGCGGTAAAACATATACCAATGGAAAGATCTGTATGTAGAACATTTACTACTCCAACAACTAATCTCAATTATGAGCGGTTTCTGAGTTATATCCTGTTAAAAATGGCTAATTACCTATAACCCCTTGGGTACCTAATACTTCCAGGCATTCTATTTTTAATAATTATTTGAACGAAAACCGTCGCAGAATACCCAAAAACGATAAACTACATACGCTGTGTGAGTTATATATTCCTAAGAATGCTCGACTTTGCCAGCAGTATATGGAGGAGATATACTGGGATATGTTGCTTAAACTCTGTAATGTGTGTCATGATTTCATTCCCGCGCTGTGTCCTGTTGTATTTCCTATTGTGCCCAGTGACCGTACGTCATAATATACTATAGTTTATGGCTGCTATACTATAGTATCGATAATATACTATCGTTTATGATCTTTAGTGGAAATAACATATTTTATATAAATAATTGGCGTGGGGGTTTTCGTGTAATTGAGGTAAGTTGTAGTAGTCATAAATATTGTTAATAAATAGATATTTCCCAAGAAAAAAAAAATATTGTTGTTGGAGAGCCCAGCGCCCTACATTTTTGCCCATGGTTTTTTGTGGTTTTCTTTTTGGTATTCTTGTTTTCATTTTTTTTATGTTTTTTTATATAATTGATCTATTAAAATAACATATGTTTAAATACTATTTGGTATATGTTGCTCGCCAATTGTAAGAAATAAATAATATATGACAATTTATCCATTTATAATTAAAAATAAGATAAAAGAAATAAATCATTTCTGATTGTGAAAAAAATAATAATAAAATTCTTGCAGTTTTTGTTTCTGACTTTTGTCAGAAAGAGCAAAAGTGCCTCAAAGTTGTCGGACGTACGCGCCACCTATCCGCCGCCTACATTTTAAGTCATTTTTCGAGCGATTTGACTACGAAATTGCCTCAATTATTATTCGGTAGCGCTTCCTGAGCGAATTGAGGCCAAATACTTTGCGATCTGAAGTTCTTTTTTTGGTGGAGTATTGATGTGTCAGATACGACACCGTGCCAGGGAACAGGAGATGTATCATAGGATCTTTGGAACCTTATTTTAAAGTGCTGGGTAAGGGTGATTTAATACAGGATACCGAGGTAAACAGAGCATTTGGTTGGTGGTGTCAGACAAAAGCGTTTTGGACGGGGCGGTATTCAAGATGCCCGGAATGCTGCAGCCTGATAACCCATCTAGCTGGCGTAAGCTGACATCAACTGGCATAAGCTGCAGCTGTCCCATCCTAGATGAGAGCTGCAGTTCATCGTAGCTCTCAAGATAGCAAGTAAAAGGGAAACGGCCCAGAAAGAAACAGAAAACAGATAGGTGTTTCAATCTCTACAATAAAGTATATCTTATCTTCTCTTTCAAGAACTTTACCAAGTCATAATAACGGTACTGTCAACAGGACAACGTTTCACCAATAACTAAATCTTTAGCAGATATACACATCGAAAGCAGCAGACTTTCAGAAAGGCCAACCGGTCGTGACATTAGAATTAGAATTACCTACACATAACGAGGAAATTGCTAAAACACGATAGAAACCTACAATGCAGAGCAAAAAACATACAAGTTTCTCTATAAATATACTACTTTTCAATATTAAAAAGAATAAAAAACACGACTGCCGTTACAGAAACTAAATTATTGTATTCATAATTATTTTTACTACTGTTTTTTTTATGAAATATCAGTGGTTAATGTATTTATCCATATAGATACATGTATATTTCCAGAATGTACTCAATCAGACCTTTAATATTACAGTAAACACTTTTTGTTTATATTAATTTATTGACATTTAGATAACTAATTACTTAATAGTTGGACAGTTAAAATACCCTATGACTCTCGGAATGACATAACGATTCTAAAAATATCAAACACTTCTAAATAGGTTCAAGCGTTTAGAAGTTATGATGGAATAAAAAAACGAAAAACATCCATAGATGAACCCTGAAACATTACACTTCTTTTTTGTTGTGCAGTCTTGTAAAATGATAAAGACCAACGGAATAAATTAGTGCAGTTAAACGAAATATAGGGAAATCGACATACATGGAAATATTCCCTTTAACATGACATGTCATAACTACTTTGACGAAGTGAAAGAGAAATAGGAAAATTTGGCGAAAGGGAAGCCAACATATGGCGAGGTGTCACATAACAGCACACGCAGACGAAACTGCTAGACCTATTTAATTATATTTTACAATGTGGGGTTGTTATAGGTGGGTCTCTTTGTCGTTTAAGGCATATGATGTGATGCGTATGTGTATGATATGACATGTATGTTATGTTATGTATATGTATGTATAAGTATACGACACTCCGAAGTAGTAGATTCCTGATCATGTCGGTGTGCATAACAGTCACCACAGTATGAATCTTGCATCACAGTATGATCTCTAGCATAACAGTCACCACAGTATGAATCGTGTATGACCAAGTTTGTGAGCGCCCGACGTAATCGCTTAATAATTCGCACCCAAAGCCAAAAGTTGAGAGATTGCTTTTGTCTTACGAGATTCCATTTGTTCTCCAAACCTCCTCTTAGGTATTATCCGCTCTCACTTCCCCTTTGAAATGCAGCCGTAATTATAGTCAGCTTACGGCGAAGTACGAACACCGCTCTACTACCTTAATATTAAGTCAAATTTAATGTTTGAATGAGTGGCTACATTCTTGGGAAATATCATTTTGCATGTATATATTTTGACCTAGTTACTTTCTCATTTCGCTGGTAGATTAGCTGTTTTTTAGGAAAGGTATACTTAAAAAATAGAATCAATCAAGATGGATACCTAATGACAAAAACCTCCTTCCTGTTTTTTTTTCACAACAAATTTTCTCTTTTTAAAACAATATTTTTAAACCGATTTGTTACCATCCATACAAAATCGTTAAATCAGTTTGTTACCTTAAATGTGAGCGGCACGGATGCGTAGAGCCTGCAAATACTTTGTCTGTTGATACGTCTGGATGCGGTGGGTACTCTACATATTGTACAGTAGGCAGCATCGTTTTCAAGAAATTAACCATTATTTTATTATTTTACTTATTTGTCCTCGATGTGGTATTTAGCGATCTCTTTTCATAGACATTATTCTATTTTGTAATTTTTAAGTGCCCTTTTATCGTAGATCGAGTCATTCATCCGTCTTTTGATTCTGTTATGTAAATTGGGCTGTTGTATTAATGTAGGGTACTTTTGGTCTACTGACAGTGTATTTAAATAAATAATAACCTTCTAGTTTATCAATCTATTTAATTTTTTGCTGTTTAATGCCAGGAGCGATAGCAATCATATCAGTAATTATTCATATATTAGAGTTGGTAACCTTTACAAAATAGCAAAGAATACTGTTATAAATAATATGTTAGCTCACCTTATGAAAAACTACTAAGAGGTCGTCCAATTTTCCATGTAAGTCTCCGCAAATAGTGATCTGCTTGGAGATGGCCGTCGAGGCCTGATTCAAGTTAGGTAGTCTTTTTAACTTCGTACATGCTTCCCGAAGAATACCGGCTACGTACTTAGGGTGCAATCGTTGCTGCAAATAAAAATAAGAACAAACATTAAAAAAATATAATATTTTGTATTAATACATACTGGTCATAAATGTTTTGAGTTATTAAATTTTGAATATTGAAAGTTGAGCTCTACAAAAGCATGCCTTTTCCAAAGTTTTTTAGGTTATATATATATTACTGGAAAGTGTGAGTGGAGTCGTAAAGCAAAACATACGTAGGTATTCGCGGACCGTAATATTGAAGCTCTTGCTAAACCCTAAAATCTTTTGCCTACACAATGATTGCGCTCGATACCGCCGCTATTGTATCGCCGCACTTTCAATTCGTCTGTGTTAGAGTTGTCAACATCAAAAATATAATAGATAGGTACTTGAACAAAGAAACGCCGAGCGCCCGCGTCAGTAGACGATATATGTATATCGACGCAGTATGGGAATTATTCCCTTTTAACCCATCGGAATGCTTAGGTATTCGTATCGCGGAAAGCAATTTGTAAAATCCTTGGCAAAAACGCACTGAAAGCTATGAAAATTCAACCTATAGGTAGGAAAAACCATAAATTAAATTCAAATATTATTAAAATACAAAATTTAGAATGTCCTATTTACCATGCCAAAATCATGCTTTGAATATCTATAATTATTACTAGTTAAAAGTAGGCATAGGTTTGTCTACGTTTGAAATGGAAATATTAGTAGGTAGACGGTATACTTATAAATAATATAGAAAACGAATTTCCAGCGTGAAATTTGTATACTGTAGACTGATGTCTACCCTAGACAACGGCGGCTGCAACGTCACCGAAACGTCGGATGCTACAAATTTCACGCGGTAAATTCGTTTTCTATATTATTTATAATGTCAAACAACCGCGATAGTCTTCGATTTTATAGACGGTATACTGTTCTGAAACACATTTATTGAAACCGCGCGACAAAAACATGTTCCAAAACACGCAATTCTACCATTAACCAAAAAGAGTTTTTATATAGCAACACCTTCCGCTTACAATACCAGGCAAGTGACATCACATTTATCAGAAGTACTCATCGAGGAAACTAAAACTGTCCTAATCACAACAGGAGCACCTTTTCACGGAGGAGCTAGGTTATGGGCTCGATTGCGTTTCTTCGTGAACTAAAATCGGAAATTAGTCCGTGTGAACGAGACAGGGCAATACGCTAGAGCGGAGTGTGAGATGACCGGTTGTCACTTTTTCGCATTAAAACTGCACGCCAAGGTCAAATCTTACACCGCACGGAATATGCTCGAATTTATTCGGACGAGTATAAGTTCGGCAGGTAGTATTTATCGACGATCGTTCGTTTCATATTCCGCTCTAACCTATTACTCTGTCTCGTTTGCTTGGACTAATTTTAGTTTTAGTTCACAAAGAAACGCAATCGGGCCCTATATGTCTTCTATTTTCTGTATCAGGTGCGTGGATCGGACTAATGAATAAAAATGAATTTATACTGGGATGATGTACCATCCAATATAATAGCGAATCAGTAATTAAAAACTTATTAGAAATACTGATTAATAGAAATACTGATATCATGAGGAATTGCATCCGCATGCGGCATAAGTAGTTCGCATAACAATGACATTTCTAAGGGCACAACCCAAATTTACACCAATTTTCAATCGCTACTCAGTTTTGAATTTAGTCACTGATCAAACCACAAGTCTCTGAATTATATAAACTTTGACATATGGAATACTAATATCTATTCATAACTATAGCCATACCTTATTATATAATATTTTTTAATATTCTTCCACGATATGTTACTTAGTTTTTTAACCAAAATTTTATTTATTTTAAAATATGTTTTTATGGACCGAATAAAGTTTCTTAATAGACAACTCTAAATTACCTTTTTCTTTCGGAAGACTTCTATGAGAGTATCTAAATCCTTCTTCTGTAGTGGAAAATCCAAATGGGGTCCCTTGGATGGTTTTGCCGTCTCGTCTATTCCAGCGCCTTCGTCTGATTCTTCAGAGTATCGATTGTCCACTGTATCTGGCACAGAACGAAATATAATAAAACCAATTAGATCATTTTCTTAGAATATACGAATCGACACAAAAACAATAATGAGGCATTTATTAAACAACGCAGTAATTTCGTAACAATAAAATTTTGATAAATTTCGAAAAAAAATATGTTGTTAGTAGATGATTATTCACTAGTCAAATAATATTTGTTAGCCAGAATTTAAAAAATCAAGCGATTCTCACCCATAGAGGAACTTCGAGATGTTGCTTCAGAGCCAGTTGTTCTTGAAGTCGTATCAGGCATATGCGTTAATAAGGCATTGAAGAAGTTGTATAACTGTTAAAAAAGAAAAAAAAAATATATAGAAGCGGATAAATGTGTTATATCGACAATTAAATGTGTTTTGTCGACAATTCTATAATCTACTCCATACCACTGTTAAACAGCTGGAGGACCTAACATTAAAGGAGAACATCAAGGAGATGCTGATACGCCACCCTTTTTATAATCTGGCCGAATTCGGAGGCCATGACTTTTCAAATATTGTGCTCATTGAAATGACTTAAAAAGATAGAGCCTTATCGTCTGGTTATTTAATTTGTCCTTGTATTCGTACCTATAGTTTTTAAATCCATGGCGTAGCTTTAATTTGATTATTTAATGTTTTATTGACAACTTGAATATTACGATGAATAACATTACTATGTATCTAGACAAATTATTACCTTCCACGGGATGACTTATGGCGTAGAAGCGTTGCCACAGTGATATATGCAGTGGCGGCGCTAGACCACACTTGGACGTCGGCGAAATTAGGTTCGCGAGGCCTTTTTTATTTCGCAGTCAAAAAGATAACGTTAGCTTACATGTGCCGAATTATAGTGAAACTAATGTATGAGTAAACGAGTTTGACTGCTAATCAAATGATGGTAAAAATTACACAAATAGAAATTAAAATAGACGAACTTTTCGGCTTTTGGCCTCACTGAACTTTTTCAGGATTATGTCATAGCTAATACTAGCCGCTATTTCAGCTTCAATTGATAGAATTGATAACGCAGATAGTCTCTCTTGGGTCATCGTGCTTCTCAAGTAGGTCTTAATCAATTTTAATTTTGAGAAGCTTCTCTCAGCGGAAGCTGTACTGACGGGAACTGTGAGCATGATTCTAATTGCTATGTAAACATTTGGATATATTTCTTCCAAATTATTTTCTAAAATGTACTGAATGAGTTGTTTCGCGTCGTTGACAGAGTCAAGTGAATTCGCTTTTAAAAGCTGTAGCTCTTCATATAGCTCGAAAGGCTGTATGTCACTGTTTTCGCCGTCGCCTTCCCGCAGTATTGTACCTAAATCATTACAATGCTTGAGAAGGTCCTCTTTTGATATCGATTTCAAATAACTGATATCATAAATAAAACCAAATTGTTCAAAATATTCATTGAGCGCTTTAAATCGACATTCGGTGTAGACTATAATAGCATCTATCATTGTGTTAAAAAAGTTAACTCTGTAATGCATTTCAAAAGATTGAATAGGTCCATCAATATGTTCATAATCGAACATTCGTTTTTTCCTGGCGGTTCTTTTTTCTTTAAATTGACACTGAATTTCGAAAGTACTTTTCTCCACAAACAATCGAGCTTGTGCAACACTATTGTCAAATCCTGTATTACGGAATTCTTGAATCCAGCTACAAAATGAACGTAAAGTATCGATAGCGACTTTCAAGTTGACTTGAACCGATTGCCATAGTTTACTTATATTGTTCACACGTAGTAAAACCTCGTACCACACGTGTATTGCAACAATAAACTCAAAAGTTAACATTTCGTTCAAGACTGCTTCACAGTCGCTTAGAGTTTCAGAATCATCACTTTTATTTTTCAGGTCATTCACGCATTCGATAACATCATCAAATTGCAAAAATATTGCTTTTACTGCTCCGATTCTACTCTCCCATCGTGTTTCAGACAGCGGTAATAATGTCAATTTTAATTTAGTTTTTACAATATCCCAACGCTTACTTGACTTTGAAAAGAGCACATAGATTTTATTGATGAAGCGGAAAAATGTTTTGGCTGTTGTAGAAGAGTTAGCAGTATCAATCAAAAGGAAATTCCAACTGTGGCATCCGCACGGCGCGAAGAATGCTCTTGGATATATATTGAGTATTCTTGTTCTGACACCTTTATTAATACCCACCATATTGGCGCCGTTATCATATCCCTGTCCTCAACAGTTTTGGATATTTAGACCATTTCTTTCCAGTTCTTGTAATATTGAATTAGTTAAATACTCTCCTATTGTTTCTGCGACGGCAATAAACCCAACAAAATGTTCCTCTATTGCTCCAGTTGAGGAATTGCAAAATCTTAATATTATTGACATTTGTTCAACACGGCTGACATTCCCTGGTACAATCGAGCAAGAAGGCGTAGTATTTTGCTTGTTTAACTCTGTGTATAATTTCGTCATAACTGATTTAGACATTAATGCAATTAATTCATTTTGGACGTCGTGGCTCAGATAATGTTGAGTAAGTTGCTTTTCATAAATACGTTGCATGTGCTCCCGTAGTGTCAGATCATATTTGGATAACAACTTAAATAAATCAATAAAATTACCACTGTTTCTGCTATCGTTCAATTTAAGAGATTCTCGGTGAGCTCTAAATGCCAGATTGTGTGAGGCTAAATAGTTTATTATGTCAATCATTCTTTTAAACAAATGATGCCAATACTTTTGCGATTCCCTAATCAATCTTTCATTATCCTTATCTATTGTTTTTCCCTGTTTGATTCCTTTATAGAATTCCATCCATTTAATCATGCACTCCATGTGTCCTTGACTTTGTTCATGCTTTGCAATATCCGACTCAAATCTTTTCAGTCACAACATCCTTCTTTTACCATCTGTGTCTGCAAATGTGAAAAAAGTCTACATGGAAAGCAATAAACTTTATCTTGAAATATGGAGTAAACTAACCATCTGCGATGTTGCGTTTCGCCGTTACTTAATTTTCGAGTAAAATGAAATTAACAAAAATGTCTTTTATTTGCGTCTTTTGGGTAACTTTCATCAGATTTCTCTAGATCTTGATGATTGGGTCCGTTTTGAATTAAGTCATGACGCTGCAAATCATTTACTGGAAATACTCACTTCCCCGGATCTAAGTCTATGAATGACTCTTTTAAATTAACTGCTTGCTCTTGATTTCCCGAGTCACACATCCTCTCAATTACTAACTCTTCATTGGGTTCAGACATTTGGATCACAGCAGATTCGCCCGATGTTGATGGTAAAGAAGCAGTATCAGAAATTTGAGTAAAAGATTTATTTGACTCTTAAGCTGGTTCAGAAACTAAAGTTTCATCAGATGACTCTGACTCTGAAGCTGTGACACTTGTACTCCTTGAAGGTTTCTTAAGAAATTTCATCATACTGGAACTCAGAGCTTGGTTGGATATAACCGATTCAGCTTTTCTTTTTCTTTTTGATGCACCGGATTCCCATATCCTCCCTACATCTCTGCCTCTAGTGGTCCTAGATGAAGACCTAAAAATATTTTTTGTTAAAGTTTGGTAAGTACCTACAGTACTTAAACTAAACTTGAACTCAATGTATACTGATTATAAGAGGTAAGTGTGATCATCAATAATCATCCAGAATATTTAATTTTCTCCAGTCACTAATTTATTAAGTTAAGAAGTGTATTTTGTTAAATATATAATTGCTACTAATTGTAAAATAATTTTCTCTATACTATTAGCAAGGTCTTTTTCTCATAGGCACCTGTAGAGCGGGGGCTGGGTCATGTAATCTTAGAAAAATTATTTTATTAGATGCTTTTAAAATAGGCTCAGTAGCTTCAGAGTTAAATAATACGAAACGAGATCTGCCGATCTGTCATTTTTTATAGCAGATGCCCAAGCCCCCCATGATAAACAACCCTATAGATACGCCAATACTTTTTATGGAAAATTGATATAATTTATTGAACCTAGACTATTTTGTATTGAAAGAATACCGTACGAGACGTATGGAAAAAAAGAACTCGGTGAAAATAATATAGTTACCTATTAAGAATTTGGATGCCTACAAAAAAAAAACATACTCGAAAAGTGAAAATTTTCTATGTTCTCCGGTGAGAAAAAAAAACACTACACAGGTTTAAAACAAGGTAACTCTACTTTTTTATTTCGGTTTGTACAGAGAAATACATTGTATTTATTTACGACTTATAAAAGATATATACCTATCGATTTCGATAAAATCATTTCGTTAAAGTCGTTATTTGACTTACCTTAGAAATATGAAATAAATAACAATCTAAATTAACACTTGTATCCACTAGAACGCCACCGGGGGTAATGATAATGACTTTACAACACAATAAAAAGAAACTTTGTGGATGCGAGTCTAGTTCTATTCCCAGAAAGAATGATTGTTTACGTTACGCTCACAGATGAATGAAATACAAATAATTATACGACACGGGGATTCCCCGTCCCGAGACTCGAGCGCGAACTTTCATAGTGTTGCCAGAGGACTCTGGACAATACCCCTAAAGTACTACTCACTCACTTTACTCACGCAAGTGTATGAAAATAAATAAGAATAAATAAATATATTTTAAATAATTTTTAAAACTTTTGCGAGGCCCCCTCAGGTGCGAGGCCGTCGGCGGTCGCCGACGTCGCCGACGCCTAGCGCCGCCACTGGATATATGTACGTGTCTCCGTGAATGCACGACTAGACAAGGATGAAGGGGGTACTATAGGTTTCTGTCTCTTTCTATTCGGCTGACGCATTTTCAGGCTGGTCACGGGGTCTAGTAGTTATACGGTCAATGGTGTTCACCCGCAAAGCCATAAAAATAAAAGAAACAGAAGTCAAGGATCTTGCAAAGATTTTCTGCTATTGGTTGATTTTTTTGGCTGCTATTGATTGATTTTTTTGTATGAAGATTACCGGGCATGGTTTTGTCAGTGTTGCCGATGCTTCAAAATATTCAACTAGAAAATTATCTCCGTTCTTAATAATCATGACATTTTAGAAGTTTAATAGTGATCCTCATGTTTTTTTTATTCACCACTTTTATCCCGCGTTTGTGCATAATCCGAAATACACCGGTATTTGTCATTGACAATTTGTTGTCTAATGATAATGTTGGCAGCCATGGCATCATACGGTTATCACTAGGGAAGAGATCACTACGATTATACGTTGTCACACATACGATTTATTTCATTTTGTTTTTTTTTCGGGTTATTCAATTTTACCAAATTTATTGAATTCTAGGTGATTCTACAACATAAGTAGGCATGTTTACAGGCGTTATAATAACCTAAAACCATTTTACATGGCAAAGACTTTTCATATTAAACATGATCCGCAGGTACATTTTTTACAAGTGCTTAACTATATAATTCGGCACTGTACAGTCGTCGCCTGTGAACGCGAAAACAAACGATTAATAAAGGTACCTGATTTAATATCAAAGCCAATTATAAGAAAAGCGTTTTAAATTAATTGAAAATCTTTCAGAGTTTATATGTTTTTTATTCAAATTCAGCAAATTTTATTTTTTTCCGTTTTCTTTTTGACATATCTTACTGAAAAACGAATGAATTCTGAAAGATTTTAAACTCTTTTCGAGGATACATCAGCTTACTCCGGCCGAGTAATTCACTTAACTGACTTAGTAATTGACACACGCTTTTATTATTTAAAACTGGTTATCAAAAAATCATAAAGCCTATTTGGATTGTTTTTATCTATATTTCTCTGCGTATTTCTCATAAAATATAGGCAATTACTGAACAAAACTTTAATCATACCAAACATTAGATCTTCATTTAACTATTCGTAAAAGATGTATAAGATAAAGCATTTGTAATTACACTTTTTATTTTGATTATATGATGTGTTGTTTCGGCACTGCCGCCTATATCGCCCCCTAACACGTACAGTAACTCCAAACGCACTCCACCTTACTCCTTACCTGCTTAGCTGACTTCCCCTTGCCTAACTCAATAAAGTTTCAACTAGGGCGGTCTCATTGGAGAAGAGATGATAGAAAAATCAAGAAGTTAACGGTTTAATAGAGAACGAGACTTACTACCTTACACAATTATTACCTTACACTCGTTACAAGTAGAAAACGGTTTACGAGACTTACTACCCTACACAATTATTTTAACACGTCCAAGATCGGGTTTTAACCGTCAATTGGACACGACAAAAACGTAATGTAAAAGATTGTACGAAATTCATGTTTATAGCATTACAACCTTAATTCACTATAAATAAGAGACCGTTCCGGTAATAAATAATCTGCCAGTGTTCACCTTCATTAATCACTAGGGATCAAGCAACAATGTTCCTAGCGAAGCCCGTGCTTGCTATAATAGACCATTAAATAAGGTGTCGGATTACAGGTGCCTACCGTGTTACGATAAAGTGAAATTCTGGCAGGAGTAGCAGCTGCTATTTCTACACATAAACCAAACCA
Organism: Micropterix aruncella; assembly: GCA_944548615.1. Lineage (NCBI taxonomy): Eukaryota > Metazoa > Arthropoda > Insecta > Lepidoptera > Micropterigidae > Micropterix > Micropterix aruncella. The sequence continues at coordinate 20,081,166 of OX155950.1, forward strand.
AAAATAGTAGAATGGCAATGTTGTATTTTGTACGAAGGGTATTTTATTTAGACAAGAATTATTTGATCTGCGTTTATTAATACTACAATGTATATGAAGGGATAATGAAATATTCCATGGAATTCAGGAAATTGAATATACCATACAATATACATTTTTGAGGAATACATTTTTTGCGTTATTAGGAAAGGAAAGAAACGGTAAACAACCAGTCAATATAATTTAGAACAGATAAAGAAAAGTTTTAGGTCGGGGATATAAAATTGCTAGTACAGAAATTAGTATTTATTGTCTTCATCTATCTTTCTCAATTATTTCGTTCATAGTATTTAGTATATTCTGGCTTTTGTTTGATGTTGCCCGTGTATCCTTGATCCACTCGAATTCTCTTCACTAGATTTCCAATCCGTTTCATCTGCTTATACTATCTAAACTGCTGTTAACTTTTTAGTTGTGCCCTGTATCAATTGTTACCATTCCTCTTTCGTTTAGTCAAGCCAAAACTTGATTTTGCTTGACTAATTTTTTATCTTGATAAAAAAAATATTTCTTTAGAGGCAGAAGTCCTAACAACATACATAGAAAATTTAGAGGTAACCGTAAAATACGACCTTTTTCTAGGTCGAGGTTTTACGGTTACAAATTGACTGATCTACTAGGATACTTTCCATTTTCAAAGAGATTGAAAATGCATTACATATCCTATGAAATTCACATTCTCACTTTCCCAATCATTCCTTTCTTCCCTCTTCCTCTTTCTCTCTCTGTTACTGGAATTATATTAAAGGGTCCGCCAAATAACTTTTTTTTTTGAAAATGCTATAAAAAAAAACTACTGAATATTTTTTCAAATTTCTTTTTTTATTTGAAAGTACAATCCCTCCGGTTAATGATGGAGAATAATTTCATTCAAATGGCTGCCTCGGCTGGCCATGCAGTAGCCTACACGATGGGTCCAATTTTTAAGTACATTATCGATTGTGTGCAGCTGTATTTCACCAATGGCTTCACGAATATTGTCCTTTAAAGCGTCAATTGTCTCTGGTTTGTCGGCGTAACACTTATCTTTGACGGCACCCCACAAAAAGTAGTCCAACGGTGTCAAATCGCAGCTCCGAGGTGGCCAAACGACATCAGCTCTGCGGCTGATAATGCGATTTTCAAAAACAGGGCGCAAAACATCAAGTGTAGCGTTGGCTGTGTGGCACGTAGCGCCGTCCTATTGAAACCAAATGTTGCCAATATCCTCCTCTTCAATTTCTGGGAACAAAAATTCGTTCAACATGGCCCGATAACGATCGTCATTGACGGTAACGGCCACTCCTTGCTCATTTTCGAAGAAAATGGCCCAATTATGCCTCTGGACCAAAATCCGCACCAAACAGTGACTCGTTTTGGGTGCACCGGCTTTTCAATGAATGCGTGCGGGTTTTCTGTGCCCCAAATGCGACAATTCTGCTTGTTTACATACCCGCCAAGATGGAAATGAGCTTCATCTGAAAAGATGATTTTTTTGGCAAAATCCGCATCTTCTGCAAGTCGATCGCAGGCCCGCTTAGCGAAGCGAAAACGCATTGGATGGTCAGTTGGCTTCAACTGCTGAACCAATTGGACTTTGTACGGCGTCATACCAAGGTCTTTACGTAAAATTCGTCTCAATGATGTCTGCGAAATGTCCAATTGTTGACAACGACGGTGAACTGATGTTGATGGCGATTCACGCACACTTTCGGCCACAGCAGCAATATTCTCGGGTGTACGCACTGTTTCTGGCTTTTCACGCGTTGGTTTATCGATGAGGATGCCAGTTTCTTTCACTTTTTTCACAAGGTAACGAACATACGGAGCTGACGGTGCTTCTCTTCTTCCAAAATCCGTACGCAATTTTCGCACACATTCTGCAACATTACCATGATTTTCAAAGTAATGTCGCAAGATTTCCCAGCGTTGTTCAAGTGTATACACAACCATATTCGTTCAGCGGAAGGATAAAACTAATTATCTGTCAAATCAGACATGAGGTAAGTGTTGCCATACACGAAATAAGCACTAGTTGAAGAAAAAAAACGTTACATGGCGGACCCTGTAGTTTTATATTTTTTACTGGAGTTGGACTATAAATTATATTTTTTTTTAAAAACTTCCTTTGGATATATTAAATTTTGTGTAGTCCTAAGTTTGCATAATTGGTACTTGTAAGTGAATATTATTCATATGCTGCCCGAAAATCTCTCAATTTATGGGTTGACTATAATAGATTGTCTGTTACGATAAGTCTGCCCTTGTTTGTAGTTTTTAACATTATGTGCAATACAGGGATTTCTATTTATCTAACGATATATTACAGTAGAGACAATGTGAAAATAAGCTTTTACCCACATGCACAAAACGCGAAGGATCCTTATTCGTGACAGCAGTGGATAAGAGCAGTGGAAACGTTAACTGTAAATGGTTGGTAATAAAGAGGAGAACAGCAATGTCGCTCTACCTACGCCCGATCGCAGCTAGACGGGACGTATTTTGGAAATATTCCTCTATTCAGAGCTTCTTACGTCAACGTGCCACGTGACTGATCCAGCACCGAATATAATGTAAGCACCACCAGTAAGACAATGACCTTTTAAAAAGCTTTTATTTACCTTGCAATGTTTGTTAGTATGTAGGTATGTTAGTTTGTTTAGGTCAAATCTTACAATCTGAATTAGAACCACTTCCTTTTATCCTATGTAGTTGAAATTTAACTTGTTGGTTTAGTGCCGACGACAATGCATTTTTATGGTGAGCATGACCTGATTCTACACCCAGGATCGGCCCCGATGAGGCTACTCTTCCACGGTCAACAGCACAGACACACAATTTGGTATACGAATTCAATTATGATAGCACGTTCTAAATTTCACGATGACAGGGCTACTGCACCCAGGATTGGCTTCCAATAAGGGGACTCCTCCACGGTCAACAGCACAAATACGAAATTCTGTATAGCATTCAATTATAATAGCCTGTTCCACTATGACATGGCTGCTGCACCCAGGGTTGGCTTGGAACAGAGCATTTTAATAAAAGTTTGTTTTTTAAAATGCCTTTTTAATAATCTTATTACAAGATTTATTTTAAGTTGCAATGTTTGTATGTAAGTTGTCCGTTTCAAAATTTGCATAGCATTTTTTAACAACTTACGGGTATCCGATTGAGCTGAAATTTGGCATACTTAAGTAATATCGGTGACAATACAATAATGTAGTACAATCGAGCTGATTTGATGATGAACCTGAGATAAAGAGGCTGAAAATCCCTGATGGGAAATGGTAGGACTCTCGAATTTGGGTTAGTATGTTTTGTTATCAGGAGTACCTTATATTACATATGCTGAAGAGTGTCTGAAGATGGAGCCAAAATATTGACACTGAAACTCTCTGATGGAAAGTGCTAAGATAGTCAAGTTTGGGCTTATTTGCTTTGTTGTTTTCACTACTTTCCATTACACGTGATGATGAGGGTCTGAAGATGAAGCCGGAAGATTGCCACTGGAACTCCCTGATGGAAAGTGCTAAGATAGTCGAGTTTGGGCTCGTTTGTTTTATTGTTATGAATACTTTCCATTACACTTCATAACGGGTCTAAAGGTGGAGCCGGGACATTGTCATTGTAACCTCCTGGTTGAAAGTGAAAAAAATGTTATTAAAGTATATGATTTTTCAGCGCCGCAATTGGGTCTAGTTTCAAATGCAGAAACGCCCACTAAAGGTACGTTTCCTATGCTTCGTCAGACGCGATGCGTTTACGGTGCCGGCCATAGATGTATTATGGTGCCGGCACACCGGTCCTAGGTACGTAAAGTACGCATCGCATTATGACATACATGCCTTTAATTTGCATGAAAGCAGACACATTTATCCCACGCAACTATTGCAACATTTATTGCATGGGATAAGTGTGTCTGCTTTCATGCAAATTCAAGGGCTAGATATCATGATGCATTGCGTACTTTGGACCTATGTGCCGGACCCCTTATTGCATGTTTCTTTTGACATTGCGTCAATTTTTTGCGGTCGGAGTCGCGCAGTAGACGCTCGAATTATACATCGAGAAAAATACCTAGAGGATCAAAATAAACCTGACTATAAATTAAAACTATATAAACTTTATAGTCATACCTGTAACTAGAGCTGGAGCTTGTGAGAAATTAATAACAGAGCTGGTGCTTGTGATATTTTTGGAAAATAGAAGTCATCTAAACTAAGTTATAAGGCAAAAAGCCATGTTACATGAACTAATTGAAACAAGTAAATTTTATCATAAATTCTATTTATGATAAAATTCTATTTATTAATTTTATCATGTTTTATTCTTCATAGCGGCAAAAAAACGCTTCTTTCAATGGCGCATATGCACGCTGTCCCTGCCCCTTCGACTGCAGTGCGTTTGCTTCTACATATGACTGCTCTGAAAGCGATATGGCTGGGCATTTTAGCTCGTCTGCATCTGATTTACAACCGCAGATGCATGAGAAAAGTGAATCCACCAAGGTCCACCATAAAAGTGCTCTTCGTTTGCAGTGAGACAACGTTCCCGTACGAAACGGAAAGAATACCCATTCGCGACAGCCGGAAAAAGCCACAGTGGAAATGTCAACCGTAAGTGGTAATAAAGAGGATGACAGCCATGCCCCCCCCCCCCCTCTTCCGCCTCACCTTCACGCGGATCGCAGTGAGACGCGCGCCAGATAGGCGCGCGTTAAACAAAAGAGAAAGAGAAAAGCAAGAAATCGCGTGTAGGGAGTCCATTTAGCCGCGAAATGCTACCACCGCACGAACGAACCTTCTAGTTAGTGAGCCAGCGACAAAATAGTGCAAGAGTTTTTTGGAAAAGCTGATACTTTCAGATCAGATAGTATTTTGGTCATAGAATACCGGAGTACAGTCAGTATGCCAAATTCCTGGACACCTGGCACTGGCTTACTAAGAAAATTGTAATTTTAATTAGTATCCTCAAAGTGTTCTGGAAAAGTTGAAAATGCATCAGTAGATAGTGGATGCAATAAAGAACTCGAAACTTATGGATAGACTGCTTCATATTCGAACGCGTGGCATCAGCATCTCCATAGCGTTCGATTATGAAGCAGTCTGACCATAAGTTTCGAGTTCTTCATTGCATCCACTGAATGTGAATTTTCAGTTTTTTTAAAACACTTTGGTGGTACTAATTGAAATTACACCTTTCCTTGTACGCCAGCGCCAGGTGTGCCGGAATCTGACCTGCTAGAATGCCAAAATACTGTCTGATCTGAAAGTATCAGTGTTTCGAAAACTCTTGCACATTTTGTCGCTGGCTCTTGGCCTATTCTATTATCCATCCAAAATTCTCTACTGTAATATTTCTTAATGTTTAGCATATTAGCATAGTACCTACTCATTTCAACACGTATCAGGATTTTTACAAGAAATAAAAGATACGTAGCTAATGTTGTATGGTGAACGATCTACTTGGTAGATCTAACAACCGCTGAATTTTTTGAATTCGCTTGTTGCTTGTTAAGGACTGTCTCACTTTTTCGGAGCCTAATAAGACCGTACAGCTTAGGCCTGATGGCCCGCTTTTGTTTTAAGGGCTGGCTCAACTCACAGTTCAGCGCCCATCCTGTAGCCTGGTCGAAGAGGGACTAACATGTAAAGACCTATGAGAACTCTGCCTGCGACTGAAAGTCCAGTAATGGGTCGGTGGCAACTTAAGCTCGATCTGGGGGAGCAACTTGGGCGGTTATGGGAGGTTTGCGCACCGTGCGGCGTTAGCCAATCGACTGTGAACTCCGGCGAATAGCCGGTGGGAGTCTGAAATGTAGTCGTAGTCGTTATCCAAATGTCAGCCATATTTAAAACGATCCGTTGACCACCGATCCCCTAAAATATTGATGGGCAAAAGGCGTCATGGTCCGCGATAAATTCGAGCTGTATTACAGCCAACCTCAGGTAGAGGCCGGGCAAGCGACTTCGAATCTGAAACCAGACTGACAAATGGAAAAATCCGTCTAAATATGGTAGTAAGGAAGGTAGGTGTGTCCGCTGGTCCCTCTTCCGAGTGCCTCGCTGTAAGGCGTTAGACTCTTACTGGCCTTTGACGTAGCTAGACTGTGGATTGTTTTTGCCCGCAAGAGTCTTTTATGCTCACTCCACGGGAAGCCGAACGACCTGATGCCGTTATAAATCCCTTTCGACGGGTTCGCCCATTGTGATTACCACCCCTAAAATATCTCACCTTTTAACAATTCACGATGCATACAGACGCATTTCGGTACCGTGTATACGACTGTTTTAACATATCAAACCGCGCGCAGGGCACGTTGCGCGCAAGCGTCAATAGTGTCACAAAATAGTGACCCTTACGAAAGCAACGGAAAATTAAACAAATTAAAGAAATAGAATAATAATTTTATAAATAAAACAAAAGAAGCGGGACACCCGTTTCAGACCTTATTGATTCGCTTGTTTCACCGGGATTTATAGTTTCTAAGATCCAGGTGCGAACGGGCGGACGAAAAGATAGGTTTGTAAAAATCGGTTGTGTCACCCCAAGACTTCCCAGAATCACATAAATTGTCATAGGAATGTTGGAAGATGCGTTATCTTAGTAAAGAACATTGGGCTTTATAACCATAAATAACATTTAACTCTGAGGAAAGCGGAAATCCAGTGAAAAAGCTTTGAAAGCGCACGTCGTAGTCTAAGCGAAGACACGATCCGCAGCCGCGGTTCATAGGTAGTTGTGCGCAGTGAGATAACGCGGTAACAGATGGCACTGGCACTAACCGCTCGCAACTTGATACAATTATAACAAATAAAAAAAGGTGAACCGACATTAACCACAATTTTTTCAATTCTTACCATAATCAAATGATGCCTACATGCAAAATTTCAGGCGCTATCGTGGAGGAATACACACAGCCACACAGACTCACAAACAGAGTTCAGTCTGCAAATGGTCTTAATCGTCGAGGGGGGGGGGGGGTCAAAATATATAAATAAACTTTATTTTTTACTTTCCCTACCCGGAAAAGTATAAATACTATCGAGTGTCCTAAGTTTGCAAAGTACTAACGTATGCATATTGATGATGTTCTCTTAAGGGCAGGGATAAATCAATGGCCCGCCTTAACAAATTTTCTACGTTTCTATATATATATAGCCTCCAAAAATGTAGAACTCCCTGAATGTATGCATTTGATACAACTTTTCGTTGGTTAAAAGAAATGTTTATATCGAAGACTATCGCGGTTGTTTGACATTATAAATAGGATAGAAAACGAATTTACCCCGTGAAATTTGTAGGACCCGACGTTTCGGTGACGTTGTAGCCGCCGTTGTCTAGGGTAGACTGAAGAGCTGTCAGTCCGTTGTTTTGCGGGTAGACCGCAAACCGCTGCCGCCACTGCGTAGGTTATAACGGTGGTGGGGGGCCGGGCTCGGAGCGCGGGAATTTTTATAATCCGTCTTGCACACAACACTCACTGTATCCTGTTTTACGTCTTTGCGTTCGGCGTTCGGCGGCGGGAACATTTTAAGAAGAGGGTTCCACGTAGAAGAGAGTTTGTAGCCGTCGTCTCTATTGAAGTTCGGAGTTCTTCTTATTTCAATGGCTTCCCGGATCATGCGAGGAAAGTAGAATTGTTCCTTGGATAGAACAATGGGATTTTGAAACTGCATCCAGTGGCGGCAGCGGTTTGCGGTCTACCCGCAAAACAACGGACTGACAGCTCTTCAGTCTACCCTAGACAACGGCGGCTGCAACGTCACCGAAACGTCGGGTCCTACAAATTTCACGCGGTAAATTCGTTTTCTATCCTATTTATAATGTTTATATCGTTCAATTCAAACGTTATTTTTACCTATGCTGGATTATGAGGACATCAGTTACCTAGATGTCAACGAAATCATTTTAAATAACATAGATAGGCTAAAAATTATGAGAAAAATGCGTGTTTGGCTTCCATGAATTTGATCATATTCCTCTATATCTCATATATTTATCAATGAGTCAATCATCCATTCATCCATTCATTAAGATTCATGGATTTGTAAGGATATCAGATATGATAAGGATTGGTGATAGCGATTATAGACAAAAACTTCGTACCATGTAATATGCTGCGCGTATTTTTGACGAGACAATATCTCAATGAGACTCATTACTTTAATAATATAAAATTAATATCAAAACTAACATCACGTAGTTTGGAATAAAGATTTAAGGATTATTTTCAACTCAAAAGGCTTTTTTCGTACGAGTAATATCTCACAAAACTCCCTGAATGTATGCATTTGATACAAAGTTTTAATGACTTTCTTGCCCATTCATTATCAGAAATCCATTGGACGTGGATTTTTAATGAAATAAAATATAATTTATAGCAGAAATAACACATACAGAAACAAACCTAGTAAAGAACGTAATAGGGCGAATAGGAACTTTCAATTCGACAAAAAAAACAATTTGACCAAAAAATGGAGGAATCTGGTTTAAGCGTTCATTCATATCGAGTGTTCTGGTATTGTACAAAGATATCAGATGTCGACCTTCTTCTTAGAGTGCCATGCCCACCCAGAACGTTAGCAACCTTCTCCATGACCTGGAATTTATTTGAAGCTTTCCTGAATAAGGGTACTCTGAGCTAAATTCTACATTACGTTTTCCAATAGACATTGTTATTTAATTCGTTGTTAATTACACAAAACATAGTGATACAAACCGACGTCGCCTGTGACAGATTCCAATAAACTAGATAACTTTCGTGTTCCAATAATTTAGATAACGAGCGCGCTAACTCGCTGGGTGAAGTTATAATTAAAGTTGCTAAATCACTTAAAATGAAAAATTCAACAGACCTATGGAATATATCCACCAAAATCGTAAAGAGTTCTGTAACCGTAATCTCGCACAATCTATCTTTTATATTTAATCGATGCATGGAACATGGATTCTTTCCCACCGAAATGAAGATGGCCAAAGTAGTGCCGATATTTAAAAAAGGTTGCCCTGAAAACAGAGATAATTATCGACCCATATCGCTTTTACCAGTTGTCAGCAAAATTTTTGAAAAATTACTTCTTATCCGACTTGTTAATTTCTTTGCTGAAAACCAAATCCTGTCTAAAAAACAATTTGGATTTCAAAAAAATCTCTCTGCGCAAGATGCAATCGCCAGTCTAATTAAAAAAACACTACTTGGGCTAGACAATATGAAAAAAACCGTAGGCATTTTCTGTGACCTCTCTAAGGCTTTTGATTGCGTAGACCACTCAATTCTACTTGAAAAATTTGAATATTACAGCATTAGGAATAAGGAACTGCAACTCATGGAATCTTATTTGCAAGAACGCACTCAGATTACGCAAGTCGATAATAGCAAGAGCGCGCCACAGAATATCCGCAAAGGTGTTCCTCAAGGATCGATACTTGGACCATTTCTCTTCCTCGTCTATATTAATGACATCCCAGAGTGCCTGAAATCCGTGGATGATGAAATCATTTTATTCGCCGATGATACTTCACTTCTTTTTAGCGATAAAAGTAAAGACACTTTGGCCCAAAGAATAAAAGAAACAATAGACAGGCTTAGTATATGGTTCCAAGTTAATAAATTGTCACTTAACGTAAATAAATCAAAATCAATATGCTTCTCTTTGCGGCCGTCTGATTATAACGAAATAGACGTATACTTTGGGTCTGACCAGCTAGAAAATGTCTCCTCCACGAAATTTCTGGGATTAGAAATCGATCAAAAATTACAATGGTCTGATCACTTAAATGATCTCAGTAAAAAATTATGCAGTGCCATATTCGCCATTAGAAAGATAAGAAGTTTATGCGGTTTTGAAGCAGCTAAATCCGTTTATTTTGCATATTTTCACTCCCTAATAACGTATGGCCTACTGTTTTGGGGAATGGCACCAAACTCAAAAAGAATTTTTCTCCTCCAGAAAAGAGCGGTACGCAGTTTATATAGAGTCTCACCAAGAAGTTCTTGTAAGCCGCTATTTGTAAAATCAGGTATAATGACTCTATTTTCTTCTTACATCTACCAAAATATTATGTACGCTCGTAGACACCTAACAGAAGCTCCGGTGAATAGTGATTTTCATCATCACGATACGAGGAATAAATCCAATCTCCACATAAACCGACAGCGACTTAGCAAAGTGCGAAACAGTTTTATTCACCAAAATTTGTCCTTCTATAATAAGATTCCAGAGCAAATGAAAAGCCTTGGAGAGGACCAATTTAAAAAGATAATTATACATAATTTGGTAAGAAACCCAATTTATGGTAGGTATAAGGGAGTTTGAAAATTCTGAGTTTATTTTCCATGTTGATGATTAATGAAATGCGTAAAGTTTTAAACATAATGGTATTATGATAGCTGACATTCTAATTTTCATATAATTAAATTCATTTAAAAAAAAATACGAAGGCATATTGCTGGATTGGCAATAAAATATATATTTTTTGATTATTCTACATAGAATTTGCATTTCTATTTTAATATATTATTCTCCCTGACTCATCACATTAGCATATTTTGATTATTTGTATGTAGGTAATATTGAATATAATATTACAGCCATGACAACTATCACGATAGTTATGTTTACAATAATGAAATTTTTAGCATTTAATTTTGTGACGCATCCAAGTGTAGGAATGCCTATCTACTGGAGTAGTTGATTGTATTGTATTGTATTGTATTGAAGCAGCTCGCAAAACGTCATTGCTCTCATTGCAGTAATACTACAAAATGCCGTAAAATTGAATTTTTATTAATAGTTCTACTAGCATCCTCTAGGATGCGTTTTTGTGCAATAGAGAATTATTTGATTGATTTATTGATTTATATTTCTAATCATGGTATCCTGAAATATTGTGATTATTTTAGTTAGACCAGCAACCAAAGGTCCCGTGGGCCACCTGCACTGTAGGCCCTGTTGCACTGCACTACCTCGCACCTTAGTAGCAACGCCACTGATATTGGCACATAAGCTTAAGCTGTTCATCGTTCATCACCTTAAACCATCCAAGCGTTCTTTGTAAATAATAATAAGATGCATCATTTCCCCCACTATCTAGCTAGGTAGTATACAACGGACTATGAGCGATCGCCGGAAAATACGCAGCCTAGTCGCCTGAAAAGGGGGGGAAATCTCGTTGGCCGAGAGACAAATGCGCTGTCGCCACTTTTACGCGCGTTCATGCTGCGAATTTTTCTGCTAATGGCTGAAATTAGTCAGCTCGTCGCGTGGCGCGTCGTTCCGTCCGCCTGACCTTTGCCAAAGAAATTCCCTCATTCTCCTCTTTCACCCTCTCTTTCTCTTTCTCTTTTTCACAAAGCAGATGGGCGACATTCTATAAAATGGTTATTATTCTTGTCTAATTGACAATCGCTTGAATCGCCACTCTTTTAGGATTTTTTGAGAACTGGAGACTGATTTTTACACCAACAGAGAAAAATTAAATGTCGTTTAAGGGACGATGTCATTCTCTATCACTTTTCATTTGGGATTCGAACTTTCGTAAAGCGAAAGAAATAGAGATGATATGTGTTCCTAGGTACAGGAGACCAAAAAGGTCCTCTGAATTGAGGCCTATATTGCTCTAAACAACTCTATTATATTCATCTGCTCGTTGGATAGGCTGCTCCTATCTACTAATCTACTATCAACTTTATTGAAGTTAATCTCCTTTAACGACTTCTTCTCATTTATCGACTTCTTCTCCTTTATGTACTTAGTTATCAAGGATCCATTCGATCGAATTTCAGATTTAATATGTTTTGATTTTAGACGTATTCTACCTATTTCATAAATATTCAAGATGCATATTCGAAATATTGAAACATTGATAAAATTATATAATTTAAACTTAATATAACCAGCAAGTAAAGTGAAAGTTTTGTTTTAATATCAATAAAGAAATAAATAAATAAAAATCACTTTGACATCAAATGCAGGAACGCAACGATAGCAGAATCATGCCAAACGCATCATGGCCTTTGGCATAGATGGGTATGACGTGGGGTCTTTCTTCTATATATTCCACGGTATTTCTTGAAAAAAGATATGTTATTATTTAATGCCTCAATCACGGGGGTAATTTTAAACTAAGCCATTGCAAAGGCTGGCTGGCAATTTTCACGGGTAAATAAATGACTGTCATTAGGAGCGTCTGCTTGACATTACACAACCGTCTGGGACCTCTAGCAAGACTGGTACGCTCTTACGCCAATATGGAAAGTGGCAGCCGCCGAAATATTGATGAAATATACAATTTGGACTGCTGCCAAGGAATGAAATTGATTATGAGGATCAAATAATTAATCTTCGCTGGCTTGCCGATGACATATATTCGTCAAATTATTTAGATAAATATTCTTCATCTTCTTGTGATGATGATCCACTAGCGATACGCGTCTGAAAGGCTGTTTTAGTATTTTTTTTGTTAAAACGTAATTCCGTTTGTAATTTAGTTTTAGTAATTCGTTAGTTTTTAATCTTGTTTGGAAATTTTCGTGTGTGTTTGATTTTAGCGGATGTTTGACATTATAAATATGATACAGACGAATTTACCGCGTAAACATTGCCGTGGCTGCAATATCGTTGAAACGTCTGGTGCTACAAACTTCATGCTGTAAATTCGTTTGTATCCTATTTATAATTACACAAAAATTTAAAACTCGCGTAATTTTCTAATATGATTTCCGACGAGGCAGTGATGCACTGCCACGTCTATTACTATTATTAATAAATCATTATTATCATAACGATATCCTTATTATCATTATTAATATATCATATATCATTATTATTGCTAAGTCAAGCTAATGGACCCTTGCTGAGTTGGCCACGAAGACCCATTCTGTTCAGGGTTGGTCACACTCACGGTTCAACACCTATCCGGCGGCCTCCATGCATGAAGTGCGAGCCCGGGTAGGACTCTGGCCCTAGGGCTAGTTTTCCCTAGGAGTCAACCTTCTGGCGCTCCTGGACGGTCTGCGCACCGTGCGGCGTAAGCCAATCGATTGTGCACTCTGACTAACAACTTGCGGTGTCAACTACAACGGGCGAGCCCGTCACCACAGGACGTTTTAACGATTTTCTCGTTCTATCGCCCTGCAGTGAACGTAGAAGACTTTGGACAGAACAAATCCAACGTCCAGCTACGTCACAACCCGCAAGAAGCCAACGCCTTACCGCGAGATAGCCAGAGTTACCTGGCGGGCCGACTCTCGCGCCCTTGCTTCCAATTGTGACCAGATTGCTTCCAGACTCTGACTATAACAACTTGCGGTGTCAACTACAACGGGCGAGCCCGTCACCACAGGACGTTTTAACGATATTCTCGTTCTATCGCCCTGCAGTGAACGTAGAAGACTTTGGACAGAACAAATCCAACGTCCAGCTACGTCACAACCCGCAAGAAGCAACGCCTTACCGCGAGATAGCCAGAGTTACCTGGCGGGCCGACTCTCGCGCCCTTGCTTCCAATTGTGACCAGATTTCTCCGGTCTCTCGATTGGTTCCGAGTTCGAGGTTGCGCGGTCCTCTCCCTTACGAAGCGGTGAAACGGTGTGAACCGAATCTGTCGCGGACCAAGGCGTCCTTTGCCCGACTCTGAATCGGGATCGGATGGCCAATGGTCATTTCAAGAGCAGTCGCCGTAAGGTAGACAACCACCCCCGCTCTATAGGAAACAATACAGTTCCCAGACTCCCCCGATTGTTAGTCGGAGAGCACAGTCGATTGACTTGCGCCGCTCGGTGCGCAGACCGTCCAGGAGCGCCAGAGGTTTGATTCCCAGGGGAGACTGGTTGACCCAGTGTCCTACCCAGGCTCGCACCCCATGCGTGGAGGCCATCGGATGGGTGTTGACCCGTGAGTGTGACCGACTCTGAACACATGGGTCATCGTGGCCACCTCATCATGGGCCCATTAGCTCCCCCCACTCTGACTAACATCTTGCGGTGTCAACTACAACGGGCGAGCCCGTCACCACAGGACGTTTTAACGATTAGTCGTTCTATCGCCCTGCAGTGAACGTAGAGACTTTGGACAGTACATTCTACGTCTAGCTACGTCACAACCCGTGAGAGTCCAACGCCTTACCGCGAGTAAGCCAGGAGTAAACCCGGCGGGCTCGAGATACTCGCGCCCTCACTTCCAATTGTGACCAGATTTCTCCGGTCTCTCGATTGGTTCCGAGTTCGAGGTCGCTTGCGCGGTCCTCTCCCTTATGAAGCGGTGAAACGGAGTGCACCGAATCTTCGCGGACCAAGGCGTCCTTTGCCCGCCTCTTACCCGGGATCGGATGGCCAATGGTCAATTCCAGAGCAGTCGCCATAAGGTACGCAACCACCCCCGCTCTATAGGAAACAATACAGTTCCCAGACTCCCCCGACTGTTAGTCGGAGAGCACAATCGATTGGCTTGCGCCGCACGGTGTGCAGACCGTCCAGGGGCGCCAGAGGTTTGATTCCCAGGGGAGACTGTTTGACCCAGTGTCCTACCCAGGATTCGCACCCCATGCGAGGAGGCCGTCGGATGGGTGTTGACCCGTGAGTGTGACCGACCCTGGACACATGGGTCATCGTGGCCAACTCATCATGGGCCCGTTAACCCCCACTCTGACTAACATCTTGCGGTGTCAACTACAACGGGCGAGCCCGTCACCACAGGACGTTTTAACGATTAGTCGTTCTATCGCCCTGCAGTGAACGTAGAGACTTTGGACAGTACATTCTACGTCCAGCTACGTCACAACCCGTGAGAGTCCAACGCCTTACCGCGAGTAAGCCAGGAGTAAACCCGGCGGGCTCGAGATACTCGCGCCCTCACTTCCAATTGTGACCAGATTTCTCCGGTCTCTCGATTGGTTCCGAGTTCGAGGTCGCTTGCGCGGTCCTCTCCCTTATGAAGCGGTGAAACGGAGTGCACCGAATCTTCGCGGACCAAGGCGTCCTTTGCCCGCCTCTTACCCGGGATCGGATGGCCAATGGTCAATTCCAGAGCAGTCGCCATAAGGTACGCAACCACCCCCGCTCTATAGGAAACAATACAGTTCCCAGACTCCCCCGACTGTTAGTCGGAGAGCACAATCGATTGCGCCGCACGGTGTGCAGACCGTCCAGGGGCGCCAGAGGTTTGATTCCCAGGGGAGACTGGTTGACCCAGTGTCCTACCCAGGATTCGCACCCCATGCGAGGAGGCCGTCGGATGGGTGTTGACCCGTGAGTGTGACCGACCCTGGACACATGGGTCATCGTGGCCAACTCATCATGGGCCCGTTAACCCCGACTAACAGTTAAGAGTTTCAAGGCGATAGGTGAGGGCAGCAAACCCCGCCCACCGCCCGGGCAGTTATAACGACGAGGGTCGTCTTGTCTGCCCGGGATGTCGTGCTACGACAACCCTGCGCGTACCAGAAGGGTAGAACGCGCAGGGGGTGAAATAGGGTAAACCACCCCCCCCGTACCGCCCCGAGAACCCATTTATTTAAAATAATAAAAGATATTTACAAAGTAAAAATTTACAAAAATAATACTAAATTTACCATATTCACAATAGAAAAGAAAAAAAAACAACAAATATCACAAATTTAGGGCCGGTGAGCGGGGTAGAGGACGCATCAGAAACGATGATGGTGGAGGCGCACGGTCCGTGGGCAGGTCTCGGAGCAGCCACGGGGGGGAGGAATCCCTGGATCCTGCAAAGAACGAAACGCCCCTCGGGGCGGTAAAGAGACGGACACAAAGACGGGCACTTCGGGCTGGAAGTATCCGCCGAATCACGCCACCAAGGAAGAGGGTACCCCCTGGGGGGTATCCCGAGGCCTCATGCTTTCCCAAGAAGCCACCCAGTGCTCCACAAACTCGCCAAACGACTGGAAGCAGCTCCTACAACTGACCAGATCCGGGTACCAAATCGGAGAGCGCCCAACGCACGCGGCCACTGCATCCATCAACTTCTCCCGTGCAGCCGCTAGAATTGGGCAAGACCAAATTACGTGTTCCGCAGTTTGGCGACCATACCCACAGGCGCACCGGGGGTCATCGGCAAGTCCAAATTCAAATAGTTTGGCTCTGAACTCTCCGTGGCCCCCAACCAGCTGCGTGGTATGGTGGTCGAACCGCAGAAACGAATTTGCCATCCGCACTGCGACGGACGGGAAAAAGCAATGGGTGAGGCGGCCAGTACCCCCGGCGTCCCATCTAGCCTGCCAGACACGCAAGGACTCCACCCGAATCAGGCGGGCAAACTCCCCAGCTCGGTGCGCCACCGGGTCGATCGACAGGCCATGAAGGACTACCGGCTCGCCCCGGCGGTACCGCGACAACGCTGCACGCTCCAGAATCTCCAGGTCAATCGGCAGAACGCCAGCGATGACGGGTAACGCAAGAGTGGACGTCGTTCTGTACGCCCCGGTCAGGGCCACGAAAGGGATGCGCTGTCCGCGCAGCAGCGCGACACGCGTCGCCTCAGGAACAGCAGACTCTGTCCAAGCGCGTGCGGCATAAGTCGCACGCGGGACGAAGACGCCCTTATAGATAGTCATGACCGCCGGGAAACGAATTCCCCAGTCGGCCCGACTCACTCCGCGGAGCGCAAAGAATAGATCCCGGGATTTTTCGGCTGTAATCTTTGCGTGCGAAAGAAAGGAAAGGGAAGCCGTAAGCGTCACCCCCAGGTATCGAACGGTGGCCGGGAAGGATACCGGGCGACCGTTCATCCTGATGACAGGGTTCCGCTTAAGATGTCCCTTCAGGAGAAGCGCCTGAGTTTTCGTCGAAGAGAAGGTGAGTCTGTTTCGCTGTCCCCATCCGAGGATCAGGTCCAGCGAGTCAGCCACCCTTCTCTCGACCTCTGCGCGACTCCTGCCGCCCACCAGGAGAAGAGCGTCGTCTGCATAAGCGCTGACGGTGCACCCCTCCGGGTAAGGTAGACCGAGGAAATCATCAAAGAGAATGTTCCAAAGGCTAGGACCCAACACTGACCCCTGTGGACAGCCCATGGTCGGGGTTTTGGTGACGCTGGTCGGGCCGTACCTCAGAGTGACAGATCTGTCTGAAAAGTAGCTCCTCACTACTTTCAACAAATTGTTCGGGCACAGGCGGGCGCGAAGCTTGCATATAAGCATCGGCCACCACGCGTTGTCGAATGCACCGGAGATATCCAAAAATACGCCTACCACGTAGCGGCCGTCGTAGTTGCGGACCCAGTTCTTCGCAAACAGGATGGCGTCCTCCGTGCTTTTCCCTCGGGTAAATCCAAACTGACGCTCGTTCTGGGGAGACAGAGTCCTCTCCAGCCGTTCGCGCACAAGCACTTCTAGCACCTTACCCATTATGGGAAGGAGCGTGATGGGCCTGTACGCTTTCGGATCCGAGCGCGGCTTGTCGTTACCTTTGGGAATCACCCGCAGGAGGCCAGCCTTCCAGCATAATGGGAAATGACCGTCCCTGCCGAATATCGGTCGACAGGCCCTGTATATAGGCCTGTGACTTCTTCCACTTCTCGTACTGTTGGGTGGGGCTTCGTGTGAGCCGGGTCCATTGACCCGGCTTTCGAGCATATGGCGTCTCAGGGCTGTTCACCCTGAGGCAGGATTCTTAGTGTAGAACAATGTTACGCTCCTTTCTTCGAGGCACGTCGTGGTAGGTCCGTTTTGAGGAAAATATTAATGAGCATAATATTTTCCTCTTTCGTGCCGATTTGGCACTCGTAAATCAGGTCCAGCAACTGGGACGCCGTGATTGTTACCTGCTCGTCTTCGTCGAGAAAACGCTTTTCATCTAGGTACATCGGCTCTTCCGGCTGGGGTTGTGGGGGCGGTGTGGTCGGCCACTCTTCGTCCGTTTGAGTGGAGGCGGACTCTGTGGCTGCTCTCACTGGCTGGGAGCAAGAGGGTGGGGCGGTTGCTTCGACCTCCATCTTCTCCTCCTGCGTTGGATGGGGCCTGGATGGCTGCTGCTGCAGTGGCTTCGACCGACGCCGCCGTTTTGACTTTTTCTCCTCAGCTGGTTGCTGCGGAGCGGCCGGCGGCGCTGGCTTCTGTCTCCAGGACAGGGGCGCGTTGCGTTGCGGGGAGACAACGGGATGGAGTTTGCCTTCTGTAGACTGAGTCGTAGTAGCTCGCGGCGGGGCGGCGACGACCACTGCGTGCGGGACGCCCTGCTGCTTCCACGAAGTTTGGCGGATTTCCGCCAGGAAGCTGCGGCATCTCCTGTTGTTCGCAGGATGGTCCTCTCCGCAGTTTCCGCAGGTCGCCCGGGCGGTTTTCGGCCTCGGGCAATCTTTGGCTGCGTGTTCTTTGCCACAGCACACGCACACTTGTCGTCGGTGGCAGTTGTGGCTGCTGTGGCGGAAGCGCTGGCACCGGTGGCACTGCTTGGGGCCATTTCTGCCCCTCCAGGCCTCCACGGTAACCTGCAGGAAGTGAATCTCCGCGATGGAGAACACCTCCCGCCAGCGCTCGTTCTTGCGGATGACGGCGTAGAATAGTGCTCGCCGCCCGCCGTGTATCATTCTGACGTAGCTGGCCTCGATGCCGTGGTCAGCCAGCCCGGAGATGGCCTCCTCCTGTGTGGTATTGGAAGGCAGGCCGCGGATGGCAATTTTCGCGTCCTTGCTGGTGGGCGTCGTATATGTGTGCCATGCTACCGAGCCGCCCAGGCTATGTAAATAGTCCTGAATGACTCGGTATTCGGCGGAGTCGGCCGGACGAAAGCGAAGTCCGCCCCCTCCTCCAATCGGCGACACGATAGGAGCGCGGCCCAGCCTGGCCCGGATAGCCTGCAGGTGGTCAGGCCACCTATCCAGCTTATCCACGACGATTGGCTGGGGACGCGGCTCCGAGTTCAGGTGTTGCGGCGCGGAACTCATCGTCGAGCGCGGCAGTGGCACAGGCGCGGCTCCGTTGACGCTCGGAGTCGGGCTCCTCCTGGCCGCTTTGGCGTAGGTCGGTGCATCTTCGTCATCCGAAGGCACCGGGGTGTTGAAGAGGTCGCTGTCGTAGAAGGAGTCAGCCCGACGGCGTTGCGGGTCTCTCTGTGGCTCGGCATCAGGGGAATCGGGATTTCTCACGCGTTTCCTCGGCGTCACAGGCGGGATTAAGGGCATATCCTTGCCCCTGGTAACAGCGGTGCTGTGCGAAGCGGCTGCTTCGGCGGCGGAGCTCATATTCGGGCCGGAGCGGACTCGACGGCACGAACTTCACGGCGAGGACCGGAGACGGCGCTCGACGGTCGACTCGCGGCGGCAATATTCAGCGCGGGCGGCGGAGCGGAGCAGGCGACCGTTCAGAACGGACGCCGGGCACTGAGTGACCGTCCCTAATGCATTTCTGCATCAGGACAGTCACCTCCCATCTTGCGAATTCCCACACCCGCTTCACTATATCAGACGTAAAGTTGTCTATCCCCGGTGCCTTTCTACGCGATAGCGACCCGATGATGGTGCCGACCTCGTCCGCTGTTACCTCTGACAGATCAGGTACGCGCGAGTCTACGGCAATAAGCCGCCGCAGCTGCGCGTGGTGGGGATCGTCATTGTCATTCCGATCCGATGGACACAAAGAACCGAGGAGAACTGAAAGAGTGCCTTCGGTGTCAAGCGGGGCGGAAGTACCCTCGACAATGCTAGAGAGGTAGTTCCCACCCCGCTTGGCACCTTTGTCGATGACGTTCTTCATGTCCCATGGGTTTGCATTCCCAACTTCGCTAACCCATGTACGCCAGGACTTCGCTAACCCCGACTAACAGTCGGGGAGTCTGGAAGCAGTACTGTTTCCTATAGAGCGGGAGTGGTTGCGGACCTTATGGCGACTGAACGAACCTGAGTAAACAGCCGGGCAAAGGATGCCGTGGTCCGCGATAGATTCGGTTTACACCGTTTCACCGCTTCGTAAGGGAGAGGACCGCGCAAGCGACCTCGAACTCGTAATCAGTCGAGAGACTGTAGTAATCTGGTCTCAATTAGAAGTAAGGGCGTGAGTGTAAGCCCGCTGGGAAACTTACCTAGTTATCTCGCGTATAAGGCGTTGGCCTCTTACGGGCATGTGGCGGAACTTGACGGTGGACTGTTTTGTCCAAGTCTTCTGCGCTCATTTCACGGGAGATAGAACGAACAATCGTTAAAACTTCCTGAGGTGATGGGTTCGCCCGTTGTAGTTGACAACTCTATTTATATCATTATTATTAATCATGTGTAGGTATGTATCAACCAACACGAGCCAAGACACCGTACGTTACTGATTCGATCGCTCAGTTGTAGCAATTTCGACATCAAGAATCAACCCCGTGGAGAATCGGAGAGTGTAAGGTTGATAATTATTAATAAGGGTCGATAGTGTAAGCGAAATCAGTCCTAACTACAGCTGAGCTACGATAAAGCAAATAATATTTATTCATTTGTGTAAAATTGGCAAAGTAGAGAAGCTCGAAAACAGCAAAACTTTGAGCCAAATGAATGCAGTCTGCAAAGAACGTGTTGAAGCTAGCATTGCGTTATTGAACTATTACCAAAATAAAGAAATTGTGAATGCGATTATAACTTTCAACGAGAAATGCATCTTATATGACAACACTAAACGTTGCTCGTAATGGTTGAATTCAGGAGATACAGAGGACATGTTTAAAAAACACAAGATCTTATGGTAGCGGTTTGGTAATCCTTTTTCTGAGACTTTTCATTACCCATCGTACTCACGAGGACTTCTCCAACAGCTTTCCACTTTTTTCGGTATATTGATATTTTCTACATGAGAAAAAATTGTTTGTATCACCCAAAGACCTTCCAGGCAAGTAGTCAAAGACTGATTTCATCTAAATATTATTTTAAAAAAAACAATGAGCTCTATCTCTCGGCCGGCGGATGAGCCCAGTTCTATTGCGACCGCCTCGGGCGGCACGGTTCGTTTCCCGGCTAAGGACGGTGTTGAGATGGCGTTAATATTTATATTAAATTTATGGCGGATTTTAAATCTTATAAGTGTAGTTTATATATGAGATATTCTTACTTCACACTACGTCTTGTGGTTTCGGACCAACAATGCATCCGTTGACCAATATTTCGAAATTGAAACTAATGCGCTCCCTGGTGGACCGATTTCAACCACAATCTTTTCAACTCTTACTCTGACCAAATGATGCCTGCATGCCAAATTTCAGCGAAATAAAATTAGGCGTTTGGGCGATATCGTGGAGGTATACACACGCAGACATAGATAGCCAGTCAGATATAAAGACAGGCTTTAATCTAAAAATGGTTTAAATCATCTCAAGTGGGCACAACATTGATATTTTCGTCTTCATATCGCCATGTTTTATCGCGCTCACAATAGTTTCCCCTCTCTTTGGTTGGTGGGTCGGGAAATTAAAAATTAACTCCGAAAGAGCAGCGAAAAATATATTCAAAAGAGTCGTTGATTGCTATCTACGAAACTTTTACAGCAGATGCAATTCCCATTAGCATAGCAAAACGAAATAAGATATGCCAGTATTACGATTATTTAAGTATATTAGGTATTTTCATTTAAAATTTTGGACTTACATCCTTTCTCGTTCTAACTGCTTCGAAACAAAAAAAAACTTCTGTGCAGCTGGAACTATACCTCAGAATACGAAAAGCAAGGTTGTATATTTTCTCCACACTTTTCTTCGGAATGCTGGAAGGCTGTCTAGACCTAGCGTATCGAATATTAAAGTAACGAATAGATGAGAATGAGAAAAAACATAAAAATACTCAGTAGGTACTATCATAATACGACTTCGGACATGCAGTAAGAAGCGCAAAATCCATAATTTTGCAACTAGTAAAGCAACAGAGAATGACAGTTGACGAAAATCGGACCAAAGAAGACATTCTGGCTGAAAAACCTAAAGAATTGATATGGACCAGAAAAAAAAACATTTCTTTTTGTACGGCAGCTTCAATAGAGAATAAAGCTAAATTGATAGCCAACTTTAGATAGAAGACTGCACTACAAAAAGAATAAATTTAATTATATGAAACGGCAACTACGTAAAGACCAACTTCATACATAACAATAATTATCCGAGTTATAACGTATGTAAATACTTCAAAAGTTTGATAAGAGTTTTCTGCTGTTTTGATATGAGTAATATTTTGGTGATAAATAACAGCTAATCAATTCGTTAAAATTAAAAGTCTAGCTTACCTTAACTTGATCTTGCTCTCCTGCGTATTCAATACTTTGAAATATGGTCCAAGTGTATCGACGTCTAACCTCCATACGTGCCAAGTACCGTCTGTACCATCGCTGAATTAATATAGCAGCTTTCATGGCTGAAACAAGAGATAAAGTAACTTTAGAAAATTATACATTTTAAATTATATTATAATAAACAAGATGTCCGCCTGGCTCCTCATGGGATGATTTTTAAATTTATTGGTTGGGATGATGTTACAAAATCGAACCAAAATTTTGCTTGATTTTCTGGCCAACATTTTGTATCCTTTTATTAACAAATGGCAATAAATTTATTAGTTAGCTATTTAAGTGAGGTATTAATATTCCAGTTATTTCACCGAATGTCCATTGGAAGTTCTATAAAATTTATTTATACATTCAATTTTTCAATTTATTTTATTGTGAAAATCATCATCTATCCTTTTGTTATTACTGATTTACTTTGTAGCATTATATTAGGTCTCCTTTTTCTTCGAAGTTTCTAAATTATGTAGTCAATTATATTCATCCAAATTGTATAAAAATAGGTGTATTATGTAACAAAATATAATACAGGTATCACTCCAGAACAGACTGTTGTCTAGTGGGTCAATGATTAAAAATAGGTTTATTTCTAAACTTTAATTTATGTCAACGTTGTAAACTTTTATTATGGATTTCAATAAATAAATAAAAGTGAATATAGACTTGAATAAAAGATGGCCTAAACAAGAGAGGAAACTAGATAAGAATCTATCCAACGGTCCTTGAGTTTTTCGTGATCTAAGAGACATTCGTCTAAATATTGCACGCGCGGCTGTTTCTATCTACTTGGCACTTAACTTTCTACTGCTCAGCCTTCTATCAGAACACGACTGCCTAAAAAGAAGTGTTATGTGTTCAGTATTCATCGATGTATGTTTTCCGATTCTTTATTGTTAGACTCGTTTTGTCCTCCCGAGTACTCATAGGGTACGTCCCTTAACCCCTTGCTCTCATATAAGGAGAGACAGCGTCTTTATTATAAATCGGCATGTACGCGGTGCGTGGTGACATTCATCATTTGACAGTTTAGTTTTTTTCGATTTTCCTCTTCGCGGCCGTTAGGAATAGATCCGGTTAGCCTAGTAATGAAGATAAATATTTGGAATATTAATTTAGCAAAATAAATTATACAAAGTGTTTAATTTAACACACTCCACAAAATATTTGCGATTTTTAAATAACCGTTTTTGATTCTTACGAATTTATTCCAATCCAACTATTCGGAAAATTATAACACTACGCAATTGTAGTCGGAAAAAATCCGGTATGTATTAATGAAAAAACCCACATTTTCATTCCATCATAACTTCTAAACGCTTGAACCGATTTAAAAGTGTGTGATATTGTTAGAATCAGTACGTCATCCCGATTGTCACATGGTACCTTAACTGTCTAAATGAAAAAAAATACTTGTCTAAATGTTCAAATGTCAATAAATTAATAGAAATATATCGTGTTTAGTATCAAATGAAAGGTCTCTTTAAGTATATTAACGAAATATAGATTTATCTATATTATAAGTACAAAAACCACAAATATTTCATTAAAAAAAAACGAAATAAAAATAATTATAAATACAATAGTTCACTTTCTGTAACGGCAGTAGTGTTTTTTATCTTTTTAATATATTTTCTTTTTATATAGAATATATTGATAGTATTGTACATAAACCTTTCTCGGAAGTCGCTCTAGCGAACAGTGCAGTATACATCAAATTCCGTCTAGTAGTTTTTGAGTTTAGGGCGATCAAACAGAGAAACAGATAGACAGACAGACACTCTTTTGTGGATTTGTTTTATAATAATTGAGATTATATGTGGTGTGAATCATGGTCTACCAAAACATGCAAAATGCATTCGGCGGACAACTCCTATAGTAATTAAAACATTTTAGAGTATTCTATAAATGGCGATGAACATATTAGCGTCGGACTGGAATAGCTGATTGAATAATTTACTATCTTATTACTGACAAGCCAAAAACTTTTCTATCCAATTCCGATTTCGCCGCAGTGGCGCAAACTGCAGTAATTCTTAGAAGTTAATAGCATACCTTCCTAGAAGTTAATGGCATAATAAATGCATCCAGCTAGACATTAGCGACGATATTGATAAGGGGGAAAGAGATGATAGGGGATTATTTTCAGTATAAATCTACGATGTAAAATAAATACCAAAAGCTGATAAAGATAACGACTAAAGAGTTAGAGTTAAGATACAGTGACAGGCTAAATAAAGACACTCCTTGTGGGTGCCAAAAGTTTTAATATTTTACTATTTATTTGCTAAATTTTACCTAATACCGGAAAATACATAAAAAATTGCAATTCATTTAGAGGATTCATTATTTTGTAACTTATAAATTGAAATATATGTTAATTTAAAAACCTGAAATAGTAAACTGATATACATGTTAATTTGACAACAGAAATATCAAAATCATTAGAGCCATTTTGGCTCGTTTTAATCGTATTTTTGTAATATATAAAATTATCATAAAAGTCACATGAAAGTAAATTATTTTATCCAAATACTCTTATAGTAGAACTTTTGGTAGTAAGAACATTTGGAAATTAAACATTGTCTTTAAAGTATGCCATTTGTTTTTTGTGGTGGTTTATCTCCCATCAGGCCTCGGCCCCTCAGCCGATTGACAAGTTGCTGTCCCAAAAAATTTAGTAAAAATTAGTAAAAAAATTCAATTACGACACTGTCTCACCAAAACATTAATTACTGCCAAACCACTGTACCCATAATTAAAATGAAACATATTAACATAATGAAACATAATAAAATAAAACAAATTTAATTAAAATAAAATTAAAACGGGGTAGTCACGCTGAAACGTTTTGTGGCCGATATCGGCCAATCGGGGCCTGAGGGGTTAAAACACTACAGAATTCACCTGTTCCAACAAGAATTGCTCTACGATCAAAATTGAGTTACATACTTTTTTTATGGACATCATATTTTACTTTGTCTTTAGAAATAAGAGTGGCTAAATAATATAAATTACTTGAAATTAATTAGAAACAATTGAAGTTGAGATGCAAATGATTGTGTGTCATCCTCGTGGTAAAATTACAGGAAAAAACGAATACGTCGTAACTCATCGATATTATATCGATAACTACGAAGATCAGAGAAGAATTATTTTTTGCAACTGTAAATTAGGGCTTGAACAATTTCGATGATTAACATCTCTCTTAGTCCTGTGGCTTACCAGAAAGGGCTTACCTTCGCACGCGCAAAGCGATAATGCCAGAGTATTTTCTATTAGAAAGAGTGGATATGCAAGTATTGACTTTTTTACGGAAAGATGGTACAAGATGTATAAAATCCTAATAAAACTTAGCATAACAAATAGTTACAGATTCTATATTTTTAGTTTAAGTAAGTAATGCTATTTCCGAGTAACATCGTACTAAACGATCAATATCGAAAAACTGACTCAGTCAGGATTTGAAGATACAACACTAGATTTTTAATGACCGCAATGTCCAGCCGTCACAATAAAATTGACTTTTAAAACTGTAAAACGGTGGCTCACAGTGACAGTTACCTTGATTGTTCTTTAAGAATCGGAAAAATTACATTTTGTCGAGTATTCCAACGATATATTTGTACATATATTATACCATTGATAATATAGTGAATTAATAATATTACTCTATTTAATGAATGATTATACTTACGTATAGCGTAATCAATAATCATATCGACTAAGGGTTTATAGTGGGGCTTGTCGCAACGAAAAAAATTAGACCCTAGAGAGTAACAAAATAGAGAACGGGAGTGCGAAGGCGGGCTGCTGTGAGTGAATGCGTTCGCCGAATATAAAGAGATAGGGGTATGTGGGGCCCTCCTCTATCCTTGTATAGTTGCGCATGCGCGTTTATTTATAGCATAGCAGACTTATGGCGTTGAATCGTTGCCATAGTGATTTATACGCGTTGCCATAACGATATATGTACGTGTCTTCGTGCATGCGCGACTAGACAAGGATGGAGGGGGTACTGTATGCTGCTGTCTCTTTCTATTCGGCTGACACATTCTCAGGCTGGTCACGGGGTTTAGTAATTATATGTTATTGGTATAAACATGCAAGTCGATGGCAGTATAAGCCAAGGTCAGAGTGAGCCAAACGGTTTTTGAAAAAGGGAAACGGCAAGGGCTGAACAGCGCAACATGACCAAACAGTAAATTTATTTATATATTGTGAGTTCTTAATTAGTGACATTCTTCTATCGGGTGAATCAGTACGACGAAGTAAGCAACTTTTGGTTAATTTTTTTGAAAATAAACAAAAAAAACGAAAAAGTCGAAGTCGAAGTCGATTTCGATTTTCGAGAGTTAAATCGTTGGCGGTAGGGGGTTGTGGTAGGATTTATGATATTACTATTCAGATGATTTAAGTTCCTGGGTACTTGACAGGAAAGTCTTGGGGTGACACAACCGATTTTTTCTTCAGATACCGGAAAATATTTGGCTATGATTGTATAATTATATAATCAATTTGGAATTTCTTTATTTGTTATAATATGAATTTATAAATATTAACACAAATTGATGTTTTTTTGTACATAAAATAATCTCTTGTAAAATTAAATTTGATTATGTTTATGATTACTTCAAATAAATCAGTGATGGTTAATAATTTATTGATTTAGCTAAAGGCGTAAAGCTATTCTGGTCCACTTGCGGTCAACTCTTCTATAATAGAATTATACACATATGACTAAGCTCTGTTTCTGTTACGTAAATAAAGATAGCAGTGAACGGTGGCGATCGATCTGGTGATGTTTGTTTTAAAGCGTAACTGGGAACTGTGTCAAATGCTACGTGACATTTTGCCTGATTCTATTTGCATTTCTCATCGGCAAACGAAACTGTTTGGTTTGTTTGCACTTTTAGGGCATCCTGCTAACGATTACCTATAAGCTATACTACATAGTAGCTGATAGGTCAATGCAACGTAAACTGTTTGTGTACGTAAGTAACAATTTTTAGGGTTTTAGGGTTTAGGGCATCCTGCTAACGACTACATATATAAGCTATACTACATACTAGCTGATAGGTCAATGCAACGCAAACTGTGTGTGTACGTAAGCAACAAGTTTTAGGGTTTTGTACCAATGCGTACAAATGAAAATCTGTTTTATAGCACATCGCTTACTTCAGCTTTTTTGAACTATTGGAATGAAATTTGGCAAAGACATAGAACTTTCTTACATGTATCATAGCTTTCAATTGTTTGTACCGATTTAGGAGAATTCGTTAAATACGTAAGAACGAAACAATATTTTTTTATACACGGAAAAATAAAATTAATAAATAGAAATTATTCGTTGCATACGTTCCACAAATAGGACCGGATTGTAAATTAATAATTATAAACAATTGGTGTTACCTACTGACTATCAAGCATGACAGGGCAAAATAATAATATGTTATAATAATAATTCGCAACATGTGATAAATTCTATGTTTGAAAGAGAAAATCCTTTTCCTTTCTTTTGTTTTGTATGTTGGTAGTTTGTGATTTCTGTTAGCTGCATGATTCGTTACTACCTTCACTTCAGTGCACAAAGTGCGTTAGCGCAAGTAACGCGTTGTTGCCATATTTGGCGCTAATTTGGTCTGTGGGACAGACGTGGGTAGGTATCTGTGCAACTATTAGTGCAAGTAATAACTTTTATTATTATTATAAAATTGATTTGTTTTTGAGGTTACAATTTACAGCAAGATAGATGAAAACTGAGGCATAAAATTCTATACCCAATGTTCTATTCCTAATGCAAAATATTCTATTCCCAAAATATGGAAATTTACGTTGGGGAGCAGCCTACAGGCGCCTATAAATTTGACACCTAATGGTATTGGTTTTTGCATCTTAGTGAAGGAATTCATAATATTTCACTTTAACATCACATGTGATAATTTATTCACTGGTATTCCATTGGTGAATGGACTTCAAACAAAATATAAGTTGACCGTGATCGGCAAGATTCGCAGAAATAAAAGAGAACTGCCCAAACAATTCACGAAGATAAGAGGCCGAGAGGCAAAGTCCAGCTCATTCGGGCACCGAGGCAATTACACAAAAAGAGCAAGAACATTTTACTCGTATTCAGCATGTATGTTGATGCCCAAATCAACGACGAAACTGGTAAAGGTCTCTCCGCACACATCAGTGACGGCACGTGACTGACAGTTCCGTACCGTGCAGTATCAGTGAAAATTAATATTTTTTCATACATTTCTCATATAACCATTCGAACACGACAGTGACAGTGATGTTCAGTAACGTCAGTGACGCTCCGACGCGTTCAGTGATCCGACGTGGATTTCTAGCGGATAATATTTTGCTTGACACGGACGCAGTATTTCAAGATGGACGATGAAAATCTGATTGAATTGGTTCGTTTACATCCTGTAATTTACGATCTTTCGCACAGAAAGATGTGAAAAACGTTCCTTTGGTGGTATAGCCTTTCTCCAATGACTATCTTGTTTTGCTTAGGTTTTCAGTGTGTTTGGATTAAAGAATGTCAAAACAATATTTTGTCATTCTAAAATACTCAAAAAACGTTGATTCATAATTTATCAGATGTATATATAGAGTGGCAAACTCTCCTTCTTCTTCTCTTTGTCTCCACGCGTCATGAACTCAAATCCTTTTCTCACATAGGTTTCCTCGTCTTCATCTAATAGTAAAGCTATCGCTGCTAACTGTGCTCTTGAATATCAAGGCATTTTTCACGTGCTGCGATAGGTACTTAAACCAGAATTGATAATACACTACAATTCTACAAAATGCTGAGTTGATATTGTGAACGAAATGTGCAAGACATAACGTTGCACGAAGCACAAATAGATGGTTAATGGTAATGTTCTACAGTCTGATCAATGCAGATCGTATAAGTTTAAGAAAGTCGACCTTAGAATCATCCTGGAAGATTTGTCCCATGTTATCATAAATTATCGATATCGGTACGGCCTTCAAACAGTGCCTATAACGCAGAGCAGTGCCAACCGCCTCAGAGTATGCCAAAGGGCTATGGAGAGAGCAATGCTGGACATCAGTCTCCGCGACAGAGCGCGCAATGAAGAGATACGAAGACGCACGGGAGTGACAGACGTCCTGAAACGTATAGCCAGCCTGAAGTGGGGCTGGGCAGGTCACGTCGCAAGGCAGGATGAGGCGAGGTAGCCGAAGAGGTTTGTCCAGTGGAGACCAAGAACCACAAAGCGAGGCGTAGGGAGATCATAACTACGATGGATGGACGACATCAGAAAAGCAGCAGGGACCAACTGGCTGGGACCAAGGGCAGCAGCTGACAGACAGTCATGGAAGAAGAAGGAAGAGGCCCACGTCCAGGAGTGGACTAAACCAGGCGGAGGAAGAAGAAGAAGAAGAAGAAGATCATAAATTTACATCTCAGGAGACGGGATGTCAAAATGTCTTAGCTGAAAACGATAAAGCTAAGGCACACCGAGATATGTAAATTAGATGGTCCAAAGTCTTGTACTAAATATAAAATGTAATAATAATATAAATTGGCCGTTGTTCATATTTCACCTCCAATAAAAACCATAGGACACGTTACAACTGTGATAAATGTAAATAGTACTTTTGTGATCAACATGCTATTATGGTATGCTCTGTGTGCTCCGGTGAGAATTCTGCCTAATACTAGCTCTTAGTTTATTGTTATTGTAATGTTTAAAATTTAATAGTTTGTTTTTGTTTGTTACCAGAGAAAAAATAGTTTTGGTAACATTCTTGTAGCTTTTACGAAATCTTACTATTTTTCATAGGCTGTAATGAAAAACTATTAGTCAGTAAATAAGTAATATAATGTCGATAACTTGAGTTAATTATATTTATAACTCTCTCCCGTATTGTAGTAACGTAATTTCACTATAGGTTTTCTCGAAACAACAACATAAACAAGGATCCGAACTTTCTGTCTGTCACACCACAGGAAGGTTTAATTACCTATGTACAAAATACATCAATAGTTATTTTTTTTAATATACTAAACATAATTCTATATTTATGATATAAAAACACAAATACGTTTATGATATACTAAACATCATAAGAAACAACTAATATTTATTTTATTTGCAGCATTTAAAATACCGGTTTTGAGACAGGTTTTTATTAAATGTAGATTCAAAATATTCTAATTCAGCAAATTTAATAAACTAAAAAATAAATGTTGTTCAGGAGAATAAAGTTTTTGAAATATGCAAATTAGTACTAAAATACGGTGTATCTATTAACATGGCCACCCAATGTATATGTAGAAGTAGAATTATTATGAATCGGAAGATATGTATATTTTTATATATGTGTGTAATATTCCTACATATTTAGGTTTATGTTCACACAAGAGCCTTTACTATATTTTTATGGGTTGTCCTACATTTATTTAAAAAGCCAACTTAGAAGCATTCTTTAAATTGTAGCGTACGTTGCTCGTAGGTACGTGCATTGTCAGTTTATTTTATAGCCAAGGAGCAACAAATGTATAGTGACGTTGTCCATTCGTCGTGTTCATTTTTATTTTTGGTTGTCAGTATCGATGTTCAGTTTAATGTCCAAGATTCTGTAAGTTAGATCTTTGGCTTATTGACTGTGGTTAAATGGGTAAGGTTTGCCGAGAAATGTTTTAAATGAGTGAGGAATTGAAATCAGCATTTTTAAAATGTTCACTATATTTTACCGCGTAAATCTCAAAGTATTTAAGAGTTTTACCGACGGAGACTTTAATCGGAGTGCAGTTTAATCTTTATGTACCTTTCCGTCTACAAATTAAACTTAAATAGTTCGTAATATTGCTGCAGAAGTGAGACTAAGACGTGATATTTTTTGGGTTTATATTGGGAAGACAGTTAATTATTATAGCTATACTCGTCTATGAGTTTGAATTTTAAAATACTTGTAAGTGATATAATCAGTGGAAAATACTAAAATAATATGTAAAAAAACGAAACATTTAATAGCGCTTTTAATAGTTCATTTTGATGAAATTTCTAAATTTTAACAATATTCTACTTAATTATGTTTAAAATCATATTATGTATATTTGCTTATTCAAAATGATACTTGATCTCCTATCGCAGTGATCTGTGACCTGTTTGTGAGAAAACTTTCGAGCCACTCATTAGCTTTACCAGAAATACCAAAAAGGTGAAGCTTCCTTATTAGGATTGTGCGAGAGACTGTATCAAAGGCTTTAGACAGGTCGAGGAAAATACCAAGTACTTGTTTCTTTTCGTCAATTTTTTTGATGCCAGCTGTCAAAAACACATTTAAAGTTAATAAGCATAGGTGAATTCAATATTTGGCAGGTAGGGGGTCTGCGAAATACAAAAAAACAGAAAGTGGTCAACGGGATAAAAAAGTTTGGGCACCTCTGGTGTAAACATTGATCTTATAACCGACGTTCGTTAAAGAATTATTTAAATCAATTGCACCTAACGAGCTTGTTTATACCTATCGTACTTAGTTATATACTTCTCATGCAAAATATCAGTAGCTACTACAAATATTTATAAATATCTATAAATATTTATTATATATCTATAAATATCTATAAACGTCAATAAATATTTGTATTTAAATATCCACTATACGACCTATCTATATCTTTATTTATATCTATATACATATACACATACCATTGTCTAACTCCTTCTTCCTAATCACTTCCAATTGCCTACCTCTCCCATCGGTTTTCTAAATTAATTTTATATTTAATATGAACTTAGTTTATTTTACAATTAATTTTACAATTATTTTTTTAAGTGTAATATGCTGTAATCCAAAAGTGTAATATGCGGAAATCTGTTACTTTCGTAGGAAATGATTATCGGCGTAATGTTTTTCTTTTTTTCTACATTATGTTTATGCACACGTATGTCAATTGTATGCGCTGTATGTTTCCAGAAATAAAATAAAAATAAAAAATAAAATAAACTGCTAAAGCTACTTTCTACTTAATATGTGTGAACATGTTTTATAGCCAAAACGAAACCCTCGATGCGCGAGTCATAGTTGCACTTGGCCGGTTTTATTTAGTTAAAAACAAGCATTCGTGCCCATTTTTAAACGAGCCAATTTATAAATTAGATATTTCATGAGTTATCGAGTGGAAATAAATCTTACAACGAGGTTGATTGACAACACAGACAACGACCACATCAACATAGCCGAAACATGTTTGTTTGTTTCTACCCTTTATTGTGAAATTTCACAATAGGCAGGTTTATTATGATACGACAATCTCTTATAAACAACCCTGATATGGTGTTAAATGTATATGTGCGTGTTGCGTGTATGCAAGTGTGTGTCGTGTTTAAGCATTTGATCGACAGAATGGTGACAAAGAGGAAGGTAAAACCATTGATTTTATACACTATAAAATCAATGGTAAAACTTAAAGAGGAGGCGCCTCTAAAAATCTGAAGCGAGCGACGAGAGGTCGTTAAATGTTACAGCGCTCGTATGGGGACCACTTTCCCGGCAAGCGAAAATTACATTTATCTTTTATCTCTGGCGAGGTGATTTTGGCGGCGATTCTATTTTGGCGCTTTCGCCTTCCCTCCGGGGGTTAACAGGGGATAATAAGATAATAATCGCAGATCATAAATCTTTCCTAATATCTTAGTCCGTTACATGAAATTAATATCGCCTCTGACAGTAATTTTTCAAACCTGTTAACTCCAAAGATAACCTTCCTTAGACAAAAAATATGTGATTGATTACATTAATTACCTACGGACTTTTCAGGTATTTTAACAAAGGGAGTTATAACACTGAAAACGATAAGACGAAAAAGAACAATGAAAGTAAAAGAACTTAACATGAAGAATACAAGTAAATATATTAAAAGGAATAAAAAACACTACTGTATTAATATATATATATATATATATATATATATATATATATATATATATATATATATATATATATATATATATATATATATATATATATATATATATATATATATATATATATATATATATATATATATATATATATATATATATATATATATATATATATATATATATATATATATATATATATATATATATATATATATATATATATATATATATATATATATATATATATATATATATATATATATATATATATATATATATATATATATATATATATATATATATATATATATATATATATATATATATATCTATATATATATATATATATATATATATATATATATATATATATATATATATATATATATATATATATATATATATATATATATATATATATATATATATATATATATATATATATATATATATATATATATATATATA
Source organism: Micropterix aruncella (assembly GCA_944548615.1). Lineage (NCBI taxonomy): Eukaryota > Metazoa > Arthropoda > Insecta > Lepidoptera > Micropterigidae > Micropterix > Micropterix aruncella. Next base: position 20,114,819 of record OX155950.1, read on the forward strand.
TATATATAATATGTGAAAATATATACATATCAAGGGTTAGGGGGAAGAATAATCACTGTCAATTTTATTTTTTGAGATGCGGTTCTCTTTTTATGCGGTTTAAAGTTAAGTAATATTTTTTTAGGGACTCAACTACATTTGGTTTTCGGACCAAAAATATATTTTTTCCATTTCAACAAACCCTGGCTAAATATTGATATTTTAGGTCAGCAAGTTTTGAAATTTTAATTACCAAAAAATTTCAAAATTGACATTGATAGTTCTTCCCCGTACCCCGTAAGTATAACCATTGATTTTATAGTGTAAATAAAATCAATGGTATAACCTACCATATTGCGGCAGAAAGAATTGTTAATAACCCTTTGCCAGAAATTGCTTGATTAAGTTTAGAGTCGCCGTTTATAGTGGATTTAAAAGCAGTTGGTTTAGAAACAGTAGGTATTAATTAAACCTAATAAGCCAATATAAAATCGAAGACTACCCTGGACAACGGCGGCTGCAACGTCACCGAAACGTCGGGTGCTACAAATTTCACGCGGTAAATTCGTTTTCTATCCTTTTTCTAATAAGCCAAATTGAATAATATATTATTACAATCAGGGAATTTTGATATTTGTTATCTCTCATGAAACACAGATACAGATAACAGCGACATTTCTATTTCATACATATAATTCATCCAAACTTACGATAAATAAAAATACACAGTTTCAAATATTGTGTTATGGAAATCGTTTTTATTCGATAAATTCATTATTTTACCTATTTAAGACACGTTTTAGTTTAAAAACTAAGCCACCTTTACACGATTATGGTGGTCCACTTATGCGCGTCACCGCAAGTGATAAAGTAAGGCACTGAAAGCCTCCATTAGCGTAAACTTTATCACTTCGGCCCTAATGGCGAATATCGGCGAGGCTTTAGCGGTGCTCTTCAGCACTTCCAGGTTTTCAGATATTACGTAAGATAGGATGAAACGCATGAAAATGAGATTACACCCTATCATCTCCCTTCTTAGTAAGCATTATTGGGTAACCTTTACAGGCTGATAAGGCTCTCCTTTAAGAATATTGGCGATCTGAGTGAACCGGCACTGATTGTGGCTTCAGGCACTTAAGTGGTATAGGTATGTCTGGAGCGCGGCCCACATTTAGTCTGTCTTATAAAAGATATAAATTCATCTTCTAATTAGGCGGAAACAATACGCTATGATTTTCTGCATAATAAATCGTTTCTATTTTGCTTTTTAAATATTAGCACACTGACAACAAGCACAATATGTATCGCGATATATTTTTTAAACAAATGATCAGTGTTCCTACATCCGAAAGATAAGACCTTATATCGGCGTATTCAAGTCTGAACAATACTGATCATAGAGGAAGAAATTTAAATAAGCAACTATTGATTTAAATTCTTTTGTGCCACGTATATTGGTAATGAATACCCAACCACGGTGTCAGATTCCTGATAACACCTTTTGAAATGCGATATTATTATCGTATGACGTGTATGAAAGCCTTAGAAATGCCAACGAAGGTGACGCGACTCGACCGCCAGATTGACTAGTGATAATATCTGTATAATATAGGTACTATAGTCTTGTATATTTCAGTATTGTTGGAGTTTTAGTTAACCTTCTTGCCACCTCGTATGCTGAGAGATAATAATTATATTTTCTTATTTTTGATATTCAAAAACTTGATTTCCTAAAACATTTCTTTGACATATTTGTTAGTAAAGATGAGATGTAAATGTACAGATTTTAATTAATACAATATAGAAGTATATGTGACGAAATATGTGAATTTAAATATGTTATTATCATATAATATCGTATTGGTTAAAATCACTATCTGTCACCTATCCAATATGTAAGCAAAGTGTGTATAATATGTTTTATATTGGACATACGGGCATTCAGAATGTATCGATTTGTTTTAGAAGTGATTTATTTACTTTTTTATATTTTATTTTTATACCCATCTCATAAAAAAATACTATATTAGGTGCATAGCTGAACATAGGGATAGGTACGCCTAGGAAACATAGCTGGGCATAAGAATTATTACTAACTCTTTTTTTTATAAATATTATTTAAAAATAAAAATATATGCGTTTGCTGGAATCATAAAATGTAACATTGTGGGACAATTCTTATGTGACAAAATATCGTATCTTTACCTAATATATTTTTGTGAACGTTTTGAGACATTATTTTTATATTTCTAGATCTTAGATTTTTAACCTAATAAATATTTTCTGCACATTACTGAAGAGCAAAAAGTAAAATACTGACAGAAATATTCGCACGAAGTCAATATATCTAGATAAATCTATATAGGTACATAACATGTATATCTATATGCTCCTTCGTGAGTGACCCTTGGGCAGCTGTTATTTCACTTGCCGCGGATAAAATTAAATAGTAATTACTAACAAGTTTTCATTCTTTTCCGATTACCTTATACCTGCAACAAAGATTCATCGGATGTGACCCATTTCATCTTAGTAGAAATGGTTTTTTGCGAGTTTCCGAAATAGTGACAGATTCACCATCACCTTAAACTAATCTCTATATATTTCACATGCACACTTTCACCAATTATTATTTTTTTTATAATAAATGTATAGTTTGAAGTGTTTATTATATTATATGCCTTTTTTAAATTATTTTGCAGTATTAAATATAAGAAACATTTAATGGCATAGTTGCAAAGAGCGATGCTAGAAAAATGTCTGCTACTGTAATTTACACTATCAATTCATTGGAATTATTTAATATACTAATTATTAATATAATGTTACGTATTTTTTAAATTTAGTTATAATTAGCCTTTTCATTATGTATGTTATTATTATTTATATGGTAACGCTGTACATTTTTATAAATAAATAAAGTAAATTAATGTAGATGTTGAATAGAATTTCGAGTCGATTAGAGTTAGAACGTTGAAAGTAGAATAGGCGAAATAAATGAAAAATCCGGAAAACAAAATATTCAACTCACTCTCTAATATTTCTCAGTGATAAGGTCTCTGTTATCGTAATGATATTGAAAAGCGGGATTTGTATTCCTGAAAGCAGGAAAATTCTATTAGGGTTTACGTAAAAAATATTACTTTCTCTCTATATTCCGATATTCCCTTTAGCAAGGTTTACGGGCGCCTTTTGTTTGTGTGAAGAAGAACGACAAGAAATTTCATTATTTGATTATTTTAATATGGTTTATACGGAAATGGTTCCAGAAACTTCCGGAAAATAACCGATATAATTTTTGTTTCATGTAGGTACCATTATAGGAAAACCTAACTTTAAATACTCTCCAGAACCAACTCTTGAAACAGTAATTCCAATACGAAGTTAAAGTTGTTAGAGTGACCATTTTTTAATGCTTGGATAGTTTCTTCAGGGTCTTGAAACAACGGACCTTGCAACTTATGCTTAGCTCTCGGGAATGTGAAATAATGATTAGGACTCCATCAACTCGAGTTTTCCTGCTCCAAATATACTTTCGTTTCCTGAACGGCGTAAACAACTCGCAGTACGTGGTGGTGGTTATGTGACATTTCGGGTTACCTCTACGGAGTTTGGTTACCTATGATAATGTTTCTCCGTTGCCAGTGTAAGGGAATTGTGGGTATGTTATTGAATTTGAGAAGAAAAGCGACCATTATCTTCGATTCTCCGAGAGAATATACAAAGTTTGTAGGCTTAAGGCCGAAATTAATTTTCAAAAATCCAAACAGCTATATGACACTTTATTTCGTACTCGTATTATAGTGTAGTTATATCCACGATCTTTCACCTGAGGGCAATTCAAAATCTGCATTCGATATTTTTCCATTTAGGCGTTGCAGAGTAACCCGTTACCAATTATTTTGCTCGTCAGTCAATATATGCGATATCCAATGGATAACTAGCTTTCTGACACCTAAATAGTCCAGCAAAATTTTAGGAATTACATTGGTTTCAACCGGACATCGACACCCCGGTATTCCCATATTAGCTGGCTTACATTAGCGACGTTCTCTATTGTTTCAGTGTCGAGGAGCTGAACGTGGAGCTTTTATTCATAACTTCTAAGGAAAAAATATCTAACGTAACTTAATACGAATGTCCTAAAAAAGACTATAAAAATATATCATTTATATTCATTTCAATTCATTTTATTCTTATATTATTACTCTAAATGTGAAGAAAAAATCAGAACAAGGCATTATTTAGGAACAGAATAATACTTTTTTTTTTGAATTAGCAGACATATATACCACTCAAATCTAATTTCTAATCGGATAAGACTCATCTGTTTATAATAATGCATAATTTATTTTTTCCTAATGTTGTATTTCCGTCTTTTACCATCAATATTCACGTATATTGCTTGTTTCAAATTTAGTATTTTTTAAATGTGATTGCGGTGCGTGGCTTCTGATTTCATTCCATAATACGCCTGACTATTTTTAAAATCGTAAATCGTAGAAGAAAAAGACGGGTGCTCACTAGATGTCCTAGATATCCAGTTATCTTTGGATGCCGAGTCTTTCTCATAGCGTGACCTTAAAGCCCTAAATCCGGATCAGCAAGCCATCGATCAAAAAGTCGGATAGGGCTTGTTTTAATTGGATCTGGCTCACGTCTTCTCGCTTAACCCTACAGTGGTAATGATGGATCAAAATAACCAGTGAAAAAACCGGCTGATGGAAATATTCGAACGTCTCAATACAGTCTCTATTATACAGTTATCCATGAACAGATCCGGTACGAGGTTGTATTCCCAAATATTGTGTTATTTATTTTTTATAAAGCGTGCGCACATAAAGAAAATTCTGAAATATTATAATAACTAAAATAAAGCTTTAAAGGAAGTAAAGGGCTAATATCCTTTAAAGGAAGTAAAGTGCTTGTGAAAAAAACGGTCAAGCATCGAATGGGTGACCATCCATTATTAGATAATGTTGCCACTAGGTGACAATCCCGCAAAGCAAGAAACAAATTAAACACCATTGAGTTTAAATTATTTGCAGGTCGCATATGAATGAAAAGATTATTATTATTGTTTTATAATGGAAATACTGCTTCTTTCTACATTTTAATATTACAGTAATTATATTCAGTTCTTTTTGAAAGTTTTTTTAGTATAATAAATAAGTTTGTGTTCATAGTATTATTTCTTTTCAGCAAAGGCCGAAGATAATATTATGGCTTTACAAAACGATATATCCTGGTCCTTTTGAACCGATTATACTGCTCACGTAACAATATCATATCACCATAAAATACCGTTAAAATGTTAGTTCAGGACAAGAGTCTAAGCGACAAAAAGGTACAAAATCGTGGAGATAGAATTATAATATAATAATTATTACCAACATTTTTTTATATAACTACCTAATTCATGTACTCTTTAATGCCAACAACTACAAATGTATCATTACTAAAATTTCAGTTGGCTGTACGTAATTGCTCACTCAATAAGTACACCGTTGTGAACAATTAGGTAAACTTTATTGAACTGATTTATTACATATTATTTACAACAATAATATACAAAATTTTAACAAAAAAAAAACCGACTCCAAATTCTTTATAAGTGCAGCAGCCATGTCTTAGTGAAACTTAGAACGGGCTGTCATAATTAAATGCTCATACAAAATTTCGTGTCTGTGCTGATGACCGTTGAGAAGTCCCCTCCTCGGGAGCCACCCCTGGGTGCAGCAGCCATGTCATAGTGAAATTTAGAACGGGCTATCATAACTGAATGAGTATGCAAAATTTCGTATCTGTGCTGTTAACCGTTGTAGAGTCCCCTCGTCGGGATCCAACCCAGAGTGTAGAATCAGGCCATGCTTATCATAAAAAAATGCATCGTCATCGGAATTAAGCCAACATGTAAATTTTTAACTTCATATGATAATATTTGAGGAGTTCCCTCAATTCCTCCTTGATCTCATCAACAGAACAGGATTTTGATAAAAATGGGACCAATCGGTAAGTATATCCTCCCAAATAAAAATTGGATTTTCCAAATCGGTTTATAAATAGTAGAGTTCTGAGGTTCTGAGGTAACATACATTTTGAAAAAAAATATACAACCGAATCGATAACATCCTCCTTTTTTTCGGTCGGTTAAAAAAGGAATCTTGTGCTAATCCGCCAGCTCGGTAATTAATCATATGAGCAGCTACTTAAAAGTTTGCACAAGAATATTGCAGAAGTGAAATTACAGGGTGTGAGATACCCTGTCATTTCGACGACGGGTTAAACAGTGTGATATCAAGGCGGACACCCCGAGTGAGCCACAGATTGTAATCCACGCAGTCAATGGCGCGTAGTTCGCGTGAGAAGCCAACGTTCGAAAGATGGTAAATGCCGAATGGCTTTTGGCTCAACCCTCAAGCCGCCAGAATATACACGAGCACGTATTTTGTATTCAAATTAGAATCAGCCGCTTCGGGTCAGGTATATCCTGTAAACAAAATTTCACAGGACAAGCGTCGGTCTAGCCACGGTCGGGTATGGGCGGTCAAGTGTGTCATTCGGCCCACGCCAGTGTCTCAGTCTGTGTTGGGTGTCGATGGGTAGTCAAAAAGTCTACTGAGAGTCTGTCTTGTGCATCAAACTAAACGTTTGTATTGTTATTGATTAATTTAGGGTCCGACGAAACCGTCAATGGGTAGGAAAAGCCGGAAACAATAATAAGTTTTACAATTTAAAATTACCCAACAAATTTTAAATACCTTGTTTATATTATATTTAACACGATTCTTATGAACATAAACCTTCTAATTATATATTTAAATTTCCTTTTTAAAGTTAACAAAGCGTGTTTAATTATCAAGTAGTAATCTTCATTATTATCAATATAATAATAAAGAAAAATATGTAAATTGATATAATCAAAACGGAATAAATTTACCGAAAATAACACTTATGTGGTAAAAAAAATATGAAACAATAAAGTTTTTTAACACAATAAAAATAATTCTTGAAAATAGACTAATAAAATAATAATTGGTATATGTATATTTTTATATTCTGTATACAAATCCATAATAACCCGATCTCATTGAATATTTGCACTAGTATCCTTTAAAATGGGAAATACTGTCTACATTTGATTTACAAAAATCCACCCTCATACCCGTTAACCGTCATAAGCGAAATGTACATTTTTTATCCTATTTCAATGAAACTTTGCACACGTACCATGGACTGGGGACGTCTCTGAGGTGCGGGGGAGTGAGAGGAAACACAGTCAGCACTTAATAGATGATCGCTTGAGAAATGGGGACACATGCTGCTGTTGTTGAAAATCTTTTTCTAAACGAAAGTATACAAATAGGTAGTATACCTAGTAGCAATATTTATTTTTATTTATTTATTTAGTACTTTATTCATTTTTTTTATACATATAGCTACATTATTACCAATGCTATAAAGTAACTCGGAAAAAATTAACACGAAAATATAGCAAATGGTCAGTGCCCACCTAACTAGGACTGTAATGTCCTGTATCTAGGCGGGTCAGAGTAAACAATTAAAATTATCGATTTAATTTATAAAGAACTACATTGACTAACGTTTTATTTTTAGAAATAATAAATGTACCTAATTAAAATTTAATATATAATATAATATAGTAATCTGTATAAATATTACGATGTATATACCTAATCATATTTATGTAATAATATGGTAAGTACATAGATACCAAAATTCGATTATAATAATATCTATTGGCGAAACCTCCAGGGTTATCGTGACTCGGTTAAAAATAGGAAAAGTTAAAGTATAAGCACGAGATTATAAACGTTACTTTTATATAGCTTCTTTTAATAATGTATTACAAATACACACATAAAACAATAAATTACCTAAAAGTGCATCATAACAACCGTATGTGAGGGGAGAGGGAGGAAAGGGTGCAGGGGAAGAGACGATATGGGAGTGGTGGGGCGGAGTAGGTCATGTAGGGAAGAAGAAGAAATGGGGATTAGGATTTATAGAGGGTTAATTTGAGTTGGGAGGAGGTCATATGTGACCACTTAGTTCGCCAATAAATGGGATTTCTGGGCTTTTTTAAACATGTCGAGCGTAGATGTTTAGGTATATGCAAAGAGGCATACAATTCCAGTGGCGAACTACCTGTACTACAAAGGACTTGATGAATGGATCGAAGACCAACGCTAGTAACCAAGGTTTTCCCGTGAGCTTAGTGGTAGGCCGTTCGATAACAGCTGTGAAATGAAGGTAGTTGAGATGATTTCGATGAACGACAGGGAACAACAATATTGAGACTTTTAGAGTCTTTCATAAGAATGCCATTATATTTCTTTGCGAAAGGTTCAGATGTGATCAAGCTTTTCAGCTAGAAAAAATATAGTATGCAAGCATATTGAATTATTGTAAGTTTTCTAAAACCTCATCGTTCGCATACAAATACGCTGCACAAGCGTAATTTATGTTAGAAAAAGATTCATCGAATCAAAATCTATCACATGTATTTCAAAGTCATTGCAAAGTACGCTCAAATTTCCTATACAGACTGACCTATTCCGAACCGTTGCCATAGTCCAATATCAAGATGACTAATGCATTAACTGTTACTCTACTGCTGAGAGAGTCTTATACTTTAGAGAGCAAAAGGGTAAGGGAAGAGGGGGGGGGGGGAGAGATAACCAGGGCGAGGTAAGTGGTGGAGGGGGGGGGGTAGACCCCTTCGATACCTAGTCTTCGGTCAAAAAGGGAGAGCAGAATACGATGTATAAGTCTTTAGGCGAATGACATCAATGGTATTCTTTCTTTTTCTTTTCTACGCCGAAGACTAGGTAGTGCGCTAAATAAGTTACAACTGACATCCAACGTGGGCACCAGTTGTAAACACCCGGAATAAATCATAATAGACCAGAGAGCGAGTTGGAAAATTGGGCTGATTTTGAAACAGAATCTGGGGGAAGTACCTATACCCCTAGACCGTGTTTAAAAGCAGCCCTGTCCTCTCTGAACTATAAGAGCGGTAGACTGTTACTAGGCCCTAGAATGACAGCAACACAAATTGGCTAAAGAGTTCCTCGATTCTCAGACCGTAATTACTGTTTTTTGTGATAATAACCCTGGTTTAGTGACTCACATTCTGTAGTATTTCCGACACGTTGATTGCTATAATATAATGTCCGCCGTCCTTTTAATTCCATTCCGCTCATCCTATCGAAGTTACAGGATAATCCCTCTGAGTGAATCCCTCTCCCTTCCTTTCGGTAGGATTTCCTGGGGGACGCTTCTATTTAACTTGAGGCCGCTTCGCCTCTTAAGCGTAACTCACTTGCGTGATGGCCAATTGAATGAAAGAGATAAGTATTTGAGGGAGGCTCGCCGCAGAAAAGGCCATCTATTCTATGCAAACCCATACAATACTGAATAAACCGTGACATTTCCACAAACTTTGTAAAGACAATCTATTAAAGGGTTCAAGGCTTTGGCGTCATCCTGAAACCCTAATGAATTAAAAAAAATACGGACGGGTCAAACTCAATTCTAACTTTGCGCTTATGGGTCAACAGCTTTACAAGGCCATATGCATTGCAGCCGTCACTGGAGAAATAGTTAAGGCATTATACGATGGAGAAAATGTGTAACAGTATTCTTAGATCTGGCTAAAGCATTTGATACTGTCTCCCATCGTCTTTTGCTTACAAAACTTCAATTAATAGGCATTCACGGTACGTCTCTGCGATGGTTTGAGGATTACCTCTGTGGTAGATCTCAAGTCACTAAACTGAGGGATACGTCTAGCTCGAGATCAGGAATCAACTTTGGAGTACCTCAAGGTAGCGTGCTAGGTCCAATTTTATTTCTTATATACATAAATGGACTATCATCAATTCCTCTGTGTAAGGGGAAAGCCATCTTGTTTGCAGATGACACTGCCCTAATTTTCAGAGACAGATCTTGGCAGGGAGTGTTTGAAAAATATCAAATGGGTCTAAAACGGGTAAAAGAATGGCTTGACTGTAACCTTTTATCTCTAAATGTAGATAAAACCAAATACATGACGTTTTCCAAAACAAGCAAGGGAATGCAATAAACAGCTGGACTATCCCTCACATAGTACACACATGTAAGGACAGTGCATCAACTATCTGTGCTTGTCCTAATCTAGATAACACGATTAAATACCTAGGCTTGACTTTGGACAATAGATTGACCTGGTCTTACCATATCTACAACACAGCGGCTAAAATTCGCAAACTCATTCATCCATTTAAACTTCTACGTAACGTAATGTCGAAACCGTTACTAAAAGTTGTATATTACGCGCTTGCACACAGCATTATATCATTTGGGATTCTTGATTGGGGCGGTGCAGCAATATTACACCTCGTTCCACTTATTAAAGCTCAGAAGGCGCTGTTAAGAGTTGTCAACAAAAAACCGTTGCGATACCCATCTGAGCAACTTTTTCGTGAGTTCTCTGTTCTTGACGTACGGCAAGCATTTGTTAAAACGATAATACTCTATTATCACAAACATAAAGAACTGCACCAGCAAACATCCCATAAAATTATAACACGAGCGATAACTAAATAGTAACCACATAGTGCCCAAACTGAATAGTATCCACGCACATAGACAATTTCTATACTTGGCACCGTCATTGTTTAATAAAACTAAGGAAATACCAGGCATTTATACTAAAGGTATAAATATAAACAAAAAAAGACTAACCCACTGGTTGATCACCCAGGGAAGGAAAGAAACTGAAAAACTAATTTGCTTTATTCCTAGTTAACTTACCATTCCTAACACAGTATTAAACACCTACCATATATTTATGATTGGCATGCTTTTTGCTCTTTATATTATTATTGTCACATGCCTTTTAGGATTATTTGAAATTTTATTTTTTACTAAAATTTTAGTTTACTTGATTTTATTTTTCACGGCATTCTTCAGCGTATTATTATTTTATTTAGCATTAGGCAGTACTTAAGTATACGAATCTGAGCCTACCTTAGTGCGGACGTCTCGTGCGATCCAGTTAGGTTAGTTTTAATTATTTGTAACTGATATTATGATTTTTTGTAAAATAAATTTTGTAAAATTTGAATTTGAATTTGAATACAAAAAATATGCTTATGAATTTTTGAACCCTTTGAGGATTATAAACTTAGAGTATGTAAATCTTTAATACATAAAACTGTTAAAGGGCGATGTAAATAACATGTAAGTATGTCAAGTTTTGTGAAAATTGGTTTAATAGATTTTCTAATAAATTGATGGGGCATAAGTGTGCCTGTAGTCGAAAAGGTGCAAAGTTTCAACTATTTCCAAAATTTCATTATTTCGTTATTTAACTCATATTATTATGTAATAAAAAACATTCTAAAAGAAAAATAAAATTGAAAAGTTGCAATAAATATTTTATTTATTTATTTAGAGAGTTCGTTGGTCATTTGAATGTCTCAATAACATAGAAAAAATATAATTTATAAAATGATTTTTTAAATTATGAAACACATATGTCCCATGGTCCTTAAAGGATTAATGAATGCTAATGAAATGCTATTATTAGAATGGTCTCAGATGATAAATCAACGACATTCTCATAGAAGTCCAAAATAAAATATCTAATAGCGGCTTGGATCTTTGTAAGTCATCTTAAGCCTATGAAAATTGTCCAACCTCGCTTGCTCAACAAAGAAAATAGTCGCTCCAATTTTCTTAAAATCAGGACAGTTAGCATTATTTTCCCTTAAGAACGGAGATCAATTACCGCAGCTATGTGTTTCGCATAAATAACACTTTGTATAATGCCGCCTGTACACGTCGGCCCATGCTTGGCTGCATCATTAGGGTGGTAGCGAGTCGGCACCACTCGTCAAGTGTGAAAAATTTGGGGGACAGAGCGAGAAGACATAGGCGATGCGGCCAAGCATTGGCCAACATTTAGAGGGACATAACCTCCACGACCATAATGCGACTTCTTACACAGCTCAAAAAACTATTAAGTTTTTGGTGCAGGAAAATATTGAATTGGTGTTCCTGTGTACAGTGTGCCTGTGTCCCAATTTATTATTTTACATTACCGGTAATGAAAGATAAGTTGCGTGGTCACCAGTTTCAATGCTCTGAAAACGCTATGTAAGCATTCAAAATGACCACTTTAACAACCATTATTTCGGTTTTTAATTATTTTGTTAACAGATGGTTCGTTCAAATTCAAAAACTCGTTGATTTTTATGTAGGCAGATTGTTTTTTTTTATTATATCCTGTTTGTCGTTTTCCTTATTTCAGATTATTTTAGCCTGCCCCACGAATCAGGTATTTTATAAAAGTATATCCTTTTTTTAAAGAATCCTTCTCAATAATAGAGAACATTTCGGCTGGATTATGGAGGTCTATTTAGCTTCTAAGCAGTATGATTTTCCCTAAAGCGTCAGATGAACAGCTCTCCGTTCAGATATAACGCTTTACTTCCTATCGTGGTCACCCTTATTGACACGAATAAAAACAATAATAAGACAGAACTAAATAAATACCATAATCTCGCCAATGCGGTCAAACGAAGCGTCTTCACTGTTCGTGGAAGATGGCGCTCGTGGCCTGTCTGATAAATATCTTTCATCTCTTTAAAAAAATAGATTCATAGATTTATAAAGATACTTATTGGTATCAATAGCAAAATAATGAACCTCTTCGTAAAAAAACCTAAAACCGCGATTTTCGCGTCTTCGCGATTTCGAAAGGGAAGTGAATGAATGGTAACGTGCAAAGCGTGCATACGGTAAAGCTACGGTCTGGAGATCCCAAAGCGTGACTGCACTGGATGGCGTCAGCCGCACCATTTTGTTTGTGATGGTGCTTGTGTCTACTACATACGTGCGATATACACATGGTTGGGGGAAGAGTGCATGCGTCGCTGTGATTATACCGCTTGAGTTGTTGGGATTTTGAGAGATCACGTCGCAGTGCCGCACGGTGTAGCGTACGCGGTGCCGTTGGTTTTATGGGAATGAATGGGAGCGGTCTTTCGTTGCGTAGACACTTTCATCGGCGATACTCGGAGTACACGGAGTGGGGGTAGGTGTAGAGCACGACGCGTTGTCGCGTTCCGTCTTTTACAGGCGACACGATATCCAGACCGAATTCCTGTAAATCCTTACGGTATTGCGTGATTACAATTCTACCGCGTTGCGTCACGATGCTTGACGCGCAGTCATGCGACGCGCATTCCAAACCTTACCTTTATGCTATCCAGAACCTACCACAGCCTGCCATTAGTCGGGAGTTTAAGGTTACCCCCAAACGTACGATAATCGTATTATAATGTGGCCAACTCCGGTTGATGAGTGATATAGCGATTCCTTATGTTTGTCATACGACTTAGATTTTATTTGTACAATTATTTGTATTGAACTTAATGTAAGAATGCTAACGATTTAATACTTCTACAATCTTCAACTTTTACTCAAATTATAAGCTGTCCACACTGTTCACAAAATATAAAATAACAATAAAACATTTGCAATAAAAAAGGATAGAGTAACAAAGATCGTATACATTTATCAAGTTTTTTTCATAAACAAATAAGTGAAGAAATCCGTCAATGTCAAAGTATATTTTCTTGTAATACATACTGCGCAATAAGGCTTCACTTGAAATACAGCCAACTCTTTCTGAAATCGCAATAAAACACGGCATAAAGGTTGTCTGCCTTAAGTGGACTTAAGTGGGACTCCTTCGTGTATATTATGTAAGACAGCAAAGTGTCCATAAAACTAATGGCACGTATAAAAACTTCTATGAAAATACCACGTGAGGCACTGAATAAGGTTATTTGTAGCAGTAAGGGAGCACACGGCGAAATAAATAAATCACTGTGATAGTGATAAAGATCAGACTAAACGTAGATATAAAAATACTAAGAGATTTATTGTATTTCTAACAGACGTAGATATGGAAAGGTCTATCGACGAGCAAAGGGGCAAATTCCAGCTAAAGATCTTTTTGCTTCGAAAGACGTAAGTTTTTGAAAATATTCCTCTGGATTTTGTTTGGTTATGAGTAAATCTATAGTTCTACTTAAATTACCGACACTTCATAATGAATCTTATCTGTAGATACAACCCGTGGGGTATATTTATTCACCAAAAGTAATTTCAATTAGGATCAAAAATTATACATCGTATTTTAGCTAATATTTCCGTAAATTTGTAACATGATTCGAGTGATAACGTTATCAATAGGGTTGCTAACGTGTGAGGATCAATTCGTGTGATAACGTAATCGACGGTTACTGGAGTGGTCTAAAACATAAACGATCTTAAAGATAAACAAATATGAAATATAATTTACCTAACCAAATGCGTTTTGAAAACATTTCAATGAGAAACATTATGATTTGCTTGATAAGCGCCCCACACTTTTACACTCAACCCTTACGGGGTAAACAGTGAGAACAGAGTGGTTAATAATGTTTTTCTTTTTAGTGCCGTACTTGAATTTGTTTGTTTTGTGTAATTGTTTGTTTTGTGTGTAAACTGTATTTGTTTTGTTTTTAAATTATTGTTTTATTTATTGAGGAAAACATTTTTATTTTCAAATTTCGGATATTCAATACTTTTTTCTCTGTAACAAAGGCCTGAATCAAATTAAAACATTATTTTTTTTCACCTCAGTTTTTAATGTAGAATAGTTGGCTTCACTGTTTGTGGAAGTTGGCGCTTTTAGCATGACTTCCAAATCTGTTTAGTCTCTTAATAATCAACTCCTACATAAAATACCTAAATTAAATGGACGATATTTAAAAAAAAATGTATTCATTTCGAAAATTGTTTGAAATATTATTCTAAGGAAATTACGGAATACCTGTTTGAGGATTTTCTGAATTACCAACCCTATCGCGGTAAAACTGGGGTCGTATATTTTGTACGTGTATCCTCATAATGTATTATTTGCACTTGGTTGCGTTTCGCTTCTACTCTGTTAGTATTAACAGAACGAATCTCTCTCCCCCCCCCCCCACCCTCTCTCTCTCACTAGCCGGATACAAAAATCTCTCAGCAAATATTGACCCCACTATCATATCCGAAGCTAAGTAGTTTGTAGAGAGCGGAAGGTCACTTCCGATTTCACATACGTTTCCTATTATCGTGCCATATAAAGCATTCTAAATTATGTCTAAAATTATTAATAACATTGTGGTTCTTTAAAGGTACCATATTTTAAATTTTTAATGTTTTTTGGCTCATAAAACTTTTTTATCGCATCACTAACTTATCTACAAGAAAACCGGTATCTTTAAATAATCATGCATTTACGTTACAATATTATGCTCACTAGTGTATTTCATTTAAGTTATTGACATCAAACATACGAGCAATATTGTTAAAATTTTATGTGTAGGTAGATAGTAGATGTTTGTGAACAACAGGAAGGACGTTTGATCTCCGATACTGCCCTATTCACACGCAAGCAAATCGTTAATAAATAATGTTAACCAGACCTTCGTCATATTTCTTTATTTCCTGTAGATATATGTATAATGACTGACTTATGTCCGCGGCTACATCCGCGTAAAAGGGATTGTTTGCCAGTGGTGTGATATTTTCCTTTGAAGTCCTAAAATTGTACTATATGCCTATATATATATCCAAGATATAGTTTATCTAAACTCTATTGAGTGTTAAATTTCAAAATCAAACTATATTAATTCATTTTTGATTTAACTTAGTCATTTAATAAAAACGGAGTTAAAAGTTAGGCGGAAAAGTTTCAGAGTTTTACGATGTTTTAAAATATAGCTTGTTCAAACCTAAGAAATAAAAAAAAATTTTTTTTTTACTTAACGACCTCTTTGTAGACTATATTAGTGGTTCTCCCCTCAAGTGCTATCAGTAGATTGCTAGGTGAGCTCACTCTGGAGCAAGCCACATATAACTGCCTATGTGAGAAGCAGTCCTCCCTCGAGTCAATTCCTGCCACCTTCAGCGACAGCTCTTGGGAGTTATTGATTGTCATAGCAAAGCAAGCCTTGAGGAAAAGCTGCAGTCGTCTGAGATGAAAGGGGTACTCAGATGTTATAAGTGAGGAGTCGGCGAACAAACTGATCTAAAAGCGATGAACTCAATTTTACAGGAAAGACAAAAAACCAAATAGCTTACTTCAATTTGTTTATTTGTATATTTTGTTTTTTAGTTGATACCTTAGCTGATTTGTATAAGATCTAGCATTCGCAAGTATTTTGTTATTGCAAGAATGGGACATAATAAAAAAAAACAAATTTTCGTTTAGATCGTTTTGATTGAAACCGGAATATTTAGATTATTTTGATCGCAAGTGTATGCATATTTTTTCTTTTTTATATCTCTACATCGTTAATCTCAATCTATTAAATCCCTAATTAATGCATATGTATAAATTTTTCAAAATAATAATTACTATTTAAGAAACATATGAATATGTCTTCTTAGAACCGGCGCGGGCGTTGAGTGCCGCAACCGTACCAGATGACATTATTTTCACCATTTACACCAGTCTAATTTGTACAGTAACTCACTTTACCGAAGCTATGCTGAAATGTAGATGTTGCCATATCTAAATTAGGGATTCCACAACAAAAACAGGAAAAGTTGCCAAAAAAATATATTTCGGCCGTTTAGAAAAAAAACATTTTTACGGGCTATGATTTAGTATGATATTTAGATCATTTTGAAAGAAATTCATTTTGATTCAAATAATCAACCATTTTCAAAAAGCGATAGATCGTTTTGAACGAAATTGGTGATTTCAGTCTCTAGGTCGTTTCTTGATCGTTTGGTAGTAAATAGTTTTACCAATCGTTAGAACCGCCCAAGGCGTACGGATTAAAAAAAAACAAGTTTTGGATCCAAAACCGACTTCGTTTGTTCGCCGATTCCTCAAGTGGTATACCTCAAGTGGTATCCCTTTTCACCCCTTTAGGGGTTTAATTTAGACAAATATGACCCTTAGTGAGCGCCTCGTTCTAAAAGGAACCCATGTGCAAAATTTCAGCTTTCTAGATCTAAGAGTTAGGGCTGGGCGTTGATGAGTCAGTGGATCGGAACTTCTCTTTTTATATATGAGATTACACTATTTGTTTACCCAACCTACTTGTATGTATGGTAGATTTTCAAAGGCACATAACGAAACAAGTAAATATATTAACAAGAATAAAAAACACGACTGCCGTTACAGAAACTGAAGTCTTGTATTTATAACAAGGTAGAGAGGACGAGCAAAGTATTGAACATGACAACAAAATAAGACTACTTTTATTAAATATCTTCTTTATATTTGATACATTGATGCAATGCATTTTTCATTATCCTAATGACATTTGATTGAAACCTCAAATAATTATATAAAATTTAACGCCCTCTATACTCATTTGTATGTACTCTTTCGAACTATCTTTTTACATTAGTACCATTTCTGGTCGCTTGATGTAATTTAGTGTTCATTAGTGTAAACAAAATTGATGAGAGCGATTTGACTCCCTTCCCATCTATTGAGCGATTTGACCCCCTTCCTATGTATTGAGCGATTTTTGCCCATAATCAACCATTATCCTGAAGGTCTAAGCTATTCAAAAATATATATTTCATTGAGGTACCCGATTTTCCGTTAGCTTCTGGAATCATTTGTAACGTACTTCACTTGTAATTACTTGTAATTATATTAATTTATTACAGTGTTTTCAAGAAATACCTGTGCTTTATTATATTTATTCATATAGATAAGTGTATATTGTACTCAATTAGACACCCGGAATGTACTCAATCAGATATTTCATTAGACTCTAAACACGATATATTTATGAAAATTTATTGACATTTGGACATTTGGATTTAGACAACTACTTACTTGATATTTGGACAGTTAAGGTACCCTATGACACTCGCGATGATATAACGATTCTAACAATACTAAGCACTTCTAAATTGGTTTATGTCATACATAGATGAACCCTGAATACATTACACTTTTTTTTGTTGGGCAGCCGTGTAATAAATAAGGTCAACCGATGCCTGCAATCAGCATTTCTATCGCTAAATAAAATGTAAACATAGTATATCTGTTTGAGTGTTTCCGCTGCAAGTCCCGTTATAGTAATAATAATAGTAGTTACATAATTGCGGCAACAGCAATTTTGGTACATGTTTTTACGTCACTTACAATGGTCGATTTCTTTAAATAGCACATATGCGTTCTATAAGCTGAGATGTAAGGAATATATAAATTTGCTATCAACCATAATCAGAGGGACGATTATTTGCACTTAAATATGTTTATTATGCACTCCGTCAGTCAGTGATGATATACAGCATTATTGGTTGGGATGGGGGTCGGCAATTCACCATGACCAATCTTGTTGCCAATCTCATCAAGAGGAAATCCTAACAATACTCCGATATACAATTGTTTCGTGAGTTTTACAAAAAAAATATTTTATGCTACTGTTTTAAAAATATTTAAGCTGGTAATGCTCAAGAACCCAACATGCTCGACCGACTCGACATGCGGCTGCTGGCAGTTATGAAACTAATTTAACCTTATTTACATATTATGTATATAATTCTTTAATTAGGATGGATTTTATTGTGCATCAAATAAATATTTTTTTCTCAAGGTAGAAAAAAAACATTTTGGTGAAAATAATACGCGTGCGTATATAGCGCAAGAAACAAGAGTTGCTTTAGAACAGTCGTAATGCCTAGCTCGTTAACACAACAAAAATGACCAATACTTCCAAATTGGCATTTGACTTAAAAGTTAGGGTATAATTTATAATATTGTTAGTATTTGCCATTAGCAGAATAATTTAAAGTATGTCTGCTCCTCCGCTCCGTTCCTCAGTCCGCTCATCTCGTCATTTGCGCCAGCAGGTGGCGAGAGGAGCGGACTGACTTCATTATATATACCGAGAATATTGAAGTCAACACTGACACGAAGGCGCTGTACTGTCTTAAAATCTATTTACAAGATGGCAGTACCGTTTTAGCACTCTTTTAGTCTTGAATTTGAAGTCAGTAACTGAATCAATGTAAATTAGCCTTAAAGCTTATATTTAGATGAAGTAAAACGTAGTTATGAATTAACTTACTTCTCTCCACTTTGGTCATGCTGATCTCGTCCGCTTTCCGCCAGCTCTTGAACAGGTTCCTCGGGCTGAGCATAGCGAGGACTGAGCCTGTGTCCGTGGCGCCGGCGACGGCGCGACGCGCCAGTTCGACTGCGCCAGTCCTCTTTGGAGGTTCTTGGTCCAGCTCGCTGCTGCGGCAGGAGGAGCTGTCGTCGAGGGATGAGGAGCGGCGCGCTGGAGCCCTCGCCCCAACGCAGCCGCAGCCCGAGCAGCCGAGCATTTTGGCCGCGAGGCGATTCTTCCAAGACACTTTATTAGAAGCACTTCACATCATTGAACCACCACAACAATTGATCATGTACACTATACCACTTTTTTTAAGGAAAAATAGATTGATTAGTAGCTAAAGGGAACAAAAGAAGTAAAGAAAGACTCTATGATTATCGCTGACATTTTACGAAAGTGCAAACTGGCTAACGAAGTTGAATTTTGAATAAATAGTGGAAATGTAGAATGATGTACAAAAAGAAAAATATAGTTTTGTTGTAAAAGCGATACGTTGGAAGAATAAAAATAATGGCAGAATAGGTCCAAAATAATAGTATATTTAAGGACATGCCTAGAACGACTATATATATTATATCGATTCATGCCTAATTAAAAGCCTAGCGTTTGATCGTCTAACGTCTCGTGCTATTCACTGAGCAATTTCATACAGTCGATTAAGTCGAGTGATGTAAGTATCTAGGGACATGGCAGCGTGAAGTCATATGGTTTATTGTTGAAACTGCAGCGAAATTTATCTTCTTCTTCAGGCTTTATCATATTCGGAAGTTTATGAAGGAAAGGAAATCGGATATTTTTAATTTTCTAACTTAAGCCCATATATGTAGGTACGTCTCGTCGATTTGTAGACATTTTTCCTCCGTTTCGCTTCATTTAATATTTCGACTCCATTAGAAATAAAAAAAAGGTTCTAAATAAGCAATCAGTTTTAAAGAAGGTTTACTCTGCCTATAGCGAAATGACGAATAAATTGTCGGGAGGGCCGCCCGCATCCGGAGTTATCAGATTATTCGAAGCTTTTCTTACTGGCAATCAGCTAAACGATTTAACAGAATCAATACCAGTTATACTCCCTTTGTTATTCGGAGGAAACGGACGAATGGTAAATACTAAAAGAATGGATAACGGCATGGGCGTGAAATTGAAAAAACGTCATGCAGATTTAGTATCTACGTCTTAAATTCCTTCTTTCGCAACACTGCTAATATAAACACTCGAAATGCTACAGACGTTCTTGAGTTCGTTTTTTTATCTGTAAATAAGAGAAAAAATATATTAATACATTTCATACCACGACATACCAAACATATTATTATATACATATGTATATATAGATCCTACATAATGTAACATGTAAGTATGAAGTACTGTAAGTATAGAATAATACCCGTACAAAACTTAAATAATTCAATAAAACCAACACTTCTAGTCTAATTTTATGAAGTTTGCAACTTGAGAAATAGCAAAAGTATAAAGAAGATGAAAAATCAGTTGCGGATGTTTTACATTTTGGAAAGGGCTGATAGACCATGTTCTTGGACTTGCCCTTAGGTAACAAAATTTAAAGATCAGATGGCTGGTTTATTCGGGAACAGGCGATATTTAACTGACCATGTGAAAAATACTTCTCTGGCCGGTCACCGTCGCGGCCCCGGCCTAGCTGATAATTATTGCGGAAAACATGTTTAAGGTGAACTGAAGTCCTTTAAACTGTAAGGGCTGGTAAGCTTTTGGGAGCTAATGGGCCTTTAGGAGTAATTGGGCTTTTGGGAGCTAATGGGCCCTGTTGCAGTTAGGCCACTAAGACCCATGTGTTTAGGGTCAACAAACTCACGGCCTAATACTCACCCCGAAGTGCGATCCCGGGTAGGACTCTGGCCTGCGGGTCAGTTTCTCCTAGGATATAAGACGTCAGTTTCTACTGGACGGTTTGCACCGTGCATTCCGACTGCATTGTGCATTCCGACTGACAGCCGGGGGAGTCTGGAAACGGTATTGTTTTCTATAGAGCAGGGGTAGTTGTTAAAATTATAGCAACTGCTCTTGAAACGACCAATCGGCTACCCGATACCAGGTGAACAGCCGGGCAAAGGACGACGTGGTCCGCGATAGATTCGGGAGACACGGTATCACCGCTACGTAAGGGAGAGGACCGCGTAAGCGACCTCGACCCTGTAACCAGTCGGAAGACCGGAGTAATCTGGTTGCAACTGTAAGTAAGGGCGCGAGTGTCGGCCCGCTTGTGATTAACCTGGTTATCTCGTGGCTTCCTTCTTACGGGCGACTATCGTAGCTAGACAGTGGGCCGATTTTGTCCATAGTCTTTTAACCCCTCAGGCCTCTATTGGCCGATATCGGCCACAACACGATTCAGCGTGACGGCCCCGTTTAAATTTTATTTTAATTTAATTTTCTTTATTTTATTATGTTTTATTATGTTAATATGTTTTATGTTAATTATAGGTACAGTGGTTTGTCAGTAATTAATGTTTTGGTGAGACATTGTCATAAATCAATTTTTTTACTAATTTTTACTAAAAGTTGTGGGACATCAACTTCTCAATCGGCTGAGGGGCCGAGGCCTGAAGGGTTAAGCTCACGTCGCTGGAGACAGAACGATCTAATATCGTTAAAACTTCCTGAGGTGACGGGTTCGCCCTTTGTAGTTGACAGCTCTAGTTAACAGCTTCGAGGGGAATGCGATATATGATCACCGATTCTGCATACCCTGTAAAAAATGATGCCTTGATGGCGCTCCGATAAGTGCTATAATCTAGCACCATTCTTAGAAGCTCCACAGGTTATCTTGCGCTCTACTCCATGTCACCCATTGTGTCGATGGATTTTGAATTCCATCTCCTCAGCGATCAAGCCGTTTAAGAGAATGTCATTTAAGTGTCCGACCATAATATTTGCTGCCAGCAAGCTCGTTTACGCAACCATTTTGATGGTTTATTCTTGATATCTTCTATGCCATTATGACATTTTTATGACATGCTTGACATTAGGTTGATTAAACCTGATTTAGTTTGACTGACTTTAAAATTATTAATAACATTTATTTTTCCGTTATCAGATTCATCCATCCAATCTTTACCAATACCTAACAGTTTTTGAGCAAACTCTCTTAGTATATATTATATAATGGACAACCAACGCATCTCAAAATTCATTTCTATATAAAGCATGTCATAGATACAACACATTTTTTATGTGTGGACATATAACACTCCTCAAAATCCTCTTACAAGATTTTAATTTTCAAAATTCTAGAGTCTAGATAGATCAGAAACCATTTGTACATGTTATATTTCATTTCATTTAGTGCATGTACATAATTTATCTTAGGTATATTTATTAGAATACCTACATATCACACCTAAAATGAAATATGAATATATTTATTTACATACATAATAAATTTTATCTATTTTGTCTCATCCTTCCACCTCACTTCCCATTCTGACTTCCCCATTCATTCTCAAGCGGGAAAAATATAAAATATCATATTGCGTTCATTTTGTTACTTAATATTCGGAATTACATTAATAGTTTTTGTTACTTTTAAACATGTTTTTAATGCACTGTATGTAGTTCTGTTTGGTTTCAGAATAAATTAAAATAAATAAAATAAGTTACCGAGCGAAGCTTCATGCAAAAGTTCAGATTTTTAATTCCGCACGTTTCGACTGCGCGTTGATGGGTGAATTAGAGAGCCCTGTGGTTTTTATTAATATATACAGGATGTCCCGGTCTTTGACGACAAACTGTGAGATGGTGATAGCTCAATTCACGACTAGTCTATAGCAAAAAAAGTCTTCTACTTTTCGAGATATGGGCAATTCTTTTTTTTCCGAAAATGGCCGACTTGGTTTAGTATTTTCGATGTCATGTCAAAAAGATATTATAACAGTAAGACTTTTTATCTTCGGATATAACATCTGTAACATTATTTCATGAATTTATTCTTTATTTTACTCAATTTTGACTTTTCACCCTAAAAAAAAAGTCTGAGAACTTTTCAGTTAAGAAAAGTAGGCTCCAAAGTTGGCGCATTTAATACAGATTCCGAAATAGTATAATAATATTTTTTTTGTTAAACCTGTCGGAAAATATTGAAATTTGAAAGTGAGAAAGACATATTTTTACAAATCATATATCAAAAACTTTTACCAGATTTTTTCTGCAGATTGGGAAATGCTTGAATAAGATATACTTACGGATGTGCACGACTTTCGACTGTGCAATGTAAGTTTATAGGTCCCTTTAACGTCGACGATCAATCACTTTTCATCCATATATCTCAAAAATCGAGCTGCTTCTTTTGCAACCCAAAATGCCTCCAATTGAGACGAATTAAAGCACAAAAACTAAAATAAAACATATTGATCACTTCGTCAAAGCCGTTTCATAAATGAAGGATGACATAACGAAATAATTCGAATTTCGAATGCTCCCAACATTTAAAATATGATATGCGTTCGTTATTAACGAGCCATTTAATCTATCTAAAAATAAAAAAAACATCCATATGCTCAATGAAATGAAAGAAGAATATATATATATATATATATATATATATATATATATATATATATATATATATATATATATATATATATATATATATATATATATATATATATATATATATATATATATATATATATATATATATATATATATATATATATATATATATATATATATAAAACTATACCCGCAAAGCTATGATTATTCCTGAAAACTAATTTAATTGTAACTAGTCGTAGTGTACTGTTTAAGTTTTAATGCTCGCTAGAACACTGACTTTCCGTTATCGTCCCCTGTCACGAACGTGTTCACAATCCATAGAAATAGGAGCCATCAAACACGCTTCTAGCCCAAATGGCATTTGTACCCGCAAGCAATAAAACTACTAGTACCTACCCACCTACAATGTTTCTTGCAGCTTTCCATGTAATTTTACATAATTAGTTTAATTCGGATGTTAATAGTTTCTCAGCTTAATATGTAGGTATATTTGTAAATATCGCACCCCCGCTTCAAAGGCGACATAACACGTAAAAACAAGTAAAATTTTCCATTACAGCCATTTCAAGGGTGTCAAATTTTTTAAATGTCTAATAATTTTATTGTCGCTGTTAAGAATATTCTGTAAATGGTAAGCAATTGGTATTACTTTTCTATCAAATATTCAATATTTGAAAAAACTTCGCAAAATGTGTCACATTCGAATTAAAGGCGATCTATCAAAAAAAATCTGTCGCTTTCTACCATTTCCTATCTTTAAAAGTGGCAATTACGTCACTTATACAAAATAAATCCTATTCGTGTTTACCGAAAACGTCACAATTATATGGAACGGGAAAAGAATTTATTTAGCCATAAAAGCGGTAAGTAAAAATTATTATAAGTAGCCTATTTTTTGACAATCATTGAAGCGTAACTGATAATGGGCCAATTGTTATGTCTTCACAATGGTGGAAATATTTTGTAGCAATTAAAATTTGTTGACTCATGTTTCTTATAAATCATATTTGTTTCTTATAAATCATATTTCAAGATAACATGTACTATAGATTCCATGATTCCAAAATGTGCCATATTTCCAGAAAATTCACTTATTTATTAGGTCGTATTTGGCAAGATTCTTTTTAAAAACATTCTTGAAAAAACATTTATAAATAGATGTCTCGGCGCCGATGACTTTTTTCATTTATTTACGTTATGGCAATAGTTATAAATAAATATTATTAAGTATTATGGCAACATTTTTATAATTCGGAGCATTGTGGTCAGAGATTAAACTTAAACATGAGTGGCGATAAAAAAAATGTATATATATGGGATAAGTGTCCACC
The DNA here is from genome assembly GCA_944548615.1 of Micropterix aruncella. NCBI lineage: Eukaryota > Metazoa > Arthropoda > Insecta > Lepidoptera > Micropterigidae > Micropterix > Micropterix aruncella. The sequence goes on from OX155950.1 coordinate 20,139,858, forward strand.
TAATTGGAGTGTTATTGTGAAAACGTTTTTTATCTAATTTCTATTCTATCACTACTAAAGTATTCAAAATTTATTCAACGTCACGACGAATATTTTATTTCTCCTAAGATTCACTAAGATAGGGTTCATTCTTTCAATACACCATCCGGCAAAGTTGGAAAGGTTTTATCACGACTTTTTCAGCAATTTTTCCATTATTCGATTAATTGAAAAGCCGACCCTTCCACTACGGCTTTATTGGCTCGCTTGGCTAGATAATTCAGAATCGATGATGCGAACCAGGGATCTCCTATGCATGTAAAGAATTAGTTAGGTAGGATATTGCGTGTTTTTTCCCAGGAATATGAAATTGATGATTTTAATCCGAATAAGCCAATATCTATAGAGAGCTTTTAAACGAGAGGATTATTAGAAGTATATTTTGTTCTTTTTACATAACAGAAAGGATTTTTCTCTACCTCTAGATGGGATAGTAGATATGACCTACTTGAAAGAATTTTGTAACTATTGAAAAGTATCAACGCTGAATGGAAAAATATTGACCTTGCTTTGCACTTTCAAAAGGAGAAATTTATTTAATTGTAATAAAATAATATTAAACAATATCTATATTGAAATTAGCATACCCTTACTAAGTATAGACTTGTCTTAATGGTTGTAATAATAGTTGTTTGTACTGTAATAATGTAACTTATAAAGTTATGTAGTAAAGTGAAACAACAAAAAAACAATGTCTCTAGTAATCCATGACAATGTTACCTACTTGATTCTAAAAGCCATTCTGTTATTGCCTTGAGAGTTGTTTTTGTATCGGACACAACTCCGCGAGATCTGATGCATTATTTTTATCTCTATGAATGTTGGAATTCTTATGCTTCTTATAGTTCTTCTACTTAGCAGGTTATGTTGCCTTGCCTACACTTCTGGTAAATGAAAGCTGATGGTCGCTTAATGAGGGATGTGATAAATTCACTTTGACGTACCAAGCAGTATGTTTTATAAATAGTTGGCGAACATCAAGCTACTTGAATTCCATGAATAGCAGATCAGAGCTGTATCGAAATGACTTACTTAAATAAAACTTAATGATGGATTTCTGAGACATCATCACAGGCTTAATTGCCCTTAAACACCGAGTTAGAGTACATTAGATGACTTCAACAGTGCGTTTTAGACCATTTTCAGTGTGGGCTTTTAACGCATCAGGGTGGGCCTACAAATTTGGATTTTCGATCACAACCGTTTAGACAGGTCAATGATCAATAATAGTATCGATAAGGTAAACTCTTAAAAAATACTTTAGCACATACTCGTGGTTTATATTATTTAACATAAACCAAAAGCTCTGCGACAGAGACGCCAGCATTCAAGGAAATATATATTGCAAGAAATGGATAATCAATTAAGTTAAGAATAACCTATCCCACATTATATAGGTATGTAAATACCTGATTTCCTCAAGCCAATTTCCTTATGAATTTCATTCGTCGCAGCCCGCCCTCTAAAATGCATGTAGCGTGCTGCTGTCGCGGTTTGGCTATAAATTGCACGTCCGCGCTTACTGACCCATTTCTTTATCTGTCGACTGCGACTGTACCTTGCCTATTCTCCATAACACGTTGCCCGCGCCGCGGAAGTATACGAACACTGCGATTTTCACCGCCATCGTCGTAGTATAAGCGCGGCGTGTAATTCGTTAGCCGCTGTTAGCTTTGCGACGTTTCGCCCCACTTCTGTCCTGGCAATTTATGTCTTCCCGTTTGGTTAATGCAAATGCTATGCGAAAGCTTCACAAATATACGATTGTCGCTAACGATGTCGATCGTAGGCCTTGGCTTTCTTTGTTGTGGCGAAAACGGAAATATAACAAGCGAACTGGATAGCTATTAAGGTGGGTGATATAATACCTGACAATAAATAATTTTAATGAATTAATGAAATTTAAAAGTTGAGTGTTCTCATGTCTCTACTTTCTCAATAATCGGTCATGTCTTTTATTACATACCGCAGCCCGCTTCGTAAATTGTATATAATTGTGGGTTTTTGCGCGCAATTTTTAAAGTAACTGCTCACGTTTAATTTCAAGTTTGACTACACCGTCATTAGATATATGTAGTCACCAATGTACAGCAGAGTAGAGTAAAGGCAATAAAAAACGCTAAAGTCGTCAACAAAACATTGGTAATCATTGTTTCAACCATAGGTTGAACGCAGATACTTAAGGTCATCACAACTAGAGTTGTCAACTACAACCCGAGAAACGTCACATCAGTAAGTTTCAACGATTAGTCGTTCTATCTTCCTGGAGTAAGCGCAGAAGACTTGGACAAAACAGTCCACCGTCAAGCTCCGCCACATGCTCGTAAGGACAACACAGTCCACCATCTACGCCAAAACGACCATGACAGTCCAACGCCTCACTGCGAGGCACTGGGAAGTATATACCTCGGTACCAGATTTTGCCGGGTTTTTCCAGTCTGGTCACGGATTCGAGGTTACTTGGTGGTATCTGCCTGACGTAAGCGGTAATTCATTTTAAATATTTTGCAGATCGAGGCGCTTGTTGCCCGATATGACCCTTTCTAGGTTAGATGCCGCCAGGTCGACTACTACTTCCGCTATCAGAAGAAACATACATCTCCATACCTCTCTGGTTATTAGCCGGATCGCGCAAGCGTGGCTGACATAGCCTGGTATGCAAACCGCTCAGTCCCGCCCAAGGTATCCCCTCGAATCCGCGATTTTCTGATACCAACCGCCTACGACTGCAGGATTACAGCCTTGGCAGAAGCTCACATCGGCACTGTCATGTTAAGTCCCTCTACGAGAAGGCTACCAGATAGGAGTTGAGGCATGAGTTGGGCAAGCCAGATGACATAGAGTTTGTCCAACACCACCTAAGCTGCACGGAACCATTAGGAACCAAATAAGATAATGAAGAACCATATAGACATGCAAAACAGGGATCGTGACGTCTACTAACCGGACCGAAACCCATATTGCTATAGGTAGACAGGCACACGACGACCGCCTTTTGTAACAGAATAAAGCAGTGGATAAAGCACTAAACTTAGATAAGTACAAGTTCCATTAGGGAAACGTCACTAAAATTAACAATCTACTTCCTGAGCCTCTTTAGGGATAACTTAAAGAAAACTGTAGGACTGATCTCTAAACTACATCTGCATCTCTGCATCATGATGCAACTCTAAACTACTTCTAGTCTATGTATATCTCTGATTAATTTATAGATTGCAAATCAGTATGCAAAGATAAAATTTACACTGATTATTATGTTTGCACTGACAATTTTCCAACCTTTATCCCACATTACTCCGGATGCTGTCGCCACGTATGGACTTTCCCACGTTTTCAGTAATTACGCTTTCTCTGTGGTACCTACCGATTTAGAAGCTTTTTAGAAAACGAAAAATTTAGCTAATTGCTTACATATGGCAAAACTTTTATACCATTATAGTTTAAAAGGGGGCGGCGAGAGCGCCCCTCCTCATTTTTTTTTTATTTTCTTTTTTTTTGGCAGTTATATTACATCCCTTATTTTTTTTATTTTACACTTATTGAAGAAATTTTACCAAATCTGGTCGTTTGTAACGAAATTGAAATATTATCGAAATTAGCATAACGTCATGAAATTAGCATAACGTCATGACGACATTTCAAATGAAATGAAATCTACAAAATACTGACCGTGACAGTGGACCGTAATAGTCAGAAATGAAAAACCTTTATAGTTTAAAGAAAATGATAGAAAATCGATTACTTAGGTAAATAAGGACATGATGTATGTCATATAATAGTTGACTGTAAGAAACAAGTGATAAGTTGAGTGTTTTCAAGTTAAATAATAAAATTGATAAGTCGGCCAATTGTGCATAAATATTTTTTTTTAAATCAAAGAAGACTTCACTATGAAATACTTATTTTTTAACGCAATAAAGTTTATTATATTCTATGTAAGTGCGAATACCCATCAGTGGATGCATATCATGTGTACATCGCAGAGTCATGAAATAGATTGGCCTTTTAAATCCTAGGAAGCATTTAATCTACTCCTCTGTTTTTTAAGTAAATATACGCGAAAAACTCGTTTTATCATCAATATGTGGTAAGAATGGAAATAAAATCACAATTACTTCTTTCTCTACTGGTGGACTTATTCGTCCCTCGAACCAATCTATAAGACATTCAGTGGTTCAGTTTCTAATTTAATTTTTCAAGACAGATGGACCTTGAAATTCTTTTATCTAAATAGGTTTGCACAATGTAGTACAGCAAATATGGTCTTTTACACAGTCGGAATTTATATTTATTTTTACTTAAAAAGTCGTTAAAAAAGGAAAACCGCGGATCCCTCGGATCCCATTTTTGGACACGCTGCATAAAGGCAATTACTCCATGCCCATCTCTATTCGCCGCAGCTCGCCGCTAAACTGCATGTTACTGCGTTTTGTGGGTGCCGGTTTGACTATGTATTGCACGTCCATGGTCACCGACCCAGTTCTTTATCTGTCGACCGTACTCTACCCCCGTCCATTCTTCACAACCGCTGTGCACAGCGATTGACACCGCTAGCGTAGTTTAAGCGCAGCGTGTAATTCGCTAGCCGCTGTTAGCTTTGGTACTTTCGCTCCACTTCTGTCCTGGAAATTTACGTCTTCTGTTTGATTAATACAAATACGATGCGAACGTTTTGCAAATAATACGCAATCTTTGAAAAATGCAATAAATGGTTAAAAATGTGATCTGTTTAAAATAGCATTTGATTCAAGAATGGGCTATCCCATTTTTGAAGTAAATAAGTAATTGCTCCAAATGAGCGACAATATTAGCTTCATTTAACCTGGCAGCGGTACGCAAAGTTTACCTCTCCGCGGCGCACTTACAGGTTTAGTATTTGTATATATATACCTATAATGACATAAATCAGGAATCTAAACTACCCTTAAGGTATAGCCTACAATACGATTCTCACAATGAATCACAAAAACCACAAGAACCACAGTAAATTGAATTACAAGAACCGTGAAACTGAAATATAAAAATACAAAAAAATATGAAATAAATAGAGGAAACTTTTACCGATAAGTAATTTAAAGTAAGCTTGCTGATCGTCACACAAAACACGCAACACTCTCATTTCTCGACATCGATTTTTGAGCAATATTCGCTTTTATTAGAGCTACAGCTGAAAATACAGTTTCTCATAAATAGTTTCTCGGAAAGGGAATGAGGATTCTTAAGCGGGGAGTTGGATATTCAATTTTCATTGGTATTCAAACTCACTAAATCGAAAGTAGCCAACTTTGTTTTCAGGCTGTTATCGCTAGAGTGTTCAATTAGATTGTCTTCTTCCTGAAAAGTAAGTTCTAGTGGAGCTTGAGCACGAAAAGAATGTTTGATCCACGCAAATTTTTCGACATTGTCGAAACGGGGCGCTGCGACGCACACTTCGTCTTCGGTGTGCTAATGTATCATCCATTACCACGTCTGGTAGGGGTTATGTGACTGTTATCTTGCGGGCTCTCGTACGACGGCTTATTAGAGTATATTTCATTCTATCTTAACCCGGCGACTGCAGCGGGTTCATATCCTATTAATTATATTTCGTTTCTATCGTATTAATTACATCTTTTGGTTAATCCAAATGCGATGCGAAAGCTTCGCAAATATGCGAACGTTGCTAAGGAATCATAGGCGGTAGCTTTCTTTGTCGAGGGTTCAATACAAGAGTAAACAATCAAAGAAACTTTAATTTGGATCGGTTATATAAAGTAAAAAAAATAATTAGGTGGTTGATATGACAAATAATGCCCGCGAGTATATTTCAATTTACTGATATAGAAAACGATATCTAATAAAATTAAGTATTTTTTCTATTATACTAACAACTCAAAAAAACATTATATACTCAAAAAAATATTACTCATATATTATGCTTCTAAAAAATCTGTCAGCGTTATTTTGCTGTGGTCTCGTGAATCATTTAAGTGACATCAAAGCTGACGCTATTAAATTTATTGCATCATTTTAATAGTTTCATAAATTATTGGGGTCGTCGCTCTTTCGAAATAGACAGAAGCTTTTTAAAATCCTTGACCTAAGATTAATTATTTGTATTTATATGCACTATTCCAAGGTTGCGTTTTCACGGATGTTACTAAAAAATGTAGATATCAATCCTTTGACAAAACTCATTTGAAAATATTAAAAATCAAAGGTGATGTCGTCGTAAAATATTTATAATTTTTTTTATGTGATTAGATAAAAATACTAAATTAATCTTATTAGTTATTTCAATATTCCGATATTTCTCATTTATTTATAGGTAGTAAGTTTAAAAATCTTAGAATTTTAAACACTGACAAATTATATTTCTCCATCTTTCACGTCCTACCCTCAACATTAAATGTTATAAAGTTTCCCTCTACACGAACTCGCCCAAACAGAAATTAATTTAGTCGATCTCAACTTTCTGATCCAGTCGACGCCTAGTTAGGTGATTGATGTAGTACAGATTGAAATTTGATCCTGCTTTCCGAAATATTAATTAATCGACTGTAATAAAGTTGTTTTGGGGATATTTTAGTAACGGGGAGGTAGGTAACAAAGAAAAAAAAACGGCATTAAATACCGGTTAACTTTGTAATCTGACATTTGTTGCAATGTCACGAATTACTTGAGTAATTTTTACACAGATAGGTTGATAAACATCTAAATGCATTTTTATTAATGTTGAATTTTGTAAAACTCCTAAATACTATAAGAATTACGTGATGTAGGACAGTAAACCCTTTCAGAAATGCTATTGCTGGTCTCATATACTCCCTTATTTAAAATACTTGTCACCAAATGAAACCTATTTTAAATGAAAGTCAATAAGTAGAAAAACTTTTTTAATGAAAAGAAATCATTACAGTTTTTGTTGAATTTTATCGAAAAACAAATTCAATTGCAAAGATTTCTAACTATCTTAAACGGTACATTAATTTACTGACTTGGGATTAAGAAATTGACACAGGGACAAAAAATGAGGTGGAAAAGGTAATATCATATTTTAAAGTAAAGGTCTTTGCATTATTATTATTGTCATACATTGTAATATATTTTATATTTTTTATTATTTATTTATTTGTTTTATAAACTTCAAATTACGACATTTTATATTAATTTATATTTCCATGATTATGCTATATCGATATTTTTAAATATAAGTTTAATTTGCATTCACTTATCTGTTTTGTATTTTATCACATGTTATATGTTTTATTTTAATACTATGTGTGCATATGAATATATCATTGCTTTAAATAGAGTCTTCCTTAGTACGAGCTATGACCTAGTTAGTCAGATTGTGCAATTAATACAATGTAAATTAATATTTTTGAACGAATAAAATTATTATTGTTAGAATTATTATTATGTTATAAAAATTGTAATCTAAAAGTCACAAAGCCACTTTAGCTAGTTTTATCGATATTTCTCGCTCATTATTCATGAGTTACAGAAAATTATTTAATTAATCTTTGATTACGTGAAACTTAGATTAACTAACTTTATACTCTCAAGTATTCGTATAACTTTTTTATCGTGAACATTTTTGTAATTATACTTTTTATTTTGATCATACTCTGTGTTTTTCCCGCGTTTCCCTTATATCTACCCCTTATAGCCGCACGCAAAAAATGTGCATTATTCGAAAACACATGTTTCAAAAACATAAAAAATATAACATAACATATTTTTTTTGCTTTCATTTTTAATAAAAAAAACTGAGTTTTTTTATTTTTGTTTAATCCCATTAATTTTATGGGCTATCAACAAAATGTGTATTTATATGATAGCAGGCCCAATATTATTTAGATTATATATTTTTTTTATACTATTAAAATACATCATTGATATTATGGAAAATAATTCGCCCCTTTGCAATATCCTAAGGTCCTTTCGCGTGTAGCAAAAAGCTGAAATGACCGTATCCTCTCACCGTCGTCATAGAATTGACAGCTTCGACAGATATTTTACTCGCTGACTCTGCTGAAAGTGATATTATCATGAATTCAAAATAATATTATGCATTTAATGTGATATTATAATATTCACCTTATTTTGACACTGGCTTGTAGCGGCTTAGTAGGCTTCAGAGAGACTTAAATGTGGACTGGATATTATTCAGTCCGTATATAGTCATTGTAATGTCTCAATTCAGTCTGGATTTTATCATCTCGGCCATAATGTACTATTGTATCTCATATTTTGGCCAGTTTCACTTATTTGCCGGAATAATGCGAAAACATGAACACAACTTATTATAAACCTAGCTCGGAGAGAAGATTCATCTCTTTGACATAATAATAGTTTACCACCTCACTAATAATTAACCTGTGTTGAGGTGGTGCCAATATCGTTTGGTAATTCCTATCGAGAGGTCAAGTGATTACTATCACTAGAACAAAAATTACAACTATACTTGCGGACACTCTAAGTTGTATAATAAAAACGAACTACTTGACCTTGATTTATTATCTTAAAACATTCGGAAATGAGACAAAAATCAATGTGCCTAAGTGCTAAATCTCTGCCCTTAATTTATTTTTTAAAATATGAATTTAAATTTAAAAAAAGTTTTGCCTAATTTATACATATATATTTGTTTTTTCCGCTATCTATTTATTTGAAATTTCAAAATATTATTTGTGCCTCCTGTTGATTTGCGATAAAGAACAGGATAGTGGGGACAATGGGAGGGACATTATTATGAATCTAAACCAGTATATAAATTATTAGACAACAGCGGTGTAGAATACTTAAAATTCAAAAGAATATTTAGTCATATAAATAAATGCATAGAAAACAGTCATCATATAATTATAATTTGGAATAGGTAGGTATATAGGATACCTATTTTGTTTATTTTTTGACTCTCCATTGAATTTAAATGGTATATTTTAACTGAAATATTTAAAAAAGTATCATTCGTAACTTCAGAACTTTATTTTTGTTTTTTTTTGTTTGATCAATCACATCCACAGCTGGATAAAATTCCCCGAAAGAAATTACGACACGTGGAAGAATGAGTTTTTAAAAAAATTTCCTTAGAAAATATAAGAATTAATCAGGAAAAGAACTTTACGAAATTTTCGTTTTGTTATATTGACGTCTTTTCGTGTAATTTAATTCGACCTCTAAAAATATTTATAAGTATAAAAGCAAATTTCATTTTTTACCCATAACATATACAAAGACGCCTTTGACAATTCTCTATCCTAACATGAGCACAGTCAGTATACTATGTCATGAGGCACCTTCGCCCTAAGCCGATTAAAGACTTCAATGACTCCTTGTAATATGATAAGTGCTACGATATCATCTTTCCTATTCCAACAAATTTATTACGGCAAGGAATATATTCGCACTACCCAAAAATGGTGACAAGGTAAGTATAAGGAACTATTGAACAGTTTACATCGTACAAGATTTTAGTACGATATTTGAGCCGAGAAATTGTAAGCGACTGGAAGATTTCTTCGTTAAAAACATACAATATGGCGAATATTGTTATGCGAAATGAAGTCTGGCGTACATTTTCCTAGTAATATTTTTCCTAGGTTGAGGTAGCAAAAATCACCCTAAAAGTGTCCCGGCAAACAGACAAGCCCCCCGCCGTTCGCCAACCCCCCAACCTCCCACCCAGGCAACTACCCCCCCCCCCCCCCCCGGATAGTGAATGTGTCAAGTGGTTATGATCGCAGATGTAGTATATTTGTAGTATTTCCGTAGTAATAAAATGGCTATGTTCCGATATGATGTAGAATTTTCTTAAATACGGCGGAATATTAAAAATATATTTGTGTCACTTGTATAAGAGATATTTCAACCAAAATAGAAAGATATTCATAATGTGGTTTCGGTTCAGCGACGCAATTCAATTCAAGTTGCGTACACAAATGCGTAAAATTCAATTGGTACACACAATTCAATTGGGTACACACCAATTCAAGTCTCTAAGTCTAATATTTTGATATCGAAGTATGACAGCGCATTGGACCGATTTCAACCAAAATTCTTGCCATGATCAAATGATACCTGCTTGCCAAATTTCAGCTCAATCGGATGAAGCTTTTGGGCGCTATCAATTTCAATTTTCAATTTCAATTTCAATTTCAATTTATTTCCAAAAAAAAATCTTGACAGATTGTAGAACCTTAATATTTAGGTATATTTAAATTACAGTCTATTAGTCCGTTTTTACAATATTTAAATTTATAACCACGTACATACAGTTACTTCATTATTGCTTTTAGGGCATCAAAATCATTTTTAAGATTTATTTACTAAAACCACAAATTAAAATAATCGATATAAATAATCAAGAAATTAAAATCAGAAAAGGTCAGAATAATTAAAAAAATGCTACTTAAAATTGTCAAAAAAATGGCCAAAAAATTTGAAAAATTATTTAAAATTAACAAACTCATCGATCGAGTAAAAAGCTTTGTCTAATAAGAATTCTTTAAGTAACTTTTTGAATAAGCTCTCCACTTGAATTGTTTTTAAACTTTCCGGTAGCCTGTTAAAGTAATATGGCCCGGAGTATTTTGTGTCTTGCCTTGCTGTTTAATACATGGTATAAAAATGTTGTATCTGAAAACTTTTTATAATGTGTTTCTTTATTCTTAAAAAACTCAGTCAGTAACTTAAAGAGATAGAGTGAGGTTAAGGTGGGGATTCTTAGCCTTTTAAAAATGGGTCGACACGACTCTTCCCTTTTCACCTTTGCAATTATTCGCACTGCTCTCTTTTGGAGTATAAATATGGGTTCCCTATGACAAGCATAACAATTTCCCCAGATCAATGGCATAACTTAGGATAGCTTCAATATAGCTGAAATAAACATTTCTTGTTTGCAATTCATCCAACGACCTTCTTACAATACTTAATGCATAAGATGCCCGACTTAAACTACTTTCGAGGTTTTCATAGTGAAAGTTCCATTTTAAAAGTTCGTCGACATGAACACCTAAAAATCTAGTACAATGAGTTTGAGGAATGGCAGTGTTATTTATTGAAAGTATTATTGGCGAACCTTTATTCCGATTTCGATGATTTGTAAAATGTATGAAGTTACTTTTAGACGCATTGTGAGGTTGTTGCTCTCAAACCAACTATTAAGTTTGAATAGATTAATTTTAACGTTAATCAATAATTCTTCCATATCTTTACCGGCAACAATTAAACTAGTGTCGTCGGCAACATCGTTACATGTATATCGCTGAAATACATTGGTAAATCATTTACATATGCTAAAAATAGAATAGGGCCCAAAATGGAACCCTGCGGGACTCCAAGATTATTAGTTAAAGGGATCGAACAGTGTTTTGTAATGTTTTGATTTTGACAGTGTGTAATTTCCACGATTTGCGTCCTATTTTTTAAATATGAATCAAACCATTTTAAGCAGTCTCCCCTGACTCCATAATGATTTAGTTTGTTTAGTAAAATATCATGCCTAACGCAATCAAATGCCTTACTCAAATCGCAAAAAATACCTAAGGTGTAGTACTTGTCCATTAGTTTGTCATTTACATAAGATATGCAATCCTCGATAGTTTTGTAGTGGACTTGTTTCGTCTATATCCAAATTGTCTTTCACTAAGAATATTGCTTGCATCAAAAAAATGCAATTAATCTATTTTTAATTACAGTCTCTATGATTTTTGAGAAAGAAGACAAAATTGCAATTGGTCTAAAATTTCCAGTTTCAGTTCTTGCGCCTGCTTTATAGAGTGGAAACACTTTTGATAATTTCAACTCTTCGGGAAAAACACCACTTTCCATAGAGGCATTTATAGCCTGCGTTAAGGGGTTTTTAATGTAATCTATTGCCCTATTTACAACAAACATTGGAATTTCATCCGTCCCTACAGAATGACTCTTGTTCAATTTTTTTACTATATTTTCTATTTCCATACTAGTGACGGGTTTCATAAATATTGAATTTGGATTTTGTCTTGCATTTGATAAGTAGAAACGAAATTCATTATTGTTACATTGAGCCTTGTTTATTTTCGTTGGATAATTTACAAAATATTTATTAAATTCATTTGCCACTTGTTCAGGATTATTTATTGTAATTTTGTCCTCCGTGTATATTTCGAAATTGACTTTTGGTTTGTTGTTTCTGTTTGTGTTTAAGTTTACAATATTCCAAATTGCTTTACTTTTATTTTTTTGTTCATCGATATAATTTTTTGTTGCCATTCTCCGTGCCTGCTTTATGACCTTTTTTAGTCTATTTTTATATTTTTTGCAGTTGTCTCTTGCATTCTGATCTCGTTTATTTCTTCTTAATATAAAATATCAATTTCGTTTATTTTTACATGACACTTTAATACCCTTCGTTACCCAATTCAGTTTTAAATTTGATTTTAAATTCACATTTTTATGTTTGAAAGTATTATCAAAAACATCTTTTATAGTTTTCAAAAAACTAGAAAACCAGTTAGATTTGTCAGTATTCTGATCGAAAATTCCATTCGAATCTAATTTTGATAAACGTTCATTAAAATCCAACTGAGATTTATTAGGAAAAATCCTTTTTCCCGTTTTAAGAAAGTATTTTTTAAATATTTTTTTACCTTCATTGAAAATTTTCATGGATATGGCCTCATGATCGGATATTCCGAGTGACTCTATTTTACTTTCGTATAAATGTAATGGTAAGTTTGTAAATATGTTGTCTATCAACGTACTAGTAGTAAGTGTAACTCGGGTTGGTGAATTGATTGTGATTTCCATGCGATATTGAGCTAGAATCGATTTAAATCTTCTGACACTACTTTTATTTTCCATTAGGTTAATATTATGACCATCATCATCATCATCATCATTTATTCATTCCATAAAAGCATTTCACAATACTGAGGAACATGTCAAATTTTACAATCATAATTTACCGGATGATAAAACCGCCTTGATTAATTAAAAGGAAAAAAATAATTGTAATCAGAGGTGATTACTTAAAAATAGTCAAATTTACAAAATAATCAATAATCAAACAAATAATAATCAATACCATAAAAAGAAAAATTCTGAAACATGCGTAATTAAAAACAATGTCAATAAAATCTAAAACTTATTTCGAAAGTACCTATACTCATAATATGGTTATTTATAATCAAGCAATTGTGGACGCAATATCATAAAAGTCGTCCAGTTTGTAAAGGGCATGTTTGACTAACTGATTTTTCAAGCAGATTTTATATGCTGCCAATCTCAAGTCTTTTCGTTGATGATGGCAAAGCATTGAACAATTTAAAACTTATATATAAAAATGTTTTTTGATATTTAGTCAAGCGTACTTTAGGCAATAACACATTGTTCTTATGTCGCGTATTATGGCTATGCCGAGTGGAGTGAAGCTCGCAATTTAAAACATTCTCTGATCTGTGCCTATTATTACCCTTTTGAAGATTAATATTTCCAGAATCATACTTAATTTATTAAAAAACAAGTCTATGTCTCCATTAGGTACCCTATAGATACAGAGAATAATTAAATCATTTGATTTCAAGTTAATTCCACAGCATTCGAAATGACGTTCTACTGAAATGTTTTGAAATATATTATAGTGAGTTGTTATATCATCAAATGGTATATCCTTTTTATGTATATCGCCACTCCGCCGCGTGAATAAACATTTCGACAGTACTTTGTCGCTAGAATAAATTCGTCGTGAATGCTTTCGAGTTCGCATCCTTCTGTTACCCAGTGTTCGCAGATACAAACTATCCTATTTTCCGGTTTCTCATTTAGATATACCTCTAATTCATCACGCCTTGTGCTTAAGAGGCCTATTACAAAATAGCGTAGGTATTCTTTTAAAATGAGTTTAAAAAATGAACGAATTTTTTTTTAGATGTAACTATAAAAGATAGGATAAATAAATAAAAAAATAAATAAATAACTATTCAACCCTGGGAGAAAACCGCGGCACTGAGCGCTCTTCTCTTGCGCAAGCAAATATATACACAATTTCTAATTGTTTTTTGCAGTGTTTTCTCCTTTCTAATGACAATAATTTATATTATGTCGTATTGCTAAAAGAGTGAACTTTAATATAGTATAAGTATTATATAAGAATCTTATTTTATTTCTGAGAAAATTAGAATGATACAGGAAGTTTTTTTTTAAATTTTGTGTAATTGTAAGTAATGTATACCTTGGATATGTGGTCAAAAAACGAAAAAATAAGGCCGCTATGGTCAACAAGAATACATGACGGACATAAAAAAAAATAGTATACGGTTTTCGTTGTAGTGATATTACTGTATTAAGGAGCTCAAAGTTTGCCTTCCGAGCGTTTTACGAATAACGACTTTCGGAAAATGGGCTGAATAAGTAAATAATATTCGTTATATCTAAAATTAAAGCCGCTATGGTCAACATCAAGAAATGGTCCAGGTAATTCAGTAATTAAAGTTTGTAGAAATCTCTTCATTTCTTGGAATTAGAACGCCAAAAATCCACTTTTCTTGCCTTTCTGGAAAAAATATGTGATAGGGCTCTTAAGCATTGAATATTTAGATACAGTAATTTAAAGTTTGGGTTGACCCTTAGCTCTTTGTTACAAGACCTATCTATAAAAAAGTAATCCGTTCGGCGTCAGATTTTTTGGTCTTGAAGTAATCCGTGATCCTTAGTTTTTTTCCAGCGCTAGGGATGTTTTTTGGCGTCCATTTGCTGAAATAATCGGGAATCAGGCGCTGACCTTTTGTGGAAGTTTTTTTCTCCAAATCCGGTTTTTTTTCCTCTGATGCTGATTTGCAGATTTTATATTGTCTTTTATTGTAGCAGTCCTTCACTTGTAGTTTATTATAGCTTAAATATGTAATTTTGTACTTGCGCATTTTTATTTCAGTAGTTATCTTCGCATCCAGATTTCTCGTGAAAGGAATGTAAGTTACGTGGTTGTATTGATGACACAATGTGCGAAGTGCAGAATTTAATTGTTTCTCGTTCAGTGAGTTGCTAATTGGCACTTTTATAACGTATACATTCGTATTCGTATCGTGTAGGAATATACACACACATGCACACACACAAAAAGACACACAGATACACAGACACAATCTGGAAATGGTCTTAATCGTCTCGGGGGGGGTGGCGTCAAAATAAATATTTGCGTCTTCATCACAAAAAAAAACGCATTCACAATACTTTCCCTAACCGTTGGTTGGCCGGGAAAGAAAATAATCCCACCCATAAAGTAATTCTTAATGAAGAGTCTCGAAATCAAATAAATACATGAAGACAAACGAAGTCTGGAAATGAAGACAAACGAAATCTCGCTGAGAAATGTCCGCTAAGAAATGTCGTCCGCTAAGAAATGTCACGGAAAATGTAAAAGTTTCAAAGCTGAAATGAATGTTCGATTGCACGCCCACTCACCTTATTAATTAAAGAGCTGTAAAATTTCTATTCTTGTTCTAAATTCCAATATGTTTATTAACAATTGTATGTATCTTTACTATTAAAATCCATGGTTGTCCTGTTTCCGTGGTTTTTACTGTTCATTGGTTTTTACTGTTTTTTGGTCAGAATAAAAACTGGATTGAATCAAAATGCATTAGGATGATTGCGAAATTCAAAAATAAATTATACACATGATCAAGATTAAAGATTCGATCATACCTAACCTATCTCCTACTTCTTAAGATTTCACTAACTGCCATCCTAGTGTAATGTATTATATGACTATTATAATTATACTATACTATTATATCATATCATATTATTTATTATAAATATTATTATCCAATTATTATTTTTTTATTTTTTGCTTCATATAATCCTTTCTAGAACTTACCTTATTAATAACTTATTTAATTATTACTTTTCTTACCCTTATATTATTTTTAGTCATTACTTTTTCCACTATCAACGTGTTCATGTTATTTCTATATTACTTTGTAATGCAAGCATTGTAAACTACTCATAGGATAGTAAATTTGTTTTGTTTTAATATGTTTTAAAAATACTTGTATGTATTTACTATCTGTAAGTTTACTATAAAATGAAAATAAATAAAATCCCTCCATGAAACAGCTCCATATAATGGAGAAATGTGCTAATGGAACATTAATGTAGGCAATTTAAAGAATTAGTAAACTACCTTTGTATGGCCACTATTATAAATGTCGATAATGTAGAAGTGAAAATATTATTGTTTCAATTCTTGCACACTAAATGATGATTTCATTTAGAGTTTTAGTGTTTGCTTACCATTTGAAAATGGCAGCGTTTATTGTGACTTGATTATATGATTACTTACTTTACAGGTATTATATGAAATGAAATGAAACACATTACACATATTATTATACAGAAATATCTGTCGCAGATATGGTTTCCAGCGGACACTAAACAGCTCGTGACATCTAATAGATTCGTTTTATATTTAGAAAGAGTAGGCAAGAAAAGGTTTTGTAATTGAGCAAAATAAGAACGTTTAAAATGATAAGTAGAGAGGGATTGCCATATAAACCCTGTTGTTTACGATAGCCCTAACTCAAGGGGTCTAACTCGTTTTGGACCGTTATTTTTTCTAAGAATCTTTGTTATACACAAATGAGTCGACAGACATTATATGAGGCATTTTGCTAAATCTGCTTAAATTATCAGTTTTACTCACTATTTGCTTAGAGATCGAATCGGGTGCTCATGTCTTCAATATCTTCGTCGACAGTATTAGCATCTAGGGGTGTCAACACAACGGGCGAAATCGTCACCTCAGGTAGTTTCCACGAGGTCAGGTCGTTCTATTGCCTATGGAGTGAACGTAAGAACTTAGCGGACAAAGACAGTCTACTGTCGAGCTCCACCGACGAGCCCGTGAGAGGCCAACGCCTTACCGCCTGGTACTGGGAAGTGAATCCAGCGGGCCGACCAAACGCCCTCACTACCACATTTGGCCGGATTTCCCAATTCTCCAGACTGGCCGTGGATTCGTAATCGCTTGCGCGGCCTCTGCGTGTTGTAAGCGGTGATTCAGTTCGAATTTATTGCGGACCGTGTCGCACTTTGCCCGACGATTTCACACGGTATCGGGTGGACAGCGCGTTGTTTCAAGAGTAGCTTACATCAGGTCAACAACCGAGCCCCGCTGCTTAGGAAACGTATCAAGAATTTCCACCCCCCCCCCCCCCTCCAGTTATTCGACGGAATGCACAGTCGATTGGCTAACGCCGCACGATGCGTAAGCCTCCCAGCAGCGTTCAAGGCCTTCCTGAGGAGGATCATATCCCACCTGTCGACGACACAGCCGTAACAGGACTCTTCGAGGAGGCTACCGGATGGTAGTTAAACCGTGAGTTGAGCCGACCCAAAATAACGAACAGGCCATATGGCCCAAGCTGCATGGAAACGTTAGCCGCCAGACAACATTTGCAGTAGTGTATCGACGGCATCTTGACTAATGTTTTGTAATAATTTAAAATCGTTTATCCCAACTTTTTTTTTTTATATTAAATTTATTCAAAGAAAAAGATACATTTTTTTAAATATTACAATCTCGCCAACCTCGCATACAGTTTGTTGGCGAGACAAACTCTTACACTACACTAGTCAATATAAAAAAACAATGCACAGCAGTATTACTACTGGTCTTACTACAGGCTTAAATTAGGCCAGTATTGCTACAAGCTTAAATGATAGAAACGTATAACAAATTTAATTATGACCACTAATGTCACTATAAACGTCCAACAGGTAGCATTTTAATCTCTTTTTAAATATCTGTTTGCTCACGCTTACACAGTCTTCCTCAGATACAATAGTATTAAAGATTCTTGGAATGAAGTACTTTAACGTCCTTTCACCATAGTAGTTGTTCGCTCTTGCTTCTTCAAATCTTTTACGGACTTTTTCTCTAATATTCCTATTGTTACTGTATTGGTATTTTAAATTCTGAATTTCTAAAATGCTCCATTGCTAGTAAGAATGTAATTTTTTCATTTATAGGTAATATATCGCATCGCTTAAACAACAAGTTATAGTTTTTTACTTTCCTGACGACCTATCGGAAAGGAAAGTATTGTGATCGCGCTAAAAAAAAAATTTGAGATGAAGATAGGAATATATATTTTGAGACTCCCTGAGACGATTGAGACTATTTCCAGACCGATCTCTGTCTGTATGTATGTCTGTATGTCTGTCTGTATGTATGTATTCTTCCACGATAGCGCCCAGACGCTTAATCGGATTGAGCTGAAATTTGGTATATAAGCTTCTGTTAACCGTCGGAGGAACCCATTAGTTTTTGGAGTCCCTACGCCCTACGGTTGTGGTACCTCCCATACAAATTTGGAGTTCCCGGCGAAAAAATTGTTTCCGCGATAGCGCCCAGACGCTTAATCTGTCTAAGTTAAAATTTGGCATAGAAGCTTCTGTTAACCATCGGAAGAACCTATTAGTTTTTGGGGTACTTACGACCAACGTTTGGGGTACCTGCCATACAAATTTGGGGTACTAGAGTAAAAAATGTCGCTGTTTTTTCGCACCTCCCCGGATACTAGTCAGGAAAGTCTTGGGGTGACACAACCGATTTTTTTTACATTATGTTAATACGTTTTTATTTACTAATAGTTTTATGATTCTACGTTCCAAATTAAATATTTTATCTATATATGTGCGAAAAGTACGACCAAATGAAGTGAGAGCATAGCTCAGTACTGCATCAGCGAGGGCATGATATAGCGTAATGTTGGTTTATACAATACAATCAACTACTCCAGTAGATAGGCATTCCTACACTTGGATGCGTCACAAAATTAAATGCTAAAAATTTAATTATTAAAAACATAACTATCGTGATAGTTGTCATCGCTGTAATATTATATTCAATATTACCTATATACAAATAATCAAAATATACTAATGTGATTTAAGAGTCAAGGAGAATAATATATTAAAATATAAATGCAAATTCTATGTAGAATAATCAAAAAATATATATTTTATTGTCAATCCAGCAATAATGCTTTCGTATTTTTTTTAAAAATGAATAGATGTTTAATAAATTATATGAAAATTAGAATGTCAGCTATCATAATACCGTTATGTTTAAAACTTTACGCATTTCATTAATCATCAACATGGAAAATAGACTCAGAATTTTCAAACTCCCTTATACCATAAATTGGGTTTCTTACCAAATTATTTATGATTATCTTTTTAAATTGGACTTCTCCGAGGCTTTTCATTTGCTCTGGAATCTTATTATAGAACGACAAATTTTGATGAATAAAACTGTATCGCACTTTGCTAAGTCGCTGTCGGTTTATGTGGAGATTGGATTTATTCCTCGTATCGTGATGATGAAAATCACTATTCACCGGAGCTTCTGTTAGGTGTCTACGAGCGTACATAATATTTTGGTAGATGTAAGAAGAAAATAGAGTCATTATTCCTGATTTTACAAATAGCGGCTTACAAGAACTTCTCGGTGAGACTCTATATAAACTGCGTACCGCTCTTTTCTGGAGGAGAAAAATTCTTTTTGAGTTTGGTGCCATTCCCCAAAACAGTAGGCCATACGTTATTAGAGAGTGGAAATATGCAAAATAGACGGATTTAGCTGCTTCAAAACCGCATAAACTTCTTATCTTTCTAATGGCGAATATGGCACTGCACAATTTTTTACTGAGATCATTTAAGTGATCAGACCATTGTAATTTTTGATCAATTTCTAAACCGAGAAATTTCGTGGAGGAGACATTTTCTAGTTGGTCAGACCCAAAGTATACGTCTATTTCATTATAATCAGACGGCCGCAAAGAGAAGCATATTGATTTTGATTTATTTACGTTAAGTGACAATTTATTAACTTGGAACCATATACTAAGCCTATCTATTGTTTCTTTTATTCTTTGGGCCAAAGTGTCTTTATTTTTATCGCTAAAAAGAAGTGAAGTATCATCGGCGAATAAAATGATTTCATCATCCACGGATTTCAGGCACTCTGGGATGTCATTAATATAGACGAGGAAGAGAAAAGGTCCAAGTATCGATCCTTGAGGAACACCTTTGCGGATATTCTGTGGCGCGCTCTTGCTATTTTCGACTTGCGTAATCTGAGTGCGTTCTTACAAATAAGATTCCATGAGTTGCAGTTCCTTATTCCTAATGCCGTAGTGTTCCAATTTTTCAAGTAGAATTGAGTGGTCTACGCAATCAAAAGCCTTAGAGAGGTCACAGAAAATGCCTACGGTTTTTTTCATATTGTCTAGCCCAAGTAGTGTTTTTTTAATTAGACTGGCGATTGCATCTTGCGTAGAGAGATTTTTTTGAAATCCAAATTGTTTTTTAGACAGGATTTGGTTTTCAGCAAAGAAATTAACAAGTCGGATAAGAAGTAATTTTTCAAAAATTTTGCTGAAAACTGGTAAAAGAGATATGGGACGATAATTATCTCTGTTTTCTGGGCAACCTTTTTTAAATATCGGCACTACTTTGGCCATCTTCATTTCGGTGGGAAAGAATCCATGTTCCATGCATCGATTAAAGATAAAAGATAGATTGTGCGAGATTACGGTTACAGAACTCTTTAGGATTTTGGTGGATATATTCCATAGGTCTGTTGAATTTTTCATTTTAAGTGATTTAGCAAATTTAATTATTTCGGAAGAATTGGTGGGGGAGAATAACAATGAATTTGGATTTTTTTTACGATAGTCCTCAACAGGCCTAAAGCTGAGTGATTTCCCTTATTCTGGCAGCTGGTATTTAAGGGTATAGAGCTAAAATAGTCATTAAAAAGTTCTGCAACTTGTCGCATCATCTATACTACTGCCATTGACGTTGAGGCGTACGCAATGATTACCTGTTTGGTTCCGTGTACATTCTTTTTTAGCCCTCGTCAGGCTGTATAAGTTTACAACGCTAAAAGGCGGCATAGGTACAATTGTACCCTCGTATATTTCGTATGAAATTTCTCACTCTAGGCTAAATGTTTAAATAATAAATAACTATTATTAAATACCTACACAATCTTTAGGACGTATAAGTCATGTTTTCTGATATTTATAATTAAAATACCTATATTCTGATATATAGTATAGTATTTCTGATATTTATCAATAAGTGAATATGGTAATAAAGGACTACTTCAATAATTATTTCTCAGTGCCTTCAGGTAATAAATGATCGATATATTCCTATTCAAACCAAAATGTATAAAATATGATGCTCAGGTTTATCAGATTTGACGAAATCACACTTGCAGAACGTATGCAACATGATAAAGCTGCACCAATACGGGACATCTGGACAATGCTAAACAGAAATTTGGAGAGAGCCTACAAGCCGCATGAATGTATTACCATCGACGAGCAATTGTTTCCATTTCGAGGACATACTAAATTTACGCAATATATACCTTCTAAACCAGCTAAATATGGCAAGATTTTCCGGGCTTGTGACGCATTGAACACTTACCCGTTACATGGTCAGCTTTATACTGGACAACCAACAGATGGCCCTCAACAAGTAAACCTTTGGTGAACGTTACTTTACGTTCAGTCAGCCTGGATAAAGGCTCAGGAAGAAATGTTACCACAGATAACTTCTTCACAACTATGGAACTAGCTAGAGTATGGAACTCCTGGAATATGACATTAGTCGGTATAGTGTGAAAAAACAAAAGATTCCTGCCAAGCAACATGCAGCCTGCCAAAGAAAGGCCCGTAAATTCGAGCATTTTTTCTTATAATGATGAGAAAAACAGATCTGTCGTGCTTCTATTATCCTTGCATATGACGGGAGAAGTCGTAGAATCAGAAGCTGCCAAGCCAGAGATAATAAAATATAACAACAAGACGGAGGCGGAGTCGACATTATGGATAAATAATGTTGACAGAGTAAACAGTAAAACGAAGAACATTGCGTTGGCCTCTATCATTATTCTATAATATGACTGACGTCACTGGATTAGCATCCTACATCATCTATAGAGAACACAACCCACGGCTCAAGCCACATGATCAACGAATAAAGTTCCTGAAAAATCTTACCAATCAGCTATGTATGCCTGCAATTAAACTCGGAGTACAAACCGAATGATAATGAGAAATCATTTCCTTCAAAGTGCAGTAGAAATGGTGCTTGGACGACGCATTGTGGTAATGCCAGAAACAACTGCCGGCTTTCAAATACCTCATGGTAGACGTGAAATATCCACTGTCGTTGGTAGTTGCTATGTCTGCCAAGAGCTAAAGAAGAAACAACGTAAGACTAGAAAGTCCTGTGGGGTTTGCGTAAAACAGTTTGCGATGAACATTCACTGGCGAAGACAACTTGTATTACTTGTGAAGAAAATCAGTAACAAAAAAAACTAATTTTCCTTTATAATATTATAGTAAATGTTTTTCAGTTTTCTATAAAAATATAACCTTATCAATTTAAAAAAATCTTGTTCTTTTTTTACATATTATGTTCATACAAAATGAATGAAGGTACAATTGTACCTATGCCGCCGTTTGTGTCTGAAAAAAGAAAACGACCCCTTATTTTGGAAGGGGGTAGAGATATTATTCTGAAATTTGGTATATATAGTTAGAGGGCCAAAAACGTAGAGATGTCATAAAATGTCAGCCCTCTAAGACTTCTGGGAAAAAAGTTATGAAAATTTAGAAACGGAAAAGTTACAATTGTACCTAGGCCGCCTGACGAGGGTTAATAATATTCCAGGCAGCCTTGACTTTATTATCGGAATTATCTATAGTGTATTTTAAGTATTTCTGCTTAGCAAACCATACTACTTTTTTGTATGTCTTTTTGTATGTTTTGATGTATTCGAGAACTATGGTATCATTACTATTTTTCTGTATTTCATTCAGATGCAGCATTCGCTGTTTGGATATCTTGATTCCCGGTGTTGCCCAGTCATTAAAAGTTTTTGAAAGTTTCTGAGTTGATTGCCTCACGGGAATTGAGCTATCCAATGCAGCGAGATACCATCTGAAGAACTCATTATACAGATGATCAGGATCATTCGTGGAAGCGATAAAATCATTTTCTGTCAAGGCTGTCTGGAAAATATCAAGGTTTTTTGCTGTTACTTTTCTTCTGCTAATATTCTGTGCCAGTTTCTTGACTACATTGCTATACTTAATGGCAATCATTTGTCCGCCATGATCTGATAGTCCGCAACTGACTGGCTGAACGGAAAAATTATCAGAGTTAGTAAATATATTATCTATGCATTTACTGCTGCTAGCTGTCGTTCGCGTAGGGAAGTCTATAGTTCTGATTAAATTATAAGACAAGCAAAGATCCATTAAAGTATCGCCATTATTAGATTTTTCTAAAAAATTGACGTTAAAATCGGCACACAGTATTATTTTGGATGAATCCCTAGCTAACTTGTCAAGTACTATTTCTAGGGTATTTAAGAAGATGTGAAAATCTGACTCCGGACTTCTATATAAGCAAAGAACATATGCAGATAGCTCCGATAGATATATACAGCTAATTTCGATTACCATCTCAATGGAAAGTTTACAAATATCTTCACGATTTTTAAATAATACACCCGATTTTACAAAAATAGCAGATCCACCCCTAATATGATGGTCGCTTGTGAAGCAGCTAGCTAGTATGAATCCAGAGATAGTTACAGTATTTTTTTCACTTTCATGGAACCACGATTCGCTGACACAAAATATGCTTGCATTGAGGTTTTCGAGTTCTAAACTGGCATCTAGTGTTTTATTTTTCAAGCCTTGCATATTTTGGTGGACGATCTTGAGGAGAAAGACGTCACAGTTGGTTATCCTCTTCCTTCGAGCGTCGGTTGTCTTAATCCGTTTTTTGACGTTTGGTTCTTCATTATTTTTATTATTGCATTATTTATAAGTGCTGTGAATTTCCTCTTTCCTCTTATATTTAGGTGAGATCCTCTCGCAACATAGTCTTCTTCCTCCAGATGGTCTGCTAGTTCTACGTATGTTGCATGTTTTCTCGTTAAAGAGATGTTCTTTATATTTTTATTAATATTGTAGATATCTAAATTATGACGGTTGATATCCAGTCTATAGGGTATACTGCAGATAATCAAATTTGTATTTTCCGTGTGGTCTAATAATTCTTTCATACTGTTTTCAATGATATGTGTGGTGCGTACTTTCTCGTATCGATTTTTGAGGTAGCTATAATGGAGACCACCCATTACTATAACGTAGTCGTTTTTGTCAAAGCATGATACCATATTGTTCGTATTGCTGCATACCCCAAATAATTGTGCATCGGTTTTAGTAATACTTGTCACTTGATAGGTTTTAGGTAAAATGTCATTCAGAAGCCCTGCACTCATCTTTCCGTTCTCATCCGTTAGAATTAACACCTTCCCCTGTTTGACTTGGTTTCTTGACCGTGATGTGTGGTCTTTGTTGTCTGTTTTACTTATAATTTTATTTTTATTTTTATTAATTTTTTTTGTGGGTTGAGCGGAAAAGTTTAGAACCTTTGATTTTTTTCCTGTGGGAGCTATGGTTTTTAAAGGTTCCACTGGAATATTCGCTGTAGTGATGTTCGTTGCTTCTGTGATATTGGGATTCGGGCTAAAAGGGTTTTTTCCAATATAGTTAGCCCTATTAGAAGACAAATTATTTTTCTTGTTTTGTTTGACAGAATTTTTTACATCATTTCCAACAGTCTTTTTACTTTTTAGATCACTGGAACGCGTTAACAAGAGTTTTTTTTCTTTATTTGTTTGTTCAATAGGTCAATGATTTGGTCCTTTTCTATTACAGCATGATTTAATTTTTCACACTCATCTTCTTTGTCTATTAATTTTTGTCTTAAGATGAGTAGGTCGTTGACTAGTGATGTTTCCAATGCAAAGTTTTCTAAAATTAATTCGTCATTTTTCAGCGAATAATCTTTCCTTTCATAATCAGCAACTTTTTTTTCTAAAAATAAGACGTGGCCAGACAAATACCGTGATTCCATCAATTCTTCTTCAAAATCGGATAGTTTTGTTGCCATTTCCATTATTTTCGCTTTCGCTTCGTCGACAATAAATTGAGATGTTGCATAGTCTTTTTTAATCTGAATATTTTCTTTACATAATCGTTCAAATTCTTGGCAGTTATCGTCAAGTTCTTTCACAAGTTTATTATTTACGTCATTAATTTTATTGAGATCAAAACTTAGTTTTTTGATGGTGTCTTTATATGTATCTACTCCTATGTCCGCAATGCCATCGCATTGCAGCATTTTTTTTGTTTGACCTCTTGTCATCCTAGACATTATAAATTAATGTTACAGATTGAAGTGTAGGGTTAAGCAGCTCAACAACTCCAAAAGTAAATATAACAGTATTTTATTTAAAATGGAAGGTGTGGGGAAAAAAACCCGAGATATGAGGAATATTTCCACTTTGACAACCCTTCGAGATTCCTTCGATGATTGGGCTGGATTTTGACGAATCAGTCAGCTACCTAATGACAGCTGCTCCTACTGTCGACTGCGTGTCTTGCTTACTTCTGTGTACTTTCTAATGAACTCTCGCTTCTAGCACTTTTTCCTGTATTTTGGAGTCAGAAAGTAATTTTACGAACAGTGGTAAGCTGCATTTGCGCATTGAGTGAGAGCTGGTTATTTCCGTGAGATTGCGTTAAAATCAACTACCATCCAGCCGTGTGCGACCTCGTACAAACCGACGGCGACACCGCGGGTTTTGTTTGTTTTTATTTTTATATTATTCGCTTAACTTCGAGGTACCGATGCAGTTATGTTTCAATTTGCGAATTTAAAGGTTAGATTTGCGACCTGGAAGGCGCGAATCCCGGTTAATATACAATTCGATCGCTGCAAATTGGCGTCCTCGAATATCTAAATATGAAGGTGGCAATAAATATACGATCTGTATTTTTTTCCGATTGACACTACAGGATCCGGTTCTTCTGATTGGATAATGCCAAATTGAATCGTTCTTCGAGATCCGTTCACTTGAACGTATCTTTTTTGTCCAATATACCGACCGATTCCGTTTTGAATTTCGATGAAATGATAATATTTAAAACTTCGATACCTGGATAATCCTGTTTGATTTTACTCTTATTTTCAACTCTGCAGCATGCCCGGTTGATAGATTATCGGCAATGATGCACAAAGATGAAAACAGGCCACTTATTATACGTAAAAATAATTAAACAATATAGCAACTGATACGAACACTTAACCGTTCCGCCGACCGCAACAATATGTTATTATAAGATACTGATACATATATTATCTATAAGATACTGAAGGTGATTGAAGTTATATAGCATCCATCTCAATTTATTACATATATTATTCACGTGCAAGCCCCAATTCATGTTACATTCTATCTGAAATCGTCCAAATTGCGATATAGATGATCTTTATTAACGCAGTATCTGTCACGATTTGAATGTTAACATCTACAAATGTATGGTCATAACATTCAGTAGGTCACTAACTCACCTATCTTACTACTACTTACTAGCAGGGAGTCAGCTCCATCGAGTTATGGGAGCGACCAACCTCGGCGTTAAATTCGGCTACAAACTCGCATATCACAGCCACGAGGAAGCGCTCGCAGAATCATCATTTGGGTTGCTCGAGTTCGTGCAACCTGAAGTTGTTTGGTGATGTGCACCTGATGAAATTGCTATACAGATCGAAATTGAGGACCAACCTGAAGGTCAATGCCGCCATTAAGAACCCATGCGAGAATCTATATACACAAATACTAGAGAAATTACAAAACCATTTCTCAAGGTACAAACAACTTTGTTTGGAGTACGGTTGTGTAGAACTCTCCATTAGTTTTAAAATATACATTCATTCGATGTGATACGTTTACGTTGCATATTAAATGGAAGAAAATGGCCCGCTCGTTTTGGCTCAACTCGGTTTCTCCGTGACCGATAACCGTTCGTGTAAGTTCACAAGCACTAATAGTAAGTTATTCCGTCGCACCAATATTGGTCCGCACCGTATTACATAATACTCTTGGTATTTAACCCTTTCTATTACCATAAGCCTCCCCTACTAAACTGTTAAAGGTCGATGTGAGTAACATGTATGTCAAGTTTTGTAAATATTGGTGCAGTAGAGTTTGCATAAATTGATCAGACATATGTGCCTCTGTGGTCCATAAGAGATGCAAATAAATTTTGTATATTATTAAATATGATTTTGTTAACGTAACAAGGGTCAGTACGTACTAAAAAAAATACCTTTAACCCCTAGAGCCCCGATTGGCCGATAGCGGCCACAACACGATTCAGCGTGACGGCCCCGTTTTCACTTTATTTTAATTTAATTTGTTTTATTTTATTATGTTTTATTATGTTATTATGTTTTATTTTAATTATGGGTACAGTGGTTTGGCAGTAATCGATGTTTTGGTGAGACAGTGTCATAATTCATTTTTTTACTAATTTTTAATAAAAAAATTTGGGACATCAACTTGTCAATCGGCTGAGGGGCCGAGGCCTGAAGGGTTAAATTGAAAAAGTTGCGATAAATATTTTATTTATTTATTTAAAATCACCGTTCGTCATTCGAGCTCGTTGGTCATTTTCGATGTTTTTTTTAAATACGACATATTTTTAAACAATTATTTATTTATTTTCCAGTATTACATTTCTGATGTCTCAATAATACGGAAAAAGTACATTTTATGCAATATTCATATTTCGTAATTTATAAAAGGATTTTTAAATTTATGGGACACATATGTCCCATGGTCCTTTAAGGGTTAAATGCCGCCCTTCTGTCGACTATACCATATGCGGATTTGTTTCTATTGTCAATTTTCTATTGAAAATAAACTTCGAGTTTTTTAAGGTTTAATTTTAAATATACAAATTAATTTCGATTCTGTATTATCCTTGCAGCGTTTATTTTGGGTAGACATGTAATAGGTTTTTAAGAACGTTTTGATCTACCCTCGTAAGCGCGATGGATGCTCAAACATAGGTAATGCCTCCCTCAATCAAGTTTAAAGCCTCAATTTAATAAAATCCGACTTTCGTTGCGCGTGCGAAAAATTACCCTTCAACACCTGCTGCGTCGAGTTTGGCAAATTTTTCAATTATAAATTCACGGAGCACGCTTTGCAAACAAATTGGTATGGTAATATGTATTTTTATGGTTCTCTGAATGTGCGCCCGATTCAAAGACATTCTATGCAGCAACGCATTAAAAATGAAATTAAAAATCTTGATTGCATGCCATTGTCTTGAAATATCTTACGGACAACCTATACGACCGGAACGCCTAAAGTTTAGAGTCCCTTGTCGTATTATTACACCTACCGTTCATTTCAGTACACATTTACACTTTTCATTAGCCTATAACTTTTGAACAGTGCTTACTTTCAGATGTATGTGTTATTTATTTTAATGAACATATCGAAATACATCATTTTCACTAATTTATCTTTCCATATCAATTCTAGAGTTAGCGCGGGTGGCGTCAGTATTCAAACAAAATTTTACGCCAATAAAACATTTCGGTTTTTTATTGCATAACTAGCTGACCCGGCGAACTTCGTACCGCCTAACGGTCAATGAATATCGTGTTACAGATTAGCTGAAATTAATTTATGATTTTATGGAAGTAATACAATAAATACAAAATAATTATTAAATTCACTACTTTATTAAGATAATAATACAAAAATAAATATAAAAGTACAAAAATTAAGTACATCAATCGCGTGTTAGCATGACATGAGTGAATTAAACTATGTTATAATTGTAGTCCGAATATTATGGATATATCTTGTAGATTCGAAACCTTTATTTAAATACTTTCTTTAATTTGACGGGAGTGTTTAGCGTATCGACGGGATGAACATTAAATGTTTGACAGTTACGAAACCCACAAACATTTTGTATTGGAAAATGTTTTTTCTTTTATTTTATTTTTTCGTTAATTTTCCAATCTTTTTAATAGTTATTCCGCTATTCGGGACGGAGACAAATAGGTACAACAAATCAAAAACCATGAAAATCGGTCCAGCCGTTCTCGAGTTATAAGTGTTCGAACAAACCCGACTTTGTTTTATATATATAGATAGATTAAATTAATCAAATTTTCTCACCGCCAAACCCAGGAGAAAACTCGTTTAAGTTTAAAATAATATGCAAAACCAAACTAATATGTAAAAATAAGAAAAGATATTTCTATATGTCAACATTCAGAATTTGGGATTCATTACACAGAAATGTATATAAGTATGCAAAATTAATATGAATTATATTAACTTTGTCATTGTTTGATATAATAATAGTAATGAGAAACGATCGTGACTCCACGATTAGACAATAAGATGACAAATACATACAATTATTACAATGAAAGATAATCCTGAAAAGTTACTAAATTGTACAAATAGTCACTTTTGTAATGTTGGCTCCAAATTAGCAGAAAAGTTTCGTGGGATAAATAGTTCTGTAATTACTGACCTAAGTAAATCTGATACGTTACCTGTGTCCATGTACCTAACGCCTACAAATAGAGACGAAGTTAAGAAAGTAATAGGCAGCCTTAAAAATAGGTCAGCGGTGGGGGATGATGGGGTCGGGACATGCGTATTTAAACTAGCTGAAACCTATCTCAGCCAGCCTATTGCTTTTATCATTAATGTGAGTTTTAAAAGCGGAATTCTTCCTGACAAATTAAAAATTGCCAAAGTAATTCCAATACATAAAGGGGGAGATAAGCAGGACCTCAATAACTATCGACCTATCTCCATTTTAAACACGATCTCCAAAATCTTTGAGAAGGTTGCAAAGGCGAGACTCTATAAATTTTTAATTGAAAATAAAATACTCTCAGACAATCAGTTCGGTTTTAGGGAAGGTTTAGGGACAACAGACGCTATAGCAGCCTTAACTGAATTTATAGTCAAAACGGTGGATAAAGGAGACAAGTGTCTAGGAGTTTTCCTTGACCTTGCAAAGGCTTTTGACTCCGTTCCTCATAATATATTATTATGCAAACTGAGCAGTGTAGGAATTAACTATACAAGTCTTAAATGGTTTGATAGTTACCTATCCAACAGGGTACAAAGTGTCACCATCCAGGGCCTCCAGAGTAAAAGCCAGCATCTCACGTATGGTGTGCCACAGGGTAGCGTTTTGGGACCCATTTTATTCCTCGTCTACATAAATGACCTATGTCAGTTACCAGTAGGTAAAATCATCACATATGCCGATGACACTGTTATACTATTCAAGGGTTCAAACTGGGATTACACATTTGAGAAAGCAAACGAGGGCATGGAAATTGTTAAAAATTGGCTAGGAAACTTTATGTTGACGCTTAATGTTGGCAAAACCAAATACATGCCATTTAGTATAACAACCAGAGGTCAACCCACTACTAATAAAACTATTGTAATACACGAGTGCGATAGCGTAGAGGCTTGTAACTGTCAGCCTATACAAAGAGAAATATCTTGGAAATATCTAGGCATCACTCTAGATTGCTTTCTCCGTTGGGATTCTCATATACATAACGTGGCTACGAAGGTGCGAATCCTTGGATATGTTTTCAAAGAACTGAGGAATATTCTGGATTCCAAAAAGCTAAAAACTGTTTATTATGCTTTATGTGAATCGCTTATTACTTACGGCATAATTGGATGGGGTGGATGTGGTAAAACCCTGCTAGAGCCATTGCAAGTTGCGCAGAAATTTATATTAAAAATTATTCTACGTAGACCATATCGCCATCCCACTAATGAACTTTATAAGGAAGCTAAAGTTCTTGACTGTAGGCAACTTTTTCTAAAAACTTCCCTCTTAAGGCTATTTTTGGACAGTAACTCAAATTTAGGAATAATTCAGAATCGGCGACCAACGAGACAAGTTTTAGAAAATAGCTCAATAATACTCAGAAGGAAAACATCATTTGGACAAAGACATTACTCTTTCATTGCGCCGAGATTTTACAATCTGATCAATATGGAAATAAAAATGAACTTGACATTTAGGGAATTCAAAAATAAACTAAAGAAATGGTTATCGAATCACGACAGACTAACCATACATCAAATGTTAGAAATAATAGTATAATAACACTTAGGTGCACAAATTATTAAACATATATGTTAAGTATATTTTAACATTGAACTAACTACCAAAAATTATTTGACTTTGACAATGAAGTATACTTTTTAGACTAGGTAATTTTATATTAATAAATATTAATGACCGTTTCTTCCTTTTCTCACATATAACTTTATTTATTTTATTTAATCGAATTTTATATGATATTTATTGCCGATTAAATAATGGAATTGCATTTTATTTATTATATTATCTTTTAATATTTTATTATTATTATTATTTTTTTATTTTATTCTGAAGACCACATTTTAGGGCAATTTAGTGTCATTAGCTTTTTACTAAAACTTGTATATTTGTAAGCAACCAAGCAATCAAGCAAACTTGATTGTAATATTGGAGTCCTGTCCACCCTAGAACGGGCTAGTCCCAGTTGGGTGACAGAAACAAATAAGCAAAAGGTTAAGGTTTTGCCATTCGGTTCCTGTTATTTTTATAAGCTAATCAATGTTTCATAGTAATTAATTCTTAAATAAATAAATAAATAATAAATTAAGACGACAATATAAAGTTAACGATTTTGTTATCTCATGCGGTAAGATACATGATACGGTAAGGTAAATGTTTTTGATATTTAAATACATGGAAAGATAATTATTTTCCTTATAATTTTAATTCAATGAATAACCACAAACATTATTTAAAAGTTTACGGATATTGGAAAACGTAAATTAGTTTGAAATGCACGTGGATCTAACCTGGCAAGGGATAGTTAGTACGGTGAGTGACGAAGAGTGTCCAGTATCAACTCCTGTAACATTTGCTGTGAAGTGAGTGATCGTACATTGTCGTGCATAGGAATAGGCAAAGAGCGATTGACCAGGTTTGGTAGTTTAATCGCTAGCTTTTCCATTACTGTTTGCCGTTATTGATAGTACACATTTGCGTTAATTTAAGTGCCAGATCGCAAGAAGATGTAATGGATAACATCGGCACATGATCTTATATTTGAAAATACCGCGTATTTCCAACTATTCCATGATTGCACACACGAAAATATCCAAGCAAGAAATGTAAGTATAAATAAGGTAGGTATAATAACAGAGATATGTACTGTACACATAGTATTAACGGTAAATAGTGTTAACATATGATTCATATAACATATAAGTCATAGTTTTATTGTTATACTTTGTATTTGTTATATATAAACGCTGTTTGTTAATTGAATAAAATAAAATAAAATAAAAAATAATAAATGCCCAGAGATACAAATAAATTACTGAATTTGAAAATTGAACAAAATTGCTTAGATCAAATTACTTACTTACTTACAAACAAAATTACTTATTTCAATTTGAAATTCAAACCCCAACCGATGTTAAGAATGTTGAAATGGACTATGTGAGAAAACGGCAATTACATAGCTAAGGTCTTAATATAATGGACTGAAATGTAGTGAAAACTAGCCTGCTATTGAACCTAATAAAAATATATTGGTATTCTGCTAAAAAGGTGCTCAGAAATAAATTATACAATGCCATAAATATATCACATAAATTATAACATATAAATTTAGATGTTATAGAAAATGTATTAATATTGAATAACAAATATTTTGCTACAGTAACATTTTAACAGTTAAATAGATGTGGGTATATTCATTTGTGGTTAGGGTGAAGGTTAGTAATTCGGTAATATCGGTAATACAGTGATAATTTATTTGAAATAGTTCTATTTTAGCAGTTAAGGCAATTATATATAGCGTATTATGAGACAAATTGATAATTTACCGTATATTTTTATTATTTTATTTCAGACAATATTTGATATCAAATTATTATGTTTTTCTATTTAATTGTTTTTCAGAGTTTACTGTAAATTTATTTCTAAATTTTTTAATTTTTGTTATGATAATTTTTAAGGATATGAATTTTTATACCAATATTTACTTCTTTTGTGAATCATGAGATAAACGGCGCATACGCAATTATTAATTACGCATGCGGAGTATGCATAAGATATTATATTCTAATAAGTAATCATGTAAAAATCTTAGCAATAACCAATGTATTATTAGAGCATTGTTTGCGTACCTATTATACTAAATAAATAAATAAATAAAAATATATTAGCCCGCGAGACCGCGACGTTCGTGATTAGGCTCGTTGCATTCGTCCTTTCCACTTGAATGCAACGAGCCTAATCACAAACGCAGCGGTCTCGCGGAGTAATATATAGACCATTTCAAATAAATTATTACCGATATCACCGAAATACCAACCTAAACCCTATATTTATATGAAAATGGGTAAATTACAAGTAAATCTTTAAATATCAATGTATATGCGATATTATGCAGATTACAAGTTCGTAAATATAAAAACACTAAAATTAAGACATACAGGGAACGGCACAATAAGAAGAAATAATAAATTAATCTTGGAAAAAAGAAACAAGAGAACTACTTCGGAGATAAAATACGAAACCAAAATTGAATGTTCTTGGACGAAGAAGCTGAACATGGCTGTTCCTGTTTCTTTTATCGTGCAAGTGTTTAAGCATAATGAATCCATTTTTATTTCTGTGAAATTCACATAGAGCACATCCAGCACAACCTGGTCTTACAAAGTAGAAATTCCAAGATTTCTAAATTGTTAGGTTTCTAAAGACACAAGTCGAGATGCGCACTACCCAAAATAGCTCTAATGACTTACTTTTGCTAAAGGAAAATTTCATTCACATTCAATTAAAGCATAGTAAGCCATTATAGTTGATTGTTGGTGACGCGGCTACTTTTGGAGATCGTAAAAGAAACAGATCACAGTTTGGATTTAATGTCGCCCAGATGAACTTTTAATTTCAATTCGTAGGCTTTAATACCAGGATTTTAAAAAGTTTCACACATTTCAGCAGTATGTTCGATATCAGGGAATTTTGAGTAATCGAAATGGGCTAGTGATAAGATATGCGGGGGAGGGGGGGGGGGGGTAAGTCACAAAGTCAGCTGTTTCTCTATTTCATCTCTGTATTTCATAAGGCCTAGCTATTGCACGTGTTGAAATTTGTGGGTTCATCAGACGCTCTCTCGGACGACTGGTGACGCGCATCTGCGGCGCTGAACGCGATGCGCGTAACTATATAAATAGAGCAATTTTCTTGGCACTTGTCACGCTTTCGGCCACAATGCTCCAGAGTCGTGGAGTCCCCGCTATCGAGTTCAATGAATCAAGCGCATTGGCAGCGATCCAGCCCTACTAAACGCACACCTTTCAATGTTGAAGCTCAATTTAGGAGCTTCATTTTAAAATGTATTTATTATGTAGGTATTTGTGAGCTTGCTGGTGTATTAATTGTCACAATTACATAAGTAATCAGGAACATTAATAATTCATAAAAACATTGTTGCCAACAAAATAACATTTTCGCAATAGCCAACCGATCAAAATTGGGAAGTAGGAAAAATATATAGGAGGAACAAACACATAAGGAAACGTAATTCTTCAATTATTTAATAATTGAGGTAAATTATCTTTTAAATTTTTGCTTTTATATAACAATAGTAAGTTTTAAATATATTGATTATTCTGTATCAATAGTAAGTTTTAACTATATTGAACATTCTGTCTCTTGTGAGGTGAGCCGGCATCCTCGCCCCCTGACTCCCAGTTTAGAAGGATATCTCCATCTGGAAATAACCTTCAGGATACCTTCTACCTCCTGACTGGTTACAGGATCGAGGTCGCTTGCGCGGTCTTCTCCCTTATGAAGCGGTGATTCGGTGTCAACCGAATCTATATCGCGGACCACGGCATCCTTTGCCTGGCTTATTCACCCGGAATCGTGTGGCCGAATGGTCGTTTTAAGAGCAGTTTCCATAACATTAACATCCACCCCAGCTCTAAAGGATAACTGTTTCCAGACTCCCCCGGCTGTTAGTAGGAGTTTTAGGGAGCTAACGGGCCCATGATGAGTTGGCCACGATGACCCATGTGTTCAGGGTCGGTCACACTCACGGGTGAACACCCATCCGACGGCCTCCACGCAGGGGGTGCGAACCTGGGTAGGACTCTGGAAACCAGTTTCCCCTGGGAATGAAACCTCTGGCGCTCCTGGACGGTCTGCGCACCGTGCGGCGCAAGCCAATCGATTGTGCACTCCAACTAACAGTCGGGGGAGTCTGGAAACTGTATTGTTTCCTATAGAGCGGGGGTGGTTGAGTACCTTACGGCGACTGCTCTTGAAATGACCATTGGCCATCCGATCCCGGTTCAGAGCCGGGCAAAGGACGCCTTGGTCCGCGATAGATTCGGTATACACCGTGTCACCGCTTCGTAAGGGAGAGGACCGCGCAAGCGACCTCGAACTCGGAACCAATCGAGAGACCGGAGAAATGTGGTCACAATTGGAAGTAAGGGCGCGAGTATCTCGAGCCGCCGGGTTTATTCCTGGCTAACTCGCGGTAAGGCGTTGGACTCTTACGGGTTGTAGCGTAGCTAGACGACGGATTGTTTTTGTCCAAAGTCTTCTACGCTCACTGCAGGTCGATAGAACGACTAATCGTTAAAACTTCCTGTGGTGACGGGCTCGCCCGTTGTAGTCGACACCTCAAGATGTTAGTAGGAGTGCACTATCGATTTACTGACTACGCTGCATGGTGCGCAAACCGTCCATGAGCGCCCGAAGGTTGACTCCTAGGGGAGATTGACACGCAGGCCAGGGGGCCTCTCCCTTCTGAGTGGAGGCCGCCGAATGGGTGTTGACCCGTGAATTTAACCGACCTTGAACGAATGGGTTTTCGTGGTCAACTCCAACAGGGCCTATTAGCTCCCTAACATTAACCAATAGCGATAAATCAAAAAAAGGACAAAATAAAGATGTATTAGGGTGTTTGGGCCGCCTAACTAAGACTATGTCATTATGCTATTGAAGGCCAACAGCATGAGCCATACTGTTTCTGTCGAAATCTACTCGCAAGAGTGACTTATTCAGGTCCATATCGCTCATGGTTCAAATCAAATCAAATCAAATCAAATTGTTTATTGTCTTAAAAACTAATACATAGTTGTATAGACAGTAGTATTACATTTGGCCGTGATATCATTGAATTCTTTTTTAATGATCAAATTCTTCTACTACTAATCAAAACGTAGATGGTTACTCGTAAGAATGAAGAAGGTATTATTGTAGAATAAAATCGAGTCTCACCATTTAGTTTACCAGATTAAAAACACAGAGTAAATTATTCTTTAAAATACCGATAAAAATAAGTTTTTTTAGTATAAAATTAATAAATGTAATGTCAAAATTAACAAAAAAAAAGTGCCGGTTGTCAAAAAGTAAAATAAAATGTCTTAGTGATTATATTGTAAATAAAAATAGTCAAGGTATAATTAATATGTGCCTACCTAATAATAAAAAATAGTTAATACGTTTTAGTCAAATTGAAAATCGTTTTAAAACCTATTACAGAAAGAGATATAGTCGAGATGCAGACAGTTTTTAGAGATCGTTAATGTCGTACAATTCTCTTTCAATTAGATATAATTTGAGTTTATTTTTAAATTGGAGCATTTTTCCTTCGCGGCATATATTTTTTATACTAGAGGGTAGCTTATTGTAGCATATAATTCCGACGTAGCTCGGATTCCTTTTAAAAGTTCTAGGTTTGGACGAGGAAGAATCAGATTATTTCTCCCCCTGGTAAAGTGTACTGAATTAGTCAAGACTAGTGAAGTACTGCCGTACCTCAGACTATTAAAATAAAAATTAAGTACTAACAAAATAATTCAATAATAAGGTTAATTTGGAATCTAATAAAAACAAGTAGGTATATGAAAATAAAAAAAAATGTAAAGGAATAAATAATAGAAGTATTCTTCGAATTTGGAATAATCTACTAATTTTATTAGTAAATATTTATGCTCGAATCAGCTAGGAGCCTGTCACCCAGAACAAAACTATGCAAGTTTCTCGAAGGAAAGACGATCACAGGACCACAGGATAAATTACTGCGGTCACATCTTATGCAGAAAGTCACCACATACTTACTCAAAGCTACTCAGTAGGCAAACGAAAAAAAGGATGAACGATACGCATGGAAAGATCATGACATGGGATACTTTGAGTAAACAAAAAATGAATGGGCGGAATCGTCACAAAACAAAGCCAAAATGTGTAAACAGCGCAGGAAATATATCAAAAAGATGAAACTAATACAGGACCTAGCGACGCGAAGTAAACAAGTGGATCAATTATGCCAAGAAATATCAAACAAAGGGCAAGAGAAAAATATCCAAAATATACAAAATATTATGGATGAAAGACAATAAACACTACTTTCTGTCCTCACAATCCTAGACGCTTACTCTTCCCACTTTCCTATATCAGCTCTAGGTTCAGCTCTGATTATCACTAGTCGATTGATTTAGGTATCTTTCCCTTCCATGCTTAAAGAAAGGTGCTCCTCAACAGTAAAAATGTGCCCCCTAGTGTATTCGGTTTAGCGTCTCAGGACCAATTCTGGTTGAGATGGTAAAAGTCATTAGGTCATTAATTCATATTTGTGAAGCCTGCTGCTATCTATTTCAGATACTGATAAAATTACTAAACACATGCTATATCATGGCTACGCCTGCAAAAACCGCCATGTATATTTATCGTAAACTTTACAAGAACGACAAAACGATTTATGTTTTAATTTAAGCCGTCGTGAGTAACTCACCAACTATTAAACTACCGAAATCTGATATGTGTACATACCAACATTATGCATAATGTACATTCCAACATGTTGACTTTTCTGACATAGCACAAAGCCATAAAAAAACTAAAATCCGCTCTTTGATGTACTTACACAGAATATCATGGCGTTATTTCAACCAGACGTTACTAAAATTTTTGCAGAAATTGTATAATATATTACCAGAATATTAAAAGAACATTGCCAGTAGCGTCAGAAGTCATGCTAATATAGGTTCTCCTCGTTGTTAACAAAGTTAGCAGCATTGGACCCGGTCAATACTTGAATGCGTGCCGCTTGAGTGTTTGACTGCGTGATGCTACAAATGCCCGCTTAGAAGTTATTGCCAAATATAAGTGATTGGCAAGAATGTTATAATGGCATCTCAAAGGTTTATTATCGATTCTTTACATATTCGCTTGTTTCGTCACGTGATTTAAACCCTGACGATAATTTTGTCATAGTAGGGGACATGAATTTATCTTTAATATAGTGACAAAACGAATTATCCTAATCTACGTTTACACTGTAACGCTGTAACATTGTAAAAAAATATCTATTCTGTTAGTCACCATAATACGAGGAACAAATCTGACATATAGATAAATCGATGTCGTCTCAGTAAAGTACAAAAAAGCTCCATCAAAGTCTCTGTTTCTTCAATAAAGCTCAAACGCAAATCAGAATTCTTGGAGATAATCAAATCAGAATTATAATGATGACCTGTCTGGTAATAAATCAATTATATAGTAGAAACGATTTGTGAAACGAATATATATTTCAGAATCAAAATTCTGTTAAATTATAGCAAAGATAAATATAGTTCTAATGTCATCGTTAATGTATGGTTAATGTAACTGTTGACATTATTCATTCAGTGTTTCTACATTACTCAAGTACAAATAGGCTTTATTTTCATATTTAATAAAGCAACTCGTAAAACGTCATTTGATTTTTTGTATAGCTACAGCCCTAAATTGTGTAACAATCAGAAAGGAAGCTGAGAAAGGCTCTAAAATCAACGCTCTGAATATGAAAATGCGTTTTGATAAGAAACGTCGAGCGGCTCAGAACTTTAAAGTAGGTGACGTGGTTTTGATATGGAGGAAAGTTAAGATGAAGGGAAGAATGGTCCCAAGATATATTGGACTTTGTCGAGTTATCAAACGACCATTACAAATCACCGTTATCTGGTAGAGAGCATTCGGTTATACAAACCATTGTTATAAAAATTGTTATTGTTATAAAAATGCCATTGAAAGTGATTGTTTGACATGATGCCATGGACGGAGTGTGACTCTAGAGGAGAGGGATAATAATTTAAATGTTACTGGTACCAAATGCAACTTTGGTGTAACATTTGGTTTTACTTTGTGACATTTATTCGCATGTTCATACAAATGAAGTGGTCTGATTATTCCCCTATTTTGTTGCTTAGCAACTAATAATTTGGCCATTGGATATGTGAAAGCGGATTTTTACACGGGGTTTGGTTATGC
Source organism: Micropterix aruncella (assembly GCA_944548615.1). Taxonomy (NCBI): domain Eukaryota; kingdom Metazoa; phylum Arthropoda; class Insecta; order Lepidoptera; family Micropterigidae; genus Micropterix; species Micropterix aruncella. The sequence goes on from OX155950.1 coordinate 20,179,226, forward strand.
TATTCTGACTCAATGTTATTGATTTATAGTCACAGCTGTTTAAACTTTATTTTGCCGTGTGGAGTCTAATATGGATATGTTTTCTTGAGCTGAAGTAGCTGAAGCTGGTAAAATGCTTTGGGGTGCCTCTGTATAAATCGTATTTGAGACAGCTGAAGTTATTTATACTTACCAGTCTGTGAAATTATGCAAGTATCTGATATATTTTAAATATCAGGATCTTTCTAGATTAATTAACAGATACATTGAATATTTTACAATCTGACATTAAATATTTTAAAAACATTCTATAAATTGTGGAATTATGGAAGCAGCTGATATTGTGCAGTCTGATGTATGCTAAAATTCAATGTATCGACAATTTCTATTAGTAGGTATATATTAATAATATATTGACTATTTTTATTTATCAGTCATACAAGGCATTTTATTTTACTTTTAGATGTTGCAAAAATTTTGGCTGTTTTTAACACTAGATTTAATTACTATTTCTTTATTCTTATTTTTATAATCATTGTAATGATTCAAATAATATGTTGATATTAACATTCTTCTTTAGCATTTTTTATTTTATTTTTATAATAGAATCAAATCATATTGACCTACATATCTTACTTATATCTATTTTATCTATTTGATAAAAATAATTATTATTTAAAATAATGTCAAAGTCAATGGTGAGACTCAATTTGAATCTACAAATAATAAATATGTAATTTAGATACTTTTTTAAGAATACGCATTCTTATTTTGATATGTACCTACTATAGATACTTTCTTTAGAATACGCATCTACATATATTTTGATATTTGAATAGAATGGATAATTTAATCATATCACAATCGTAAATGTAATTAATAAAATAATGTATACCTAACTACGTATTAATTTTAAAGGCAATCAAAAATGATTTGATTTGTTTTGGTTACATACGTATATACCTAGTAAATGTAGGCACATAATACTTCATTTCTGCTACTTCCAGTCTTAACAATATAATTATTAAAGTATGCAATTCGACCGAAGAAGCCATTTCATAACAACTGCCCAACAAAAAAGGAATATAATGTGTTCAGGGTTCATCTATGTATGTTTTCTGTTTCTTTATTCCACCATAATTTTTAAACCAACATAATTTAACACAAGTAGTATTTTTAAAATCGATATGATATCCCGAGTGTCATAGGGCACCCTAACTGTACAAATATCAAGTATATAGTTTTCTAAATATCCAAATCTCCAAATGTCAATAAATCAACATATGTAAATATGTCGTGTTTAGTGTCAAATGAAAGGTCTCATCAAGTATATTTCAAAAATATCTATTTGGATTAATACGTAAATATTTCCACATATTTCTTAAAAACCGTAATGAAAATAATTATAATTCCAGTAGTACACTTTTTGTAACGGCAGTCATGTTTTATACCTTAAAATATATTTACTTGTTTGATAGATTGATGCATAAAGATCACGCTAATAAATGCGTGTTAAACTTAAGTGCGTTAAGAGGACGTGATTTGCTGACGTGTGTTTGTTTTCTATTTCAGAATATTTTTTTACTCTTTTTGTTATATTGGGAAGTGAAGCTTCAATTCGGTCGCTACATTTGATATTACTTAGCCTAAAAATAGGCCATGATTTTGGCAGATTGATGGCCCCGTCAGCCCGCGGCTTGATGAGGGAGGGAACAGGAGGGGGGGGGGGGGGTGGAGGGGGGGGTGAAACGACTTTGGCAACTGCGCCCGTGTATTGCGATTGCTCCACATTCACCAACCGACATTGTATGTATAACGAGCCAGCTCGCTGAATGACTTTGCATTATAATGGGCGGAATCCTAAGAGTTTCCTCTCATCTATCAAATACTTAATAAATATGGGTCGTGATTCAGTATATATTAAGAAGAGGAAATAAAGTCCATCAGCTTGCGACACAAAACGCTCGGAAAATGTCTTCCTATGGACACAAAGAAATCTCTTGTACCGTCCCGAATCTTACCTTTTGTTCATCTTCGGTCTACGTAAGTATGATCAGGTGTCCGAATATAGGTCACAATTAAAGTGGCTGCCAGTACGCCAAAGGAGAAATGTTCATATACTTGCTCTCCTCTATCGTGTAGCGGAGACCTAGGAGGGTTGAAACAAAGGTAAGTTGAAACAGTGCAATTTTCTCTATCTGTGGTCGTTGGCGAGCTATCAACGCTACCACTGATCATAACGCTACTATGTTATCGTTCCTTCAACACCCCTCATATTTTAGTGGCACTCCGGAGGCTGCTGTTGCGGGAGAGGTCGCGTCAAAAAAAACACCAGTGGCAAAATAAATTAAAAGTTTTAATAAAAACACTAAAAACACGCTTTTAGAAATGCACGTAAAAACCAAAAAAAAAAATACAACAGCGTTTCGCCTGGTTCCCTGAGGTGACGCTAGCGACATGATATTATTAACCACATTCATGCCGTTCAGTCCTCGGCGCGTTTCTCACCTTGGCTTGGGTGGGATCTTTAACAACCTACTACCCTATTTACAAGTCAATATACATCGTAATATAAATATATTAATATTATTCTATTTACACTCTCCATGTACAGGTCTATGTACATTTTATACAGGCATATATGTCAATATTTACACTATTTACACTCAATATTTACAAGTCAATATATAATAGGTTTGTTATAACCTTGAAACCTGATCGTGTTCAAAGTCCATTACGTGACCTTTCTCACAAGTGCAAACACAACTATGATACGATATACCATCATGGAATGCCAGTTCGTGTCTTCCGGCTTCATCATCAGACCTTAAAACTTAATCGTAGTCAAAGTTCATTCCAAGACCTTTCTAACAAGTCCAAACACGGCTATGATACGATATTCCATCATGGAATGCCAGTGCCTATCTTCCGACTTCATTATCAGACCTTGAAACCTAATCGTGGTCAAAGTTCATTCCAAGACTTTTCTAACAAGTCCAAACACAGCTATGATACAATGTTCCATCATGAAGTTCCAGTTCATATCTTCCGACTCCATCATCAGATCAGTTCGACAGTACCATATTATTGTATTGTCATCAGAACTACATACAGCTGCCAATTTTCATGACGCTACGATCCTTGGAAGATGGTTAAATTAGTTACCTTAGATTCCATTACATAATTACATACAGGTCAACCTAATAAAAGCGTGTTAAAAATTGCAAAAAGTAAGTTTTTTTCGTATTTTCCATCGAGGTTTACTTTCCTTGTTTACATATATAACGGTGCATTACATGCCTTGTTTGGAAGCCTAAAATAACTCAACATTAGTCGTTATATTAATTTTGTTAGTTTGCAAAGCTTTTTATCAGTGAAAATTTTTGACATCGCATTATTGGCACCGAGGTAACTTGAAACAGAGTGTTCTCGACTACATTTTTTACTTACCTCTACTACATTTTTTATAGTTTTGTTTGTAGTTTGCAAGGTTTGTGTTTGTTTTATTTCAGATGCCAATTATATACAATTGGAAAACTGATAAACATATGGCTAGCAGAGAAATATACGAGCTCGCCGCTTAAGAGCTAGGCAATAAAAAGTCTACGCGATGGAGCTAAGAGCTATGACTTGAAACTATACTTCTTTGAACCGTTTTATTAAAAAAAAAAAAAGCGTTTGAGACAGGTGAATCATTGAAGCCTCCATCAGTGAGATATCAAAGTCTAACCATTTTCTCTGAGGCAGAAGGAAAATATTTCAGTATCTTCTATTTTGATTTATCTACAAGAGAAGAACGATTACTGGCATTTAGGTTAGCAGTAAAATACGACAAGCGATTTCCTGGTTCTTGGAAATTGGCTGATTGAGTGATCAGCATTGAGTGAACGATTGAAAGAAAAGTGGGCGGTGGGTATTGCACCCTAGATTTCAAATCATCACGCACGAAAAGGCGCACGAAGCCTGCACTAATGGAGAAATATCCTATATTTGCCATAGTTGTCAGAATAAAGGGAAATTAGTTTTGTTTCTGAAATTTCATATCGAATTTGTTTTTAACTCGTCATTCTTAAAAAAATGGAACACTGGTTGTAAAGTGAGCGATTAATAATATTGGTGACGGTAATATAGGTAAGTATATATTTGTTTTTTTTTTATTTTTTATTTTTTTTTTTTTTTTCAAATCGCCGAATATATGTGAAATAAAACTAGAGAGCTCGCTGCCCTGGAACAAGTCCTGGCACTTAGTTGGGCAACAGCAGTACATACCTGCTAATGCTCATATCGGCCGTGTTCAATTTTAATACTATATTGTTTTATTGATATGATTGTTAGTGAGACATATGCATTGTAAATGAATTGTTAAATTAATTAAATAAATAAATAAATAAAATTGTTTATAATGAAGTAATATTTAAGGGGGTCAAGCCGCTAATTACGTCTGTTGACATGGGGGAGGGGGGCGGTCCGAAAATTCCAAAAACATGATTACGTGTGGATGGCCCCTAATGACAAATTCATATTCTCTCAAATAAAAATAAAATTATTATAATAACGCTCTAATAATTTAAATGTGGTAACGTTGAAGTTTCCCAAAATAAGTTTCCAATAATAAGGGACAGGTGGTCAGCTCATGAATATGTAAGCGACGTAATTGGATTTTCGTGATTGGATTTTCGGGCACTGTGAACATTCGGACGAAATATGGAGGAGATATTATATTATTACTAGTATTAAATAATGAAATACTAAACAATGAAAATGAAAGTAGGCACTGGCTTAAATGAATATTACGTTCCCGGCTTAACAACCGACTAAGAGAAAAGTATTTTGGAAACGTAAATTTTATTTTCGAGATTGAGACGAAAATATAGGCTTTGAGCCCTTCTGAGACGAGAAAGACCATTTACAAATTGAAGTGTGTCTGTGTGGCTCTATGTTTATATTCTTTTACGATAGCGTCCAAATGTTTAATCCGATTAAACTGAAATTTGATATGCAAGCATCGTTTGGTCATGGCAAGAGTTGAAAAGTGGTTGAAATCGGTCCACCAGAGGGCGTGCTAGTTATACTTCAATCTCGAAATATTGGACTTAGAGACTTGACAGTCCATACCTAGGTGTCTTGTTGGGCTGGTCATATTGTGAAATACGGGTTGGAATATCTCATATACAAGCGACACAAAAAAACATGTATTAAGGAAATAGTAAGGCCATTACAAGCGCCGAGGCTTGCGATGCGGCGCTCGTTTGAAATTCTAATTCGAAGACTCGCGGAGACCTGCGTTTGCAATTTGATTTTTAATTTGAACTATGACGTGTTTCATTACGTTGCGTCGCATGTTAATAGGAATTTTCGCCAACTGCTCGTCGACTTTATTTATGAAATAAATCCCTGGTTACTTGCCGGGAAAGTCTTAGGGTAAAGCAACCGATTTTTTAAAATCCGCAATCGCTTTTATTTTTAATTAGGTATATATTTTTGTAATTATCCACTATAATACTGTGAGATTTACATAATAAAGAATCGAATTGAATGGATTTTTTTTTTTTTTTAATAAGGTCTAGATAGTTTTTTTTCCGTAGGATCAGTACATTAGGGGCAACTTGAGTTGTCAACTATAACAGGCGAATCCGTCACCTCAGGAAGTTTTAACGATATGTGATCATTCTGTTTCCCGTGTGGGGAGCGTAGAAGATTTTGGGACGATACAAACCCACAGTCCAGCAAAGCCACGAACCTACCAGTAACTCAGTTTAAATCTATCGCGAACCAATTGCATCTTTTGCTCGGCTCTGAATTCAGGATCAGGTAGATAAATGTTTATTTCAAGAGTGGTTGACGACAGGTCAACATTCACCCCCGCTGCTTAGGAGACAGTATATTTCCATAGTCCTTAGTCTCCATCAGCAATTAGTTAGAGTGAAAAACCGATTGGCGTCGGCGAACGATGAGCAAACCGTTCAGTAGCGACGGGAGGCAATCCTCCAGGAAAAACCGATCCACCAGCCTGAGGCCTGAGACGCAAGAGTCTTACCCGGGGTAGCCGTCCACACGAGGAGGCTAATGAATAGGAGTTGAATCGTGAGTTGGACCGATCCGAGAACACAATGAATCTTGTGGCCCAAGCTGCACGAAACCGTTTGCTACCTTAGGAGCAGGGCTAGACTAAAATTGGACAAACAGCTCTCCCAGCCCGGTGGAGCGCGGGCACAGCAATACCTTCCGGTTTAACAACTAAAACCACCTTTACTGCTAAAGTATTGGTCGTATCGTAAAATAGATTTAAAAAATATAGGACATGATATGTTGTTAGTTGTTGTAGTTAGTAAGTAATTAAGTAGTAATAACGTAATCCTTAGGGTTTTGGACATATATGTGGAAAACTGAAAAAAGACCCCTCCCCCCCCCCCCCCCCCAAGGCTCAGCCCTTTCAGGAGACTTTCAGTGTATAATAGGGTTTCATTTTATATGTATAATAGTATATATGTCATACTGTTAAGCATACAATGTTTCCATCATAATTGAGACGTTATAAAATATTGAATTATACAAGGAAATAAAATTTAAAAAAGGAAACGCAAGGAATTACACATTGCAAGGAAAAGCGTCGAACACCTTAGTTATGAAGCATTTTAGTCTCCACACAAGTAATATTCCTCCAGTGAGAAAAACGACTTTTCTGCGAGGTACTTCTTAAGGCGGCTCTTAAACACATCAAGTGGTCGATGAGTGAGTTGTTTGTATACCGCTGGACCGGCGACCTAAACTAATATCTTCGACTTGAATAGTGCATAACTCACCGAAAGTAGCATGCATCAGGATCTTGTTAGATAATAGAGACGCAGACCATTCACTTTAAAATTGAGACAAATTGATAAATAACTGTATTGATTTTCAAAACAACGTAAATTACTTGGTGGACAAGACCTGGGGTTCGTTTTTTGAATAATGCTTTCGTCGCACTGCCCATGTAATACATCGAAATTTTAATGCTAAATTTCAGTACTTTGCTCCAAGCCATTTCGGCTCTGCGTTGATTATGAGTTATTAGATCGAAGGTATGCCTCAGCCTGGTAATAAATGAAGTTATATAAATCGCCATTATTCTTAATACAATCTCAGTATGTAATTTTAACTATTATTGAATATTTTCTATTCCGTTTGTAATATTTATAAAAATGTATTTTAACTATGATTTATGTTCCATTTATTTTATTTTATGACATATTAGATATAGTTCTGGATAATTATGTACGTACATATTTTTACCACCAAGTCATTGCTTTACTCTTCACACATGTGAAATTATTTTATAATAATATTTTATTTCGTTATTGCGTTTTATTAATTATGCTAATACTATTTATTAACAATCATTTTGAAATTTGAGCGTATTATGTATCCACTTATTTTAAGTGACTTATCTTGAGTGCACTGCATGTATCGAATGATACGAAAAATACGAATACGAAAATAATTAAAAGTCTTTCAAGAACAAACTTGAGCCAAATTCACGTACTTACATAACTCAAAAATTCAAAATTAATAATTATATATAGATTAACAAAATAACTTGATTGTGCGTCTGAATCAATTTTGTTATTCCTAATTTTAGCTATTTTAGCAATGCTTTTGAAATTAATACAATAGGAGATTATTCCTCGGAATGAGCTGGAATATTGTGAACAATAAATTAGGCAATAATATTGAGTTAAACCTCTGCTCGATGTTCCCCAAGCTAAACAAATACGCTACTAATTACGCTTTGGCGGAATTTATAATTTGCCGAGACTTCTCTGTATATCTGCTAATAATGGCACTGGAATAACATTTATTATTAAAATTTATATTTTGACTTAATTCTAGCTATTCAGTTGACAGATCTAAAAGATCTTGAAAAATATTTATCTAATATTAGATTATTTTAATATTTTCTGTCATTTATATATCTGCTCTTCAGAATCATCATTATTGTGTGATTGTTATTATTTTTATCATTGTGTAAGTTGGACTTTTTTTATTGACTATTTTTTACTGGCGATTTTCGGGTAGAAAATTATGATTATAATTATTAATCTAAAAATAAGCACCTAAATGAAATTATTAAATTAAAAAAATAAAGACAGCGTTTTTAGCAGTTTTGTGCACGAAAAAACATTATGATTATAACATTACGATAAATCACACTGCAATATTCGGAAATCTACTACATCGGAATAAAGTAGTATCACGAATTGATCGGTTATTGACTTAACGTTGTTTACATAAAAAACATAGAAAAGTCAGGCAATAATAGCAGTTAGAAATTGACGAGTCGATATAGAATTGTAACTAAAGCGATAAAAATTCCGCTCCATAGTTTATCAGCACATGTGAAGAGGATTATTTCAAAAACAACATCTCGATGAGCTTAATTCTATTAACTGCGGTGAAGAATATGTGCTTTGACTAGGGTCCAATAAAATATATCGCTGATATTAATTATTTCGAGCTGGACGTATTGCCCCTAACACATTTGCCACATTCCAAAATTCAATCAAAACAGTGGCCATATTCTGGATGTTCAGCGCCAAAGAGAGTTAAAGTTATGAAATCGGCTGGAAAAATGATGGCAGCCGTCTTTTGTGATGCAAAGGGAATTTTGCTAAAAAAATACTTTTTAAAAGGTAAAACTGTCACTGGTGAATAATCCGATAATCTGTTACACAAGCCATAGGAATTTATTGACGAAAGATCAGGTTTGGTTCAAAAATATCATAAACCACCAAGGCAACGCAAGGGTTCACACATGCGTTAAAAGCTATGTCGAAAATCAACGAATTTCACTACTATTTCTGCCCCATCCACCTAGTTCGCCTGATTTATCATCATCATACCTTCACCTGTAACCCAGCTCAAAACTTTTCTAGGTGGACAGAAATTTCAGAGGAATCACGACGATACTGTCGATGTAGAGTATCATTTTGCAGGCCTTGTGTATTATTTTCCAGGCCTAAATTACCTGTGGAGTGTAGATAGACTGAGTGTAGAGCTTAAAAAGACTATGTCACAAAATATAAACAGTACCGTCATGTTAAACTAAGTATTTCTTTGCTAGGTCAGGTACTTATCATCTAGCCCGCACCATTCACAGGTCGACTAAAAACAGCTATATTACAAAAAACGTCGCTGCTGCACACCACCTAATACAGATTCGTTCAGTATTGGAAATTGGAATAAATGTGATGCAAACAATTCAGCATGACGAGTTGGGCATAAGAAATCTAGTTTCCCGTTAAACAATTTGACTGAAGAACAAAAGGCGGCTAGTATTAATTCCATCGTGTTAATTGACCCTTTAAGTGATTAATGTTGTATGGTGTTTTTTATCACCGACTCAGGTGATGAATCATGGATATACTCATAACATAAACCTTAAATAAAATGTCAGTCGAGCGTTTAGGTATTCAAAAATGAGCTTAAGCCTACAAAAGTCCGTTCTCGGAGATTATCGAAGAAAATGGTCGCTTCGATTATCTCATAATTACTAGAACGGAAAATGGTTACCACGGATTTATAAAAAACTGTACGTTTGCCAGAAATGATACACGACCTGTGTAGCGGTAACCCAATACGTTACATAACCTCCACTACGATAAGGCGAGTTCATACACCGCTTGGATAACTAAGGAGTTTTTGGAGAGGAGAATATCCAGTTGTCAGTCCATCCTCCATACAGCCCAAATGATTATTTTACCTTCAGCGGTTTTAAGACTCCACAAAAGTTGTCCAAGCGCTCAAAATGGCTATTTTAAAAAATAGCTTTTCAGTTATTTTCCTTTTGTCGTTTTTCCCATTCCGGATAAATAAAGTGTGCACCACGTATAATTTTAATTGGTGCGACCCACTATTTATTAAGATTAATTTTAGAATATCTTTATCACCACCTGTTCTCATCAACTTGATGTAATATTTATTTGTTGATTAGTTTATCATTTAACAATGTTATCTCCACCTGGTATAGGTTGTATGATACGAAATATAGTTTATTTGTATGGATTTATTATTATTAGTGTTTGTTTAATAACACTATATTAAACTCACAACATTAGTCGCTAAGTATACATACAGTGTATTCGAGACAGTCGGACATATTTTTCATTCAGTGAATCTGCACATAAAACTTAACATAAAGTGTGATATTTCTATTTTATTTGATTTATTTTTGGAAGTTTTCGATCTTTTTACTGATAAAAAAAAAGTTGAATTAAAATGTTTTTTTCTCGGTAACTACAGCCAATTCAAAAAGTTGTAGATAGTCTTCAGTTTTTCGTGCAACATGATCTCCTCTAACATGAAATCGAAGACTATCACGGTTGTTAGACATTATGAATAAAACCAAATCGGATTTTACTGTGTGACATTTTGAAGCACCCGACATTCCGGCGATGGCACAACAGCCCTTGTCCAAGGAAGTTTATCCTGGACAACTGCGGGGCGGTGGTAACATCATCGAAACGTCGGGTGTTTCAAATTCCAAGCTGTTAACTCCGATATTGTTTATTGTATAATAGTATCCTCTAATAACGCAATGTAAATATCTCGCAAGGCGAAACAATATATTAAAAAGCAATTAATCTTTTTAATATTAAGTTTGACCCACAGAATTACCATTACAAAAAAATCCCAACCGTCCCAAACATATATGTATGACTGTATAATGACTTTAAAATATAAAAAAACCCTTCATAATTATCACCACATGGGTGGCCCAAGGTCATTTTAAGAGTGGCATGCCAACAGTTCAACATCCACTCCCGCTGCTTAGGAAACAGTGTATTTCCATAGTCTCCAGACTTCTTCAGCAATTAGTCAGAATGCACAATCGATTGGCTTTGCCGAACGGTGCGCCGGGATGCAATCCCGCCGGGAGAAACCGGTCCACCAGCTTTGAGGCCTGAGACGCGAGAGTCTTACCAGGGGTAGCCTTCCACACGAGGAGGCTTCTGAATAGGAGCTGAATCGTGAGTTGAGCCGATCCGAGAACAAGGTGGATCTTGTGGCCCAAGCTGCACGAAACCGTCACCACCCGAAACCGTTCACCACCCGAAACCGTTCACCACCCGAAACCGTTTACCACTCGCAAACGTTCACCACCCGAAACCGTTGACCACTTGAAACCGTTCACCACCAACGTGTCTTAGTGTCAGTTTAGTCTGACAATATGAAATGATATTTAAATTACTTTTTACAATTTTGCTTATAAAGACACAATACTCGATATTATGTCTTTTGCCGGTTACCAAATATTTGTAATATTAAGTCTCTAAGATGATCACATCCAGTAGAGGAAGACATTTCTTAGTATTGGTGTTGCAAAACGACGATATATCAATCAACAAACCCGGGAAACTGGAGACACGCCAAAACGCAGAACGATCCCATGTTCTTTGCCAACATCAGACAAAGAAAATTTTATTGAGGCAGAGAAGCGCAATAATTTGTCACGCATAAATCTCGATCAGAACACAGATGAAAGTATCTAGCCATAGCCCCAAGAAACCAGCGACTCGCTAAAACTATTATATTGAAATTGAAAAGAGCTCGAATGATAACACTGATGAGTGTGACTTTTCCCCGGTTTCAGATGACGATCATTCATATGAGCCTTCATCGAAAAGATTCCCGGCCGATCTACCTCATCAAATTCGTCATCATCGAGCTCATCATCATGCAGCACTTTGTCAATGAGCTCTACCTCATCCTCAAGTTCTTCATCATTATATACACAACGTCAAAATGATGTTGCATTTCAGTGTTCGTTAAAGAACAAAGTCACTGCTTCCATTTTTTTCATTCCAAACTGTTAACCTTTTCCAAGTAATTCCCAACCTGTTCCTCTAACAATCACACCAGGTCAATTTTGCCGAAGTTAACAAACGACTGTAATTTCATAAATACTGAGCCGTTCCCTAGCAAAAGTCCCAAAAGGATTAATTTGAAGTCATTACAGAATTCCGGGAAACAATAAATATTCCCAAAAAAATTGTTGGACCGCCATCACGCCGTGTGTACATCGCTGTCGTTTAAATTATCACGAAAATATTAAGGAGGATATTTGCAATGGGATATTTCAGGCTTATTGGAAAATGGCCTCACTTGACAGGCAAATATAGTACATTGCTCGTAATACTTTCTGAGAAGTCTCGAAGTACTATTATAAAAAGTTAAATTCAACCAGAAAGTTTAAAGATGCATTTCACTTTTAAGTGAATAAAATCAAGACAAAAGTGCATAAAATCATTTTCAAAAATACTCTTGGCCTAAAAGTAATCGCAAAATTTTAGTCATGGTTTTCTAAAAAGACAGCGAAGGGACGGCAAGACATGGCAAACATAAGATGATAGGATCTAGCCTAATTGTGAAGGAACACATCAAAAGCATACCCCGAATCGAAAGCCGTTATCTTAGGAAACAAACCATTAAATAATTTATTGAAGGACAAAAAAATACGGGATATTTTTCAAGATTATAAAGAAGAGCGCCCAAATAATAATGAACCGTATGATGAAAACATATTTTCAGGAAAGACTTATTATAAATATTTTCATACCGAAAATAGATCAGTGCGATTTCTTCACTGCATTTAATATAGCAGACAAAAAGGGACAACTGAAAGCAAACTACAGGCTACATTTAAAAGAAAAAAAAACCAGAATACAAGCAAAATTATATGTCAATGGCAGCCTAATAGTAGCCGGTTATGACTTGCTAGCGATACTGACTGACCAAAAAGAAGTTTCTGTATATTATTAATAAAAGTCAAAAATTAAATGTTTAAATTTTATAATCAGTGAATTAGGCGTGGATGAAGATTTATGCTGTAATTCATTTAAATGCGCTCAATAGGTACTCAAAACGAAGGTAATGGTGTACATTTTACGATTGAAAGGGAAAAAAACTATTTTTTGAACCTATAAAATAGGTATAATAAATGCCAATACCGCTGTAATAGTTATATTGTATTTGAGGTGTGACATAAAGATATTCCCATTATACAAAAAAACTGGATAACCTAACATTTAACAAACATGTCAATGGCAGCATAATTAAAATGCCAGATATGGCCTAATGGTATTAAAACCGGAAAACATTCATTTAGAGATAAAAATTATATAAAACTTAATATTTTGAGGAATTATATAAAACTTCTCAATATGATGAATTTAAAGAAATCGCTAACCCACTCACAATACTCGCGAATTCCATGTATTAAAGAATTTAAGTATCACAATCCATGTATTAAAGAATATTTACTAAAAGCGATCGTAAAAAAAATAAGTTAAAAGTATTTTGAAGGGAAATTTTTTCCACAATATTCGGCAAGTTACTTCTAGAGTATTTTCTAAATTCATATCCTCCGACGTTGTTACTATTAAAATATTTATATTTGTTACAGTTTTAACTTTTTCTTCAGTTTTAAGTAAGCAACGCTTTTAAGTAAACAAGCAACCTAAAATATTAACGTAATAAATAAATAAAAAACATTTTCCTCGATATTCTTTTATATATTTTTCAATTTTTTTAAGTAAATCTATGAGAAAAATGTGGTTAAACTGAATTAATTTTCAACGCAAAAGTGGCAAAAAACCAAGGATATTTAATACACTCATTTTACAAGTTAACTTCATGTTGTTATTAAAACCACGTTAAATAGTTTAATTTTGCTTTGTATATTAGTAAAGTATCAATACTTTTTACACGACTGCCGAACAAAAAAGGTGTAATGTGTTCAAGGTTCATCTATGTATGTTTTCCGTTTCTATATTCCACCATAACTTTTAAACGCTTGAAACGATTTAGAAGTGTGTGTTATTGTCCGAATCATTATGTCATCACAAGTGTCATAGGATACCTAACCTGTCCAAATATCAAGTAGGTACTTAGTTGTCTAAATGTCCAAATGTCAATAAATTAACATAGATATATCGTAACAAATAAAGTCACAAATAAAATTAGTAAATATTTAGTAACAAATAAAAGGTCTGATTTAGTACATCCTAAAAATATACATGTATTTAAATGGATAAACATCTTAACCACAAATATATGATTAAAAAACGTTTTAAAATCATTAATAATACGATAGTTAACTTTCTGTAATGGCATTCGGTTTTTTTATTCTTTTTAAATATATTTTCTTGTGGAGAAATTTAAACCACCGCTTTGAGCTCTTTAGAAAACTAAATTTAACTCTCCAGTAAAATCGTGTTTTTTTCAGAGCTTTATTGTTTCTTTTGTTTTCAACATGCGATATATTATACAAATAAGTCCTCCGTTGGAAATTAAGTCGAGCTCTCGCCGGAATCGAGTTTGCGCTCTGATTTTATCTTACCGGAAAAGTAAATGCCGCCGCGCTATAAATAAGGCAGAAAGGACACAAATTTCCACAAGCTCTTCGCAATTCAATTTTATAAACGTTTCCCGTACCCTCTCCCTCTCTGACCCTTTTCCGTATTGTATGTCCATTTGTGGAAACAATAAATTCGGGTTAATTTTTCCGCGCATGGCGGCCGCGCGGAGTTCCGAGTTCGTTATCACCGTGTTGTCATTTATCACTGACAAGAAAGTAAAGAAAAAGCGCATGTGTAGGCGAAGCGCCTGGCAAACATTTGTCTCGGTTAATCTCAATTGTGTCTGTTTGAGCGATAGACTAGTCCGTAATAACACTTCTGGCGCGAGTGGTGGCCATCAGGCACGCGAATCGCTCCTACGAGATCTTCTTTACGCCTTCGTTTTATGTTCGTTTCCACTGCGGCATTTTCCCCGCACCGCACGAAGTGACGATCCCACTCTAAAGCGACTATGCCACTACCCTCATCTCTACATACTATAAAATGCAACGTCCGTCTGTCTGTTTGACTCTCTATTAATAACTCGTGAACCATTGAACTGGTTTAGATATAGAGTATAAAATTTCCATTTTTTAAAATGACATTTTCAAGGGATTTACTGGATCTATGGGCGTCGTTTTTTGCCCAAATTAAAGATAATTAAATTTACTACAAATTCATTGGTTGAGTACTTTCCCGATATTTGGCAAGATACATGACCAAAACGAAAAATTTTCATTCTTTGGAAAATGCCAATTTTTAGAATAGCTGTATCTTGAAAACGCCTTAGTGTGGACCTCGGTCACTGGATTATAATAGAGCGAATATAATCTTCTTACAATAATACTTACAATAAATACTTTTGCAGTCTCTTAATTTAGGAATCAATCAGCAAAAACAGAAAAAAGGGAAAAAGTGTATTTTTGTGTCTTTCGGTCAGTCTTTCGAAGCTGCAAAGTTGTTTTTATTCTACTGTCATAGGTCCTAACAACATATATAAAAAAATGATACAACCCGACCTTTTGCAAGGTTGAATGTATAGTTTGACTAGACTAGATGCAGTTAATACTCCTTTTCAATAACTTAATACTATTTTTTTTAATTTTATTTTCATTGTGAATACAGCGCATTAAAAATGAATATATCAATATGGGTCGAGAGTTTTATGTGAAGGTATAAACATTTATATTAGATACTAGCTGCGCCCTGCGGTTTTACCCGCGTGGTGATGGAAAATTGTGATAATGATGATAGAAAACCATATATCTTTATAAATAATAGCCTATGTGTTATTCTGATATGTAAGCTATATTACTGTAAAGTTTCATCAAAATCCATTCAGTAGTTTTTGCGTGAAAGAGTAACAAACATCCATACATACATACAAACTTTCGCGTTTATAATATTAGTAGGATTCTGTAGTAGTAAACTGCTCTCTAGATTGATGAATTTTGAAATAGGAGAATAAAGGTAGGTAAGTTTTATAATATATGGAAGATTTGCATGACATGTGAAGTATTTATATTATATATATATGTAGGTACATTTAATTCGATATATTTCAAATTTAATCCGTTTTTTTATTTTAGGTGTATATTTATTTTTATAACTAGTTTGCCCGAAAATCACTTCTACTGAAATATATTCTAAATTTATCCTGAATAAGGTGGTTTTTTTTTATTATTGTTTACACGGAGTGCATTAAATAAAGGGGGGCAACGAATAGTTCTCACAGAAACTCGAAGTGGTGTGTTTACAACAAACTTCCCATGAATTATTTGAAGTAGGAATATCATGTCCAAAATAATACGCCGATCTACAAGTGATGGTATGACGTAGTGATTCAGACTGCCGAATCGTCGTAGTTGTCAAGTTGCAAGAAGTCGTCATAGTCCAGTTATTTGGAAGGTCGTCTTTGATTTTGCCCTATCTTTAGTTTATATTCGATATACCTACTTACTGGCGATTACAAATTATCGCGGCGTAATCCAAGACACTCCATTTTAAATGTTTTTAATGCAATCGAGGAGGAGAAAGGCTTACATATTCTGCGAGCGAACCCTGATGTTGTAGGAAAGTGTATTGTCGAGAATAACTCCTAAGTCACGCTTATTTCTTAGTATAGTGATAACATCCCCGAAAACTTGATAGTCGAGATATATCGGGTTATTTTTTAGCATATATCTCACATGGTTATATTTAGAGGAATTTATATTAAGAGTATTCTTCTCGCAGTTCTTGGGTAATTGATCACGAGGTCTTCCTGAGCCGCAAGAAAATCGAGCGCGGTGACTACCCCAAAGTCCACTTTCAGGTTATCAGCATGGCATAAAGCAACTCCCAATGTCGTAGATAAAAGAGTTAAATAGAAAAGGACCCAGGTGCAATCCCAGTGGTGGTACAGATGAGATCGCCACAAGAGTCCACCGGTATCAACCAACTACAATTGCCTGTCTGCGATTACGGAGATAGGTCAGCCAACTGTATATATTATACAAGCGATGCCCGCTGTATTTACTGCCGTATCTTTTAATTATCTACATATTATGTAAGATGAATCTCCCCCCCCCCCCCCTCTACCACCCACTTGAAGTCCTTAAAAATAAAACATTTAAAATCATGGTTTTAAAAACCAGCTTATCGCTGCTTTATATAATTGGGAGAATTTTTTTTTCGTATATTATTCCTTTTTTTTGTAACGCGTCACGTTGATTTTGCAAATTTCCTTTTTTAAAACACAATTTGAACAACTTTTGTGTCCCATAAATTGTGTAAAAAGTAACTTAACTACCGACCCAATGTCACGCACTCGCGACCTCTATTCCATCTCTCCCTCACTGAGTTGCAATTAATAGAAATGTCTGATTGTCTGATTTCCGAGGGCAAATTTTAGGAAAGAAGGTTTTACCGAAACGCTCTTAATCCCGACGGAGTGCGCGTTTCGAGAATTAGTGGGAGGACAGCTTTAGGCGCTACTTTTGTCTCATCCTAGCATCTCGGAATAATCCATTATTAAAGCGCCTTTTCCTTTAATTTTTCAGCGAAATTTGCGACTTCGAAACATTTATTCAGGCGGGTGACGCGGAAAACGCGACTGATTGACGAATCAAAAAATAACACAATTTATATACATCGTGGCGAATGCTGAATTTGTACGACTTCCGACAAGAGAGTGGAAATTAATGATTCCTACATTGTTTAAAGTACAACAATTTCTAGTAACCATTTTACTCGTGAACCATTGAACTGGTTTATATATAAAGTATATAATGTCCATTTTTTTGAAATGCCATTTTCAAGGGAATTACTGGATCTATGGGCGTCATTTTTTGCCCAAATTAAAGATAAAAAAATTTACTTCAAATTCATTGGTTGAGTACTTTTCCCGATATTTGGCAAGATACATGATCAAAACGAAAAAATTTTACTTTTTGGAAAATTCCAATTTTTAGAATAGCTGTATCTCGGAAACGCTTTGGTACGGATATCAGTCACTGGCTTATATTAGAGCTAATATAATCTACTTACTCTAATACATGATTTTCTTTTGCAGTCTCTTAATTTAGGACTCAATAAGCAAAAACAGAAAAAAGTGAAAATGTGTATTTTTGTGTCTTTCGGTCAGTCTTTCGAAGCTGCAAAGTTGTTTTATTCTATTGTCATAGGTCCTGACAACATATATAAAAAACGGTACAACCCGACCTTTGCAAGGTTGAATGTATAGTTTGACTAGACTAGATGCAGTTAATACTCCTTTTCAATAACGTAATACATTTTTTTTTATTTTCTTTCATCGTAAATACAGTGCATTAAAAATTAATATACCAATATTTTCCGATAGTTTTGTGTAAAGGTATAAACATTTATATTAGATATTCTGTAGTAGTAAACTGCTCTCTAGATTGATACATTTTGAAATAGGAAAATAAAGGTAGGTAAGTTTTATACTATATGGAAGATTTGCATGACATGTGAAGTATTTATATTATACATATATGCAGGTGCATTTAATTCGATATATTTCACGTTTAATCCGCTTTTTATTTTAGGTGTATATTTATTTTTATAACCAGTTTGCCCCTTTAAACGAAAATCACTTCTACTGAAATATATTCTAAATATATCCTGAATAAGGTGAATTTTTTGTTTAATTGTTGTTTACACGGAGTACATTAGACGAGCGGTTCTCACAGAAACTCGAAGTGGTGTGTTTACAACAAACTTTCCATGAATTATGTAATGTAGGGATATCATTTCCAAAATAATACGCCGATCTACAAGTGATGTTATGACGTAGTGATTCAGATTGCCGCGTTGTCATAGTTGTCAAGTTGCAAGAAGTCGTCATAGTCTAGATATTTGGAAAGTCGTCTTTGATTTTGCCATAGCTTTAGTTTATATTCGATATACTGCCGATTACATATTATCGCGGCGTAATCCAAGACACTCCATTGTAAATGTTTTTTAATGCAATCGAGGAGGAGAAAGGCTTACATATTCTGCGAGCGAACCCTGATGTTGTAGGAAAGTGTATTGTCGAGAATAACTCACGCTTATTTCTTAGTATAGTGATAACATCCCCGAAAACTTGATAGTCGAGATATATCGGGTTATTTTTTAGCGTATATCTCACATGGTTACATTTAGAGGAATTTATATTAAGAGTATTCCTCTCGCAGTTCTTGGGTAATTGATCATGAGGTCTTCCTGAACTTCAAGAAAATCGAGCGTGGTGACAACCCAAAAGTCCAAGTCCAGGTTATCATCATGGCATAAAGCAACTGCCAATGTCGTAGATAAAAGAGTTAAATAGAAGAGAACCCAGGTGCGATCTCAGTGGTAGCCCAGATGAGATCGCCACAAGAGTCGACCGGTATCAACTAACTATAATTGCCTGTCTGCGATTACGGAGATAGGAGGTCAGCCAACTGTATATATTATACAAGCGATGCCCGCTCTATTTACTGCCGTTCCTTTTAATTATCTACATATTATGTAAGATAAATCAACCCTTTCCCCTACCTCCCACTTGAAGTCCTTAAAAATAAAACATTTAAAATCGTGGTTTTAAAAACCAGCGTATCGCTACTTTATATAAATGGAAGAAATATATTTTTCGTATGTTATTCCTTTCTTTGTAACGCGTCACATCGATTTTGCATATTTTTTTTTTAGAAACACAATTCCAACAACTTTTGTGTCCCATAAATTTTGTAAAAAGTAACAACTACCGACCCAATGTCACGCACTCGCGACCTCTATTCCATCTCTCCCTCACTGAGTTGCAATTAATTGAAATGTCTGATTGTCTGATTTCCGAGGGCAAATTTTACGAAAGAAGGTTTTACCAAAACGCTCTCAATCCCGACGGAGTGCGCGTTTCGAGAATTAGTGGGAGGACAGCTTTAGGCGCTACTTTTGTCTCATCCTAGAATCTCGGAATAATCCATTATTAAAGCGCCTTTCACTTTAATTTTTCAACGAATTTTGCGACTTCGAAACATTTATTCAGGCGGGTGACGCGGAAAACGCGACTGATTGACGAATCGAAAAGATAAAACAATGAAGAGAGTGGAAATTAATGATTCCTACATTGTTTAAAGTACAACAATTTTTAGTCTTTAACAATTTAATTTTCCACACCTGCTTGAGAAATTTCAAAGCGTCGTATTCATAGACAACCGATGTATTAACGGTCCTTACCTATGAAGTTAGCCTTATAATATAAAGTAACTATATAAGACCAAAAAGTTTGTTTGAAAATACATTTGAATTAATTGAATTACAAATTGAACAATGTTATCTATGAAGTTTAGTCATTTTAATAGGATTTACGAGTATTTAATGCATCTGCTGTAAAACGAAAGCAATGAATACTTTGAGAGCGTTTTTCACTGCCTCTTTGAAGGTGTATTTTTTCCAGTGATAATCTTTAAATTCCGAATGAAGGACGGAGAAATCTGTCCGAATCTGGTAGTAAGGAAACGAGGATACCGGGTACGGTTAGGTGGCAATTCCTAGTTGCCTTGCGGTTTGGCGTTGGACTCTTAAGGGTTGCTTGAGGAGCTTGACTATGGAATTATGTATTTGTCCACCAAAGTTTTTGCGCTCACTACGCGAAAGAAAGAAGGATAACAGTCGATATAACTTGCTGGTGGTGCCGGTTCGCTCGCAATCGCTGTAAGCTCACTATAACGTTCAAAGCTGTAATGGATAACACTGGCATATGACCTCATATTCGAAAATAACGCGAATTTTCAATTTTCCTGGATTGCCGACACAAAAATATCCGATCACTAAAAAACGATAAAAAAAACAAACGAATAGCTGATTTAAAAAAAAGATATAACATTGCTTAAATTAAAACGTGTTCCAATTTGGAAATTTACTGAAATTTTAAGTTATTTATGTTCATAATAGCCAATGTGAAAAACGGCAAGTAGGTACATAGGTAAGAAACTTTTATTATCCCATGCGGCTGTTGCCCAAAAATAAAGGATGAATAATTATGTCACTTTGGTGATTTTTTGTTATTGGTAAAATCTAGGTACTGATATGTTTTGCATTTCTTTTTCTAATTAAAAAATATATAATTTTGCCGTTTTATATATTTTTTTAGAAACTAACAGTACTAACCGAACACTTTTCATAGTGACAGTTACTCAAAGAAGACTCAGAAAATGCTAAAATAATTTAAACCCGATTTTAAAAAAAAATATTAACTTCACGCATCCATTTCACGCATCCAATCCATTTAGGTTAAAGGTAAACTTTCCAACTAATAGGAAAGAGCTGACTGCTTCCTTTCATTGATGTCAGGGCATGTCACGCTTTTAGTTTTAATTTTTAGCTGAATATTATTTATCGCAGCTTCTTTATGTCGCACCTTTAGAAAATAAAAAAACGAAATTCGAAATTTTAAATTCTTCCATCTGTCAAGTAGCTCCTCTTGTCTTGTTATTTCCGAGAAGGTATAAAGAAGGATGGTTGCTTAATTTTGGAAATAATTGGATGAAGGGTGAGAGTTACTAGTTGTAAAATGGGCCCAACTTAAACCTACTTCTCTTTCCGCAAGTAAGAGGCATTCATCATTCTCGTTTACACCTAAAGCATTCCCGAATCAGATCAAGGGAATCCTTCGTCACGATGTCAGTGGCTTTTATAGTTATTTGCTTTATAATCATCTATTTTATCACATATATATATATATATATATATATATATATATATATATATATATATATATATATATATATATATATATATATATATATATATATATATATATATATATATATATATATATATATATATATAGATATATATATATATATATATATATATATATATATATATATATATATATATATATATATATATATATATATATATATATATATATATATATATATATATATATATATATAATATTTGATTGTAAATGTGTAAATTATTATTTTTTCAAATTGAAATTATGTTTATTACTAAATAAATGAAATGATAAAATAATGAAAGGGCACTTATCTGGTCTGTGGTGACCAGGAGTGACTCCACGCCTTATTCTTCTCTTCCTTCAGCGCTTGCTAGGTGTTTCCTGCTGTGGTATTTCAAAATGGCAGCGGTAACACAACAATGCGAGACGAGAATGAATGCTGGAAAATAATAGGCGATTAGTGTTTCTTAAATATTAATGATTGTTATAAAATGTATATCAATATTTCGGCTCAACCGTCGTCAAGATATGTGACATTTCTGAAATCGAACAATTCGTTGAAAATTTAAATTCAAGGAATCGAACAAAAAGAAATGGATTAATAATATTTTACACGATTTAGTTAAGGTACCATAACCAACCGTGCAAAACGTTATTTTAAATGAATGATTATAAATTAAAATAAAAAGCATTTGATGATTATGATAATATGATAAACCTTATTAATTTTGCCTATTGAGACCGGAACCTTTGCAAGCGCCTAAAATATAAATATAAGCTAATTCCCAAGATTTGACGTCCCTTTCTTTTGCATTATCACCCAGGCATTTTATTATTTTAACTTTAAAACATTGATCAAAAGATAAATTATGCGCCCTGGCATGTAAAGATATTGGGAGTTGGCTTTCATTTCCTACACTAGCCCTATGATTATTTAGTCTAATATTAAGTGGTGTTGTTGTTTCACCGATATAAAAGGCATCACAAGTCCTGCACAGAAGTTGATATACTATATTTTTTGAAATACAACTGCAATGAAAGGGAACCCTGTAACTATTAGTAGTATTTGGACTGGTAAAAAAAGGACTTAGATCTAACAGAGGACAAGTTTTACAACGTGTACGACCACAAGGTTGAAGTCCGAAAGTATTATTACCAATAGAGAAATTTTGATTATTTTTTGTTTTGTTTAATATTGATCTAATATTAGGTGGTCTGCGGAAAGATAAAATTGGCGGTGAATCTAAGAGATCCTTAGTGGATGCATCATTAGAAATGATGGGGAATAAATCAGATAATATATCTCGCAGTTTCTCAGCACCAGGAAAATAAGTGGTGCTAAGGAAGATTTTATTATTATTATTATTTTTATTTGAAGTAATTTTAGGTTTTGGTATATATTTTACTTCAGAGTTTAGAATATGTTTATCCAATAAAGGAGCAGGGTATTTTCTTTCAAGAAGAGATTGCTTTAGATTATTGAGATATTTATCTAAATTTTCTTTGTTGTTAACTAAACGGTGTCCGCGAATGGACATTGAATAGGGAATGGATCTCTTGGTGTGAAATGGATGACAGCTATCAAAGTGTAAATACTGTTCTTTATTTGTAGGTTTTATATGAATCGCGGTTTTAATTTTACCTTCGGAAATTGTTAAATCAACATCTAAGAAAGTAATTTGTGATTTAGAAATGGTATGAGTGAAATTCAAAGGGCCAAAATTATTTAGGTCGTCAAGAAAGGTTGTTAGAGTAGTTTGTCCGTGTGGCCAAATCATTACTATGTCGTCAATAAATCTATACCATAATATGGGTTTTAAATTTTGCGTTTGAAGAAAATTTTGCTCGAATAATCCCATGAAAAGGTTGGCATACGATGGTGCCATTCGAGTTCCCATAGCAGTCCCTTTAATTTGAAGATAAAATTCATCTTCAAAGGAAAAAGCATTACACGTTAAGACAAACTCGGCTAATTTGCAAAGAAAATCTGTAGAAGGTATTTGAGGATGAGGTCTCTCATCAAGAAAATAAGAAATGGCTTCCAATCCTAAATTATGAGGAATATTGGTATACAGGGATATGGCGTCAATAGTAACAAATAATAGGTCGTCTGACTTTGGAATTACAGTATTATTTAAAATATCAATAAAATGATAGCTGTCTTTGATATGAGAATTTAGATTTTTCACAAAAGGTTGTAAAAAATAATCTACAAAAGCTGAAATTCTTTCTGTCGGAGAGTTAAAGCTTGCGACTATCGGTCGTCCAGGATTATTAGGCTTGTGAATTTTAGGTAATAGGTAAAAATTTGGAGTTCGGATAGGATCAGGAATTAAAGTTTTAACATCTTCGTCTGATAATTTTTCATTTGATTTATTTTGTTCAATATATTTTTTTATTTTCACTGCAAAATTTTTGTTTGGATCTCTGGATAGTTTTTTATAGAAAGTTTCATCTCTAAGTTGTCTCAAGCCTTCAGTAACATAGTCAGTTTTGTTAAGTATGACAGTAGTGGAACCTTTATCAGCCGGCAAAATGACGATGCTGGTATCCTTGCTAAGACTCTCAAGAGCTGCACGTTCATCTACTGACAAGTTTGATGTTGGTTTGAGGCTATTTAGAAAAGATAGCTGTGTTACTTTGTTTAATAAAATAGTAATAAAATTTTCTACCGGATGATTTTTTGGTAATGGAGGGGGTTCTTTATTAGAGTGTGGACGAAATTGAGATAGTGCATTGTGTAATTTAATATTATTATTGTTATTCTTTTGATTTGAATGCCAAAATTCGCGCCATCTTAAATTACGACAAAATTTAACAACATCATTACCAAAACTAAAATGGTTCACATTTTGAGTCGGTGTGAAATTTAGACCTTTAGCTAATACTAAATATTCATTGTGGTTAATTACTTTAGATGACAAGTTTTTAACAGCATTTTTTTCTCTAGGAGATGGACCTTGTATATTATTAGAATATGATACTGATGGTGTTATACTGTTATTAATTTGGTTTACTAATGTGGCACGTATTGGTACGGAATCTGATACTAATGGAAATATATTGTTAGTAATTTGGTTTACTGATAGGGTGTGCATCGGAGAGGAAAGAGTACCTTGGTGAACTGCTGGGATAACATTTCGAAGTGAATTTGAATTCCTTGTTTTGTTAACGTTGGAATGACTGTAATTTGAAATGGAAACTGGATTCAAAATGTTTCGTGTATTGTTACTTGGGATAATGCAAATTTTCTGAAAGTTCTTTAGTAAATTCATATAAAACCTACAAATAAAGAACAGTATTTACACTTTGATAGCTGTCATCCATTTCACACCAAGAGATCCATTCCCTATTCAATGTCCATTCGCGGACACCGTTTAGTTAACAACAAAGAAAATTTAGATAAATATCTCAATAATCTAAAGCAATCTCTTCTTGAAAGAAAATACCCTGCTCCTCTATTGGATAAACATATTCTAAACTCTGAAGTAAAATATATACCAAAACCTAAAATTACTTCAAATAAAAATAATAATAATAATAAAATCTTCCTTAGCACCACTTATTTTCCTGGTGCTGAGAAACTGCGAGATATATTATCTGATTTATTCCCCATCATTTCTAATGATGCATCCACTAAGGATCTCTTAGATTCACCGCCAATTTTATCTTTCCGCAGACCACCTAATATTAGATCAATATTAAACAAAACAAAAAATAATCAAAATTTCTCTATTGGTAATAATACTTTCGGACTTCAACCTTGTGGTCGTACACGTTGTAAAACTTGTCCTCTGTTAGATCTAAGTCCTTTTTTTACCAGTCCAAATACTACTAATAGTTACAGGGTTCCCTTTCATTGCAGTTGTATTTCAAAAAATATAGTATATCAACTTCTGTGCAGGACTTGTGATGCCTTTTATATCGGTGAAACAACAACACCACTTAATATTAGACTAAATAATCATAGGGCTAGTGTAGGAAATGAAAGCCAACTCCCAATATCTTTACATGCCAGGGCGCATAATTTATCTTTTGATCAATGTTTTAAAGTTAAAATAATAAAATGCCTGGGTGATAATGCAAAAGAAAGGGACGTCAAATCTTGGGAATTAGCTTATATTTATATTTTAGGCGCTTGCAAAGGTTCCGGTCTCAATAGGCAAAATTAATAAGGTTTATCATATTATCATAATCATCAAATGCTTTTTATTTTAATTTATAATCATTCATTTAAAATAACGTTTTGCACGGTTGGTTATGGTACCTTAACTAAATCGTGTAAAATATTATTAATCCATTTCTTTTTGTTCGATTCCTTGAATTTAAATTTTCAACGAATTGTTCGATTTCAGAAATGTCACATATCTTGACGACGGTTGAGCCGAAATATTGATATACATTTTATAACAATCATTAATATTTAAGAAACACTAATCGCCTATTATTTTCCAGCATTCATTCTCGTCTCGCATTGTTGTGTTACCGCTGCCATTTTGAAATACCACAGCAGGAAACACCTAGCAAGCGCTGAAGGAAGAGAAGAATAAGGCGTGGAGTCACTCCTGGTCACCACAGACCAGATAAGTGCCCTTTCATTATTTTATCATTTCATTTATTTAGTAATAAACATAATTTCAATTTGAAAAAAAAAATATATATATGTATATATATATATATATATATATATATATATATATATATATATATATATATATATATATATATATATATATATATATATATATATATATATATATATATATATATATATATATATATATATATATATATATATATATATATATATATATATATATACACTTTAGGGTTTTTGGTTAGTAAAAGGTATATAGAGTTGAGTACCTTAGCCGAACGTTTCGGAGCCCGTGGCTCCTTCCTCAGCGGCGAGAAGAATATTCTTCTTTATTCTTCTCGCCGCTGAGGAAGGAGCCACGGGCTCCGAAACCTTCGGCTAAGGTACTCAACTCTATACCTTTTACTAACCAAAAACCCTAAAGTGTATAAAAATACAAAATTTTCATTAAAAAAGTATATATATATATATATATATATATATATATATATATATATATATATATATATATATATATATATATATATATATATATATATATATATATATATATATATATATATATATATATATATATACATGTATATGTGTGTGTGTATGTAAGAGACTGCACTAAAGGGATTTCATTTCAGAAGTTATTATATAGTATTAATTACTAAAGAAATAACGTAATACTAACTCACCTATGATGAATTTATGCTGTGCATTATAACGTCTAAAATAAATTAATAATAGTAACTCTCTAAATAAGTAATATCGGATCACTCACTTTCTACTGCGACGATGTCAATTTCCGAGTAATGAAAAATCGCGACGAAGAATTCGCCGTCGCCGAAGACGAAATAGGAGACTCGAGACGCGACCAGCCCGCTCAAACGCCGGCAACACACTGAACACTGAAAACACGGCGCGGCCTTTTCGCCGCCGTAACAGAAAGACGACTGAAAATCCCGAAAATTTAACAAACGTTGCTTTATTGTAGTTTCACAGTAGTCGAAGGTTTGGAAGCGGTTTCGGTCAGAAAACCTGTCAAAAAATCTTCTCAAACACAATAAGACTCCTGGATGCTATTTTGCATAATCATTCCTATATTTTAATTGCGACGCCGCCAAATTACAGGCACTTTTATGAAATAGCTTACAGATTTAGTAAACAATTTTGCTTTACTTCAGTAGTGATTCTTTCCCGTATAACGCAGCCGGAGATAACGTAACGCACTTAGAACGTTAATTCTGATATTATTTCAAGAGAGATTATAGTAAGACTTAATAGACAGTTTTGGCAAACTGAGGTAACCGCAAGCATTATACCTTCCTAAAGTCCTGAAACTCGTGGCATTTGAAATGAGATCAAACATTCTGTCAATAAATAGCAAGTTGTTATTTGGTTAAGTAATTGAACTACGTAAAGTTTATCGCTTGCGGGTTTAGCCTTGTATGCGGGTTCTATGGCTGTAATTAGTGTTAGAATAATTAATCTTATTATACATAGACTTCTTACTATACATAGACTGCTTATACATATCTTACTATACATAGACTGCTTATACATAATCTTACTATACATAGACTGCTTAAGTTGCTGGATTTATAAACTTCATGTCTATAATGTTTATTATTAACATAATAATATATAACATTAACCGTTACTTTTATTTCTTGGCCTAGAACTTGACGAAATAACAAAAATAATATTTCCTAACTCGCTTTTATTAGCTCGATCTGTAATATTGTAAAGGAATCTTACAACTTTCAACCCACTTGTAGTTGTCGTATCTATTTAAAACTTGGCACACTTATGCAAAACTGGTGACAATACAAGGGTATGGAAATACGGAGATCGTACGGCGATGGATGTGGGTCATAGGGACTCTTTAATGGATAACAATTACCCAATCAAATTTGTGCTCGCTTGATGTCTCAATGAGTCTTTTGGTTACCTAATATACCTAAGCAGGAGGTAAACGTTTTTCTTTTACTATTTAACTATTTAATTGTTACTAACTATTAATCGCGTGTATGGCGGTAACAAAATTACGAAATTTCCATTTAAAATTAAAATTGAAAAAAATGCCTAAACTCAGAAAAAAACATTTAAACATAACGCCACGCAAGCTAATTGTAATATTAATATTGCATCCTAAACAATGTAACATTTACATACTTACTAGTAAACGCTGTTCAAATTGTACAGATTATTGAAATATATAAAATAGTATCGAAATACACGGTGGGCGAAATAATATAGCCAGGTACAATGGCCATATGGTATCTGCTTGGTATGACGGTGAGAGTACCTCAGTCTCATATCTGCCAAATTCAAGAAGTAATCCACTAATTCGTTTTTGTATCTTTTTTTATGGAAGCTAAGGGGCCCTTGCTGAGTTGGCCACGAAGACCCATTCTGTTCAGGGTTGGTCACACTCACGGGTCAATACCCATCCGACGGCCTCCACGCATGAAGTGCGAGCCTGGGCAGGACTCTGGCCTTAGGGTTAGTTTCCCCTAGGAATCAACCTTCTGGCGCTCCTGGACGGTCTGCGCAACGTGCGGCATAAGCCAATCGATTGCGCACTCTGACTAACATATTGAGATGTCAACCCCAAAAGGGCGAACCCGTCACCGCAGGACGTTTTAACGATTCATCGTTCTATCGACCGTGCAGTGAGCGTAGAAGACTTTGGACATAACAAATCCGACGTCTAGCTACGTCACAACCCGTTAGAGACCAACGCCTTACCGCGAGTAGCCAGGTATGTTACCTGGCGGGCGGCACTCGCGCCCTAACTACCAATTGTGACCAGATTTCTCCGGTCTCTCGATTGGTTCCGAGTTCGAGGTCGCTTGCGCGGTCCTCTCCCTTACAAAGCGGTGAAACGGAGTGCACCGAATCTATCGCGGACCAAGGCGTCCTTTGCCCGACTCTGAACCGGGATCGGATGGCCAATGGTCATTTCAAGAGCAGTCGCCGTAAGGTAGACAACTACCCCCGCTCTATAGGAAACAATACAGTTCCCAGACTCCCCCGATTGTTAGTCGGAGAGCACAATCGATTGGCTTGCGCCGCTCGGTGCGCAGACCGTCCAGGAGCGCTAGAGGATTGATTCCCAGGGGAGACTGGTTGACCCAGTGTCCTACCCTGCGACCATGCGTGGAGGCCATCGGATGGGTGTTGACCCGTGAGTGTGACCGACCCTGAAACAGAATGGGTCTTCGTGGCCAACTCAGCAAGGGCCCATTAGCTCCCTCCAATTCTGACTAACAGTCGGGGGAGTCTGGAAGCAGTACTGTTTCCTATAGAGAGACTGGAGTAATCTAGTCGAAATTGGAAGTAAGGGCGTAAGTGTAAGCCCGCTGGGTAGCACTCCGGGCTATCTCGCGATTAAGGCGTTGGCCTCTTACGGGTTTGTGGCGGAGCTTGACGGTGGACTGTTCTGTCCAAGTCTTCTGCGCTCACTCCAGGGAGATAGAACGACTAATCGTTAAAACTTCCTGAGGTAACGGGCTAGCCCGTTGTAGTTGACAACTCTAGTTGTATCGTTTTTTAGGACTTATATTTTTTTTATAAGACTAGTACAATTAGGGTCGGCCAAACTCACGGGTCAACACCCATCCGGCGGCCTCAACGCAGAAGTGCGAGCCCGTGTAGGACTCTGGCCTGCGAGATAGTCTCTCTTAGGAGTCAACCTTCGAAGCTCCTGCACGGTTTGTGCACCGTGCGGCATCAGCCAATCAATTGTGCATTGCGACCGGCAGCCAGGAGCGTCTGTAAACAGTACTGTCTCCTATAAAGCGGGGGTAGTTGTTAACCTTACGGCAACTGCTCTTGAAACGATCAATCTGCTACCCGGTAAACAGCCGGGCAAAGGATGCTATGGTGTGCGATATATTCGGTAGACACCGAATCACCCCTACGTATGGGAGAGCCGCGCAAGCAACCTCGAACCTGTAACCAGTCGGAAGACCAAAGTAATATGGTTTCAACTGGAAGTAAGGGCGCGAGTGTCGGCTCGCTGGGTGATTAACCTGGTTATCTCGCGGTAAGGCGTTGATCTCTTATAGGCGAGTGGCGTAACTAGACAGAAGACTATTTTTACCATAAGTCTTCTACGCTCACCTCACAGGAGATAGAACGATCTAATATCGTTAAAACTTCCTGTGGTAACGGGTTCGCCCGTTCTAGTTGACAGCTTTAGTTGTATCGTTTTTATATTAAAATCGTCTTCAACTTTTCTTAAAATTCATTTAAAGCTTGTATGCTTAATATGTAGGTATAATAGCTTTGCGCAAATATTGGCTTTGCTTTGCGAGACTTGTTTGTGTAGTCGTTTGCATTGAATGTTTTGTAATGTTGTCCGTAAGAGGTTTTATATAAAAATTTTGAGAACTATGAAATTTATGTACAAAACATCTTCGATTGAAGAACTTTAATTTGGTGCAATCATGCATATAAGCTTTTATTCAGTTTATTGAAGCGATTAAAGTTGACGCTGCTATTTCGTCGTTTAATAATTTAATTGACATTTGTTATTTAAGTCAAATTAACGAATGACGCAGTCTGTAAGATTCCATTCACTGATAGAAAATCGTTGGTCTGACTTGTTTACCGTTTTAATGCCTGACCTTTGACCTGAATATGAAATTAAGACTTTACCACTATTTCCATGGCTGATCTCAATAATTTAAATTGACATTAACGGCCCGGGATGCTCGAGGGTGACATCATTGATTTTATAGTGTTGACATTTTGACTCTTCACGCACGTTCAAGTTCACTAAATATTCAAACTGTTTAAATTAGAGTAAAATCTATTATGACTTTAATAATGTTCTTACTTAAATAAGAGGATGGCAATAATTAGTATAAATCTATTGTAAATCCTATTTTTTAAATTTACCTAAGATACCCAAGGAAGTCATTATGACTCCCTGTATTATGTATGTCATATGAAATTTGAGGTTGCTAATCTCGATATTCAAAATAATATTTTGTTTATTCATATTAATGTTACTACATTTATGAAACATTTTCTAGCACCTTTCAGTCTACCCTGGACAACGGCGGATGCAACGTCGCCGAAACGTCGGGTGCTACAAAATTCACGCGGTAAATTCGTTTTTTATCTTATTTATAATGCGATAGTCTCCGATTTCTTATTTATGAAACAGATGCATGTAGGAGACAGTATAGAGGAGGGTAGCATTTAAGTCGACGCGCGCGGGATTGTTGTCGCACATGCCTGCGCGATGAGCTAGCCAGTCAGCAGGCACTAGCTAGTCCCTCGCCGGAATCAATTCATGAAAAATGTGTAGAAAATTAAAGGGCAATATTATGTTTTTATTTGTAGCAAAGACTTTTTGCATTTTCATTTTCTAAAATTATATTAAGAATCTTTACGAAAGTTCATTGACGTTTTCATCATTTTTTTTTAATTTGACATATTTAAAGGAATAGTAAATCGAGTAGACAAATAGCACTAGGTAGACAAAAATCTAAAAT
Organism: Micropterix aruncella; assembly: GCA_944548615.1. Classification (NCBI taxonomy): domain Eukaryota; kingdom Metazoa; phylum Arthropoda; class Insecta; order Lepidoptera; family Micropterigidae; genus Micropterix; species Micropterix aruncella. The sequence goes on from OX155950.1 coordinate 20,210,888, forward strand.
AAGAAGGGGGTGAGGTGAATAAAATATTTTTTGGATATTATTAGTGAAAATTGTATCAAAAAGGATCAGGACAAAATATAGTATTGTAGTGACTCATGATGATGAACCATATGATATTTAAATAAACAATCATTTCTAATTCTAAGAGGCAGTTGACGTAATTTGACAGGTAAACTGTCGAATTGCCCGATGACTAATAGTATTCAAAGAAATAATCATTTCAGTTTTTAAACGAGTCTTTCATACGTTGCATTTTATCATTGTATAAAAAAGAGCGTCTTTCACGATCGCGGTATTAATTCACACGAAAATAACCCCACCAATAGCAATTCTATCGATATATAAGCACGTATGTACAATTAGCATATTTAATCACTCTCATTTGACGTTATCAGTGGTAAGCCATCTCTTCTATTTACTTCTCTTTGCGCAAGAGTGCCGGAAGTGATTTAATTCCGCCAATATTCAAAAGGAACTGTGCTGTCCAAATTAAGAGTCCCCTCTGCCTAATTTTTCGATCGTCTCTCTCCCAAGGTGTCTTCCCAGCGAAATGGAAGGAAGCACTTATTGTGCCAATACACAAGAAAGGCTGCAAAAACATCGTTGACAACTATAGGCCAGTCTCTATACTTTCAGGCCTGAGTAAGCTGTTTGAAAAGGTCGTCTATTCACAGCTATACTCTTACATCGCGCCATGTCTGCCTATACAGCAACATGGGTTCCTAAAGCAACGGTCGGTAGTTTCCAATCTGGCGGAATTTACCAATTTTACCTTAAGTGCGATGGACAAACGGAAGCAAGTGGACGCCATCTACACCGACTTTGCGAAGGCGTTCGACCGTGTTAACCATCCTATTCTCTTAAGTAAGCTAAAGAGACTAGGAGTCCACGGAGATCTATATAGGTGGATATCATCGTACGTAGCTAACCGTCACCAAGCTGTGGTTGTTGGAGGATTCAGGTCGAACTTTGCATCAATTCCGTCCGGGGTACCGCAGGGTTCACACTTGGGTCCTCTGCTCTTCAACGCCTATCTTTACGATATTAGTTCTTGTTTCACAGCTGGTCGTCACATTTTATACGCGGATGACCTGAAAATCTATGCTGAGGTGACTGACGTGGCAGACTGCCTCCGGTTACAGGAGGATATCGACCGCCTGTCACACTACTGTGTACTTAATAAACTCTCTCTAAATGCTACTAAATGTAACAGTATAAGCTTCAGCCGTAAGAGAGACTTGGTGCAGTTCAGTTATCACATTAATGGTGAAGTGATCCCTAATGTAAAATGTATTCGCGACCTCGGAGTACAAATTGATCACAAGTTGCTTTTCGATCAGCATATAGAAAGTATGGTTAGCCGAGCTTTGAGAACACTAGGATTTGTGACCCGTATCTCAAGACCTTTCTCCAATATAAATGTCCTGAAGATGTTATATTTCGCTTACGTTCGCAGTACCGTGGAATTTGCGTCCTCAATTTGGAATCCGCAATATTCGGTCTACAGAAGCAGGATAGAATGTATCCAAAGGCGTTTTTTTAAAACACATCAATTATCGTGGACGCTTCGGTCTTCCTACGTACGAGAGCAGACTGGACCACTTCGGTATTCAAGCTCTAGAAGACAGACGCACTGTGGCTGATATGGTACTGTTACACAAAGTTATCCACAATACCATAGATAGTCCATACCTTGTTGAAAACTTACGTTTTTTCGTTCCTCCGCGATTAATTCGTAATTCACGCACTTTTGAGGTTCTCGTGCCAATACCAACTACGGGAAAAATTCCATCGCTTATAGGATAATGTGCACGTACGACTCTCGTTTCTCCACCATCGACATTTTCAACCTCAACCAACCGACGTTCGTTAAAGAATTATTTAAATCAATTGCACCTAACGAGCTTGTTAACATCTATCTTTCTTAGTTATATAATTTTCATGCAACATATCAGTAGCTACTACAAATATTTATAAATATTTATTATATATCTAAAAATATCTATAAACATCAATAAATATCTGTATCTATATACCCACTATAAGACCTATTTATATCTTTATTTATATCTATATACATATACACATACCATCGTCTAACTCCTTCTTCTTAATCACTTCCAATTCCCTACCTCTCCCATCGGTTTTCTATTTTAATTTTCTATTTAACATGTACTTAGTTTATTTTACAATTAATTTTTAAGTTTAATATGCCGAAATCCAAATGTGTAATATGCGGAAATCTGTTAATTTCATAGGAAACGATTATCGGCGTAATGTTTTTCTCTTTTTCTACATTATGTTTATGCACACGTTTCAATTGTATGCGCTGTATGTTTAAAGAAATAAAATTAAATTAAATAAAATAAATAAAATAAAATAACTAAATGGTCTACATATTAAACATTGTGTTTATCTTACCGCATGTACTACGCTGAGGGAACCATACGTCACCAAGTTGGGCTCTGATCGTATCGATAACTCACGACATCAGAGAAAATCCTACAGTTCTACTAATTTACTTCTAAAAAGATGACAGGACTTTTTGAGGGGGCTGGAGAAAGTGTTGGAGCTGAAGGAGTAGGTTTGAGAGAGAATTTATAAATAGTTTTATTATCATAATATAAGATTGTTGCCAGAATATAGCAGAGAAGACTTTTCAGAATAGTTTTAGACTAACTTCTTCTTTAAAAATGTATACATCTAGGAAGGGGTTTGTACCTAATTAAGGAGGATGGTGAAAAAATATATAATCGTGCAATGGACGTGTTCGTGTGATCGAAATATATAATGTATGTTTCAGAAAATATATAGCAAGCCTAATAATATACCGGTCTAACTTAACAAATAGATAGATACGGCGAATCAAACTTCATAACCGATTTGATGTTCACCGATGATAGCGCCGTTTTCGCCAACACTGATGCCGAAGCAACGGACGTTTTATACTACATAAGATAAGACCAAAGTGCTCGATACAGATGGATCGAAGGCCAGCGTTTACTTCGATGGTACCCAAATCGAACAGGTCCCTCAATTCAAGTATTTAGGAATATAAAGTAGCTTCGACGGCCGATTTCCATAGCTGGATCGGTCAGGCAACAGCAACATTCACCTCGCTCAAGTGGATATGGAAGCATATGGAAGCGAACGCTTATTACTATCAAAATCAAAATACGACTATACCGAACGTTGGTCCTTGCCATTCTTCTTTATGGATCGGAAACGTGGACGTTACTACAATCGGACCTCAACAAATTTTAAGTCTTCCAAATGCGATGCTTGAGGCAGATACTCGGTGTCTCAATCCGAGAACGAATTTGAAACGATACCATTAGAGAAAGATGCGATCAACTAACAACGATCAAAGAAGAAATACAAAAACGTCGACTATGTTTGCCGAATGGCCATGTTTGCCATGTTTGCCGAATGAACGATAATCGCTTGGCACGTAAAGTTCTTTGATGAGACCGTCCGACAGAACGGAGAATTCAGCGTTAGGCACCCAAGAAAACCTGGCTGAAGAATACCAAATACGACAAATAATCAACGATTATCGGCTATCGAACGAGATCCAGCGGCACTGACAGCAGCGTATTGGCTGCGAGGGCGACCCCCTCCCCAATCGCTGGCTTCGGAATAAATAATAATAATATTAATAACTCAAAAAATGGGTTTTTCGAGATTTCATATTAAATCAAATCAGAAGTACTAGTTTTTTTGTAAAAAAGTGGAAACGCTAAAAATATTAAGGAAGCTAAATCTAAAAATACAGAGGTACGTAATTTTTTAATCTATCTCTTTTAAATCCCTTCTTTGAAGTAATTTACATTAATTCTCACTAAAGCGGAAGTTGCGTTGTCAGCAGTTTCGAGGTCCTGAAGAAGCAAAACGGCTGTTTTAAGAAACTATATATATTTTAGATTGGAGTTACTGTTTTAAAATTTAGTTCGTGAGAATGCAAGTTTTGATTTTAATATAGGATAGTTAAAAAACAATATATATATTCCTTTTTTTATTTTTTGCTTTCGCCGATCATTTATATTTTGATATTGACCTTACTTAAAAACGAATATATTTGTTTTTCTTTACAAAGATCAAACGAAACTCCCTCATAAGTCAATTATATAATTAGGTCGAATATAAGTATATATTTAAAAAGAGACATGATGCCTTATTTTTTTGCAAGTCCAACAAAAAGAAAAATCGAATACGTGGATATTAAAGGGGTGGTTGGTGATTCGGATAAAATAATAGGGTTAAGCTTAATCGTTGTACGAGTTAAGCATGCAAGGTCTCAATAAAGTGCTGGTATTAACTTGTCTCGTATACATCACGACAGAGCTTAGCTAATTATTTGGGTTTATTGCTCGAAATAAGTATTAAACGACTAATGTCAAGGGTAATTTGCAGTTAAAATAAGGTTAACTAGGTAAATTGGTACAGAGTACAGAATAAGTTGTGAAATTTAGAAGATTACGATTTTACAATGATTATAATAATTACAATAATAATATTTTTTATTTGTTTCACAAAGGTGAGCTTATAACAATATTTTCCAAACCACGTTTTAATGAAAAGATGTCTATTCGCGCTAATATTAAAAAATCAACTTAAGACTACTTAAACGTTAATCTAAAATCTATAGTATAGGTCAGATAGAACGATAGATTTAATTTAGTTCAAGGACATAATTTTATCTCAAGTATATTCATTATAATAACTATATATCATACCTAAAATTAAATATAAATATATTTATATACATACATAATATATTTTTATCTATTTTGTCTCTCCCTTTCACCTCACTTCCCATCCTGATTCCCCCCATTCTCAAGCGGAAACAATATAAAATTATATTGCGTTCATTTTGTATACTTTATATTCGGAATCACATTAATGGATTTTTGTCACTTTTAAATAGGTTTTTATTGCATTGTATGTAGTTCTGTTTGGTTCCAGAATAGAATAAAATAAAATAAAATAAAATAAATATAAGAATAGGACGAGTGAGGATTTACAATGATGGAGACATGAAGATAAAATATTACGTTTTACTCGAGCTTCGAACGTGGAACCTGTAGGAGATTGACGAACAGTCAGCGGTAGCTTGTTCCATAGCATTACAGCAGTTACCCCACGGGTTATTGTACAGGGAAAGCCAGCATACCGTTTTCTGCCGATCTTAGAGATAGCTTCTGGGATGACAGGAAGGTGAACCTATAGTTGAGGTGCGATGGTTGCCGAGTCATAATAGTAACGCATAAGACTGATAGAGCGTTTGCCTCCCTTTTCTTCCGTATATTAGACCACAACCGGCAAAAACCGATATATTATCAAATGTTCGCGGGTCGCAAATATAACGAAATCACACGTTTTGAAACCGCTCTAAGTTATAAAGTAAACTTAGAAAAATATTTGATTGATTCGCACATTACCATTTTGTTATTACGGTTTTATACAGAATAACAATGTTTCCTTTGTAATTTTGTTGAATTACAAGTAATGTTGTTGAAACTCCATTACTCGATTATATCAACATTTTCCCTGCGGTTAATATGGAAGTAACAGTATACTATAGTTTCAACATGATTCATGTGTGCGACCATATCCGTTCATATACTACTACTTGCTGTCATGTTAGAAACGAGATCCCAAGGTAGCAGCAACGTAATGAAATAACTTTCCAGCGCCTGTTTCTTACTAAGGCAAATACGGAAACTGATGAGCGTTAAACACACCAAAATAATATACTTTGCCTATTTCGAGTCAATTCTTCGTTACGGAATTCCCTTCTGGTTACAGTGTACAGTAGTTATAAAGCAACATATTTTCTCTCTCCAAAAACGAGCCATAAGAATATTGATAAACCTTAACCATAATGAATCATGTCGTGGTCACTTCAAAAATCTCAGTATTCTAACGCTACCATCACTATACATATTTGAATGCATAAAGTTAATATTAAAAAAACATAGGAAAGGTGAAGATCCAAAAAGAAATTCACTCGCATTTCACCAGATGTAGGCACAATTTAGCATTACCCTGTCCATCTCTGGAATTATTCAAAAGCGATCCAAATTATGTTGGAATGGCGTGTTACAATAAACTGCCTGAGAATATTAAAATTATATGTAGAAACGGAAAAATAGCCCAATTTAAATCGAAATTAAAAGGCTACCTTATTGCGAGAGAATAATATAATATAAACTAATTATAATTAGATGACTGACAATTTCCATCTCGATTTTATTTATTTAACTTGACATTTCTACCATTTTATTGAATATTATATTTTTACTATTATTTCTAATTATCTCCCATAATCAATTATATTTCTTATTTATAGGACCATTTAATTTTAATATTATAATTTCATGACTAACTGTAGTTATAAATATCTTATATAACTCAATTGTGTGGTGAGTCTCTAATGAAATATTTAGTATATATTTTTAAATTATTTTAACATTAAGCGGCTATATAAAGCGTCTAAACAACTATGTATGAGTTTTTGAAGACATTAAATGCGATTTGATTTGAGTTGACATTATGATTAAACATTACTACACAGTAACTACCATCACGCCAACACCGTTACGCGTCATGTTAATTCATACGTTTGGACCACAGTCCGAGTTATATACGTAATCCTTGTTGAAACATGCGTATTTCTGTGTATTACATCGTTATATTTTTCTCAGTGTAGTTCTTCCTTCATATCTAGATATGCTACTCCATCTCAGACTCAATCTAGAAATCTAGATAGTCGATTATCGGTATGATGGACGCCATTATCGGTAGGATTTCGGAACTGTCGAAAGAAATCACTCTAAACGCCTCAGTGAGTGGAAGTTAGAATAGATTTTTCGACTAATCTCGCCGACTTGAGGCCCCCAAGAGGGATTTTCGTCGATTATGAGACCCAGATCCCTCACTTTATTTGAAAAGCGAATGGAGGGAAGAGTAACTGTTTTGCTCGACCAATTATGTTCCGGCTCCCGATGGGAATTGCCTTAGTTTTACAATTGATTATTATATAGAGTATTAGATTGCTCAATGCTGTATTACCTTTTGGCAAGTTGGGTTGTCGACTACAGCGGGTGAGCCCGTCACCTCAGGAAGTTTTAACGATTAGTCATTCTATCTCCCTGGAGTGAGCGTAGAAGACTTGGGGACAAAACAGTCCACCATCTAGCTACGTCACAAGCCCGTAAGAGCCCAACGCCTTAACCGCGAGATAGCCAGGAATGTTACCTGGCGGGCCGACACTCACGCCCTTACTTCCAATTGTGACCAGATTACTCCCGTCTCTCGATTGGTTACGAGTTCGAGGTCGCTTGCGCGGTCCTCTCCCTTACGAAGCGGTGAAACGATGTATACCGAATCTATCGCGGACCACAGCGTCCTTTGCCCGGCTGTTCACCCAGGATCGGATGGCCGATGGTCGATTCAAAAGCAGTCGCCTTAAGGTCCGCAACCACCCCCGCTCTATAGGAAACAGTACTGCTTCCAGACTCCCCCGACTGTTAGTCAGAGTGCACAGTCGATTGGCTTACGCCGCACGGTGCGCAGACTGGCCAGGAGCGCCAGAAGTTTGATTCCCAGGGGAAACTGACCATAAGACCAGAGTCCTGCCCAGGCTCGCACTTCATGCATGGAGGCCGTCGGATAGGTGTTGACCCGTGAGTGTGACCAACCCTGAACAGAATGGGTCTTCGTGGCCAACTCAGCAAGGGTCCATTAACTTCCCTTTTGGCAGATAAGATTTCAATACGAAACACAACGTGTACATACTCATAGTTCCAAACTTTGATTAATTTTCTCATATGCTCAGTAGCGCAATAGATGGTGTTCTAAGCATGGCGTTGCGGTATTCTATCTTAAAATAAAATAACCATATAAAAACAAACGAATTTGTAAATTACAGCTCTTACTATTTTAATAATATTTACAAAAAAAAAAACAAGTTTTAATTCGATATACAGGTTTAAATACGTAATAATTACCTACTATAATGTCAAAATAGATTAATACATGGCATTCTAATATCTCCGTATTATATCTATTATGTAATCAGAATATATAAACATGCTATAAATGGCATTAATATGTAATAATTTTCTATTAGAACCGTTCGGCAATGCTATTAGCGCCATCTGCATGTCGCCGGCGCAAACTGGTTGCCAAAACCTACTATCGCTTTAAGCAATATAATACCCTATTTAACCAAAGATTTTACTTAGGTTGAGTAGAATACCGTCGGTAATATTTTGTATATTTTTTTTTTGTGTATATCCATATCAACTTCAAGACATTGAAAATTAAAAATAATAAATTACTCGACGCCCATGATATCTCTTCCACTTTCAATGAAAACAAGCTTAACTTGCGTTTAACACATATAAATTCACTCATTTTAAAATCTTATACCCGACCACCAGTTATTTAGATCAATTGTGAAGGTATTGTATTGATATTTTGAGTGCATTATTTCCAATAACTAATGATATCCTTTATAAAGTAAAATAGAAACGTGTGTAAAAATGATAAATTGCCAAAACCGCAAAAAAAATCCTTGTGTCACCCCAAGACTTTTACCAATTTCACCTGAATATTAATATCATAAATATAATCAATGAGCGCCCTCTCTCGGTCAGCGGAAGAACCCGGTTGGGTTCCGTTGCAATTGCCTCAAGCGACGCGGTTCGTTTCTCGGCTGAGCGCCAACATAGGGTATGCGAAATTTAAATAATATAAGCGTAGCTTGCATATGAGATATTTTAACCAAATTTCACACTGTGATTTCGGCCCAACGAGGCATCTGTGTACCAAATTTCAAGTCTCTAATTCCAATATTTCAATATTGAAATACGGTTAGGTAGCCCCCTGGTGGACCGATTTCAACCAAAACTTTTTCAACTCTTGCCAAAACCAAATAATGCCAGCATGCCACATTTTAGCTCAATCGGAAAAAGCGTTTGTGCGCTATCGTGGAGGAATACACACAGACAGACACACAGAAGCGCGTTCACGATACTTTCCCGTGCCATGAAAGTAAAAGACAAGTTTAAATAGACATTATATTATTCGCGGCAATCGCTTCATGCCGATTGCATGGATTTATTTCGGAGTTTAAAACACTAACGCAGACTTTTATTACGGAAATATAACTAATAACAAAAGTTCATTATTATTTTAGCGAATTAAAATTGAATAAAATATTATTGTATTCATACTTTACTAATATTAATAATTTGGATCCATACGTACGTGAAATCTATGTACCTATGTATGATATGGCCCTGTGCTAGCATGGGCCACAGTAGGCGTCCCAAAGTCCCAATGGACGTTATTCGTGTCCAATCTTCACGGCCCCATTCGCATTCTCACCTGACACTGACTCTTCCCTCTGGAATTTTCGGCGAAAACAAAAGGTCAAATTGTTTGGAACATTAGAGTTACGTCAGTCCATGCCAATGAATATAAATTCAAACAGCCAACGTAAAAACTTTACGAGAACTTTTGACACGTTCCAGGCGCAGAGAGGTCATAAATAAAGACAAGCCAACCGATTAACTGCTTGTCCCTTAACGAGACGGAATTGAACATCGCGTAGTCACGAAATATCATGAATCTGTCTAGCTGTCTGTCTGGGTAAATCTGTGAGGTGTTTTTCACGTTTCCTTTTTCAACAAGTAAATATATTAAAAAGAATAAAAAACGCGACTGTCGCTACACAAAGTGAATTACCTACCTAATAAATTGTTTACGGGTTTCTTATGATATATTTTTGGTTTATGTATGTACTTTATGTAGGTATGTATATATATATTTTCGAAATGTACTCAATCAGACCTATCATTTGGCACAAAACACTATATATTTATGTAAATTTATTGACATTTGGAGATTTCGACTTTTAGACAACTATTTACTTGATATTTGGATAGTTTAGGTACCCTATGACACGCGGGATATATGATTATAACAATACCACATACTTCGAAATCGCTTCGGGCGTTTAGAAGTTTTTGTGGAATAAAGAAACGAAAAACATACATAAATAAACCCTGACATCAAAGTGAAACACATCACACTCCGTTTTTGTTGGGCAGTCGTGAAATAAAAACGATCGACGCGTAACCGCGTTCACATGTCGATGTGAAAAATGGTCCTGCAATAAATATATAAATATTTCATCTACTTTCTTTAGAGGTGGGCTGTTAAGAGGATTTGAAGGCCTTTTTCCTGTCTTACACATTTGAAATATAGGGGGGGGCGAAACACTTGATGTGGGAGACTCACCACGAATTGTTTATTCGATAAAGCAAAAAAACCGGATTATTCGAAAAAAACGTAGATAAAAATATAGATAATTAAATTATCTTTAAAATAGTGCAGGTTTAATAATAATACGCCAGATAGTATTTGCGTAGTAGTCGTTTTTGTGTTCGGTTAGACCTAATTTCACAAATTAATTACACTATGTAATATAAACAAAATCTAAAATATTCAAACCTAAGAACATTAGGAAAATGTTCTTGTTTAACATATATTTTTTTCGAATCGTAAGCAGTTTAGACGTAATTATCAGTTTAAAATCATTAATTTTCGTTAAGAAATTTCTTCATTCGGTCGCCGCGCTGGACTAGGCCCGCGATAAAAGCTATGCAATAGCTTAAAAACTATATAATTAAGATTACCTGCAGTATTGTTTTCAAAATACTTTCATGTATACTGGTCGACATTTTCAAGTCTCTTTTCCACCATAGTCTGTCGCAAATAATACAAGAATGACCAAATGAATTACTCGTAAAGTCTTTATAAAAATCAATATGACTTGTACTGTGTTTATGATAATTTATGTTAACTGGAATAGTACCATCAACAATAAAATCCATAATTTTTTCACCAATTAGATTTTCTCTATCAATCTCAATTTCATTTTCATCATTGTTATGGTTATCTTCGGTAGGATCTTCATTATAATTTTCACGCAATAGTTGAATATTGGCATCAAAATGGGCTTCATTTTGGGTAGCGTCTTGTATTGTCTCCAATAAATCTGATACTTCATAAAAAGGTGTGAAATGTTGTTCACGAAGGTGAAGATGAATCCAGTTTTGTGTATCATTTGCTTTAAAATGACAAAAGATAGTGTCTTGATTCGTTGTAGTTATGTTGTAAAAACAATAATGTACACAAACATTTTGATTGTACATTTTTGAAAATAAGTACAAACAATCCAAATCTCCGTAATCATTAGTGCTTGATAGAATGTTAAGCTTCTTGCGGATTGTGGCAGGAGTTTAAATAGAGTGAATCGCGTAACTGATTTCTCAAGTCACAAGTCTCAATTTGAAGTTGCAAAACACTTATGAGCGAGTGGAATAGACAATTACCATCGCCAGGAATTCCTGTGTTCCTGTATAGAATAACTTCGGGAGTAATGCATTCATTACACTGTTCATAAATTTGAAGTTGTTGGCTGTGAAATTGATTTTCTTGTAGCGTTACATTTTCTATATTTTCAACAGCTCTACATTGCACGACATTCTCTTCATTACTGTCCAATTTTTGTCTTTTCCTGTGAAAAAAGAAGTAGAATGTCAAGTTCGAAATTCAAAGCACAATACAAAATTTCGAAATTTTTATTCGAATTCCGATATTATCGAAATTTAATCGAAATTCCGAATTTCAAATGTCAAAATGTCAAGTTCGAAATTTGAAGTAGAATGAATATTAAGTTCGAAATTTGAAGTAGAATGTCAAGTTCGAAATTCGACGTAGAATTGCAAGTTCGAAATTCGAAGTAAAATATCAAGTTCGAAATTCGAAGTAAAATGTCAAGTTCGAAATTCGACGTAGAATTTCAAGTTCGAAATTCGAAGTAAAATATCAAGTTCGAAATTCGAAGCAAAATGTCAAGTTCGAAATTCAACGTAGAATTTCAAGTTCGAAATTCGAAGTAGAATGTCAAGTTCGAAATTCGAAGTAAAATATCAAGTTCAAAATTCAACGTAGAATTTCAAGTTCGAAATTCGAAGTAGAATATCAAGTTCGAAATTCGAAGTAGAATGTCAAGTTCAAAATTCGAAGCACAATTTCAAGTTTGAAATTCGAAGTACAATTTCAAGTTCGAAATTCGAAATAGCATTCCAAGTTCGAAATTAGAAGTAGTAGAAATTAGAAAAGAAAAGAAGGTTTAAAAACTGACAAATTTAAAAAAAGACTGTCTACCTACAGCGTTAAAGTCAGTCAGTGAGTCAGATATGCGCCTAACTATGTTATAAGTAGAATTATTATGATTACTACTAGATTTTTGGCTAAAAACCACAAAATGATCTTATTGCCACAAATAGGTACAACCCCCTCCAACCAAAGTATAATTTACGTCATGCTACGAAAATCACGAATGAAATTTTGTCGCTTTATGAATGAATTTAGTAAATCGACGGTTCAACTTATACTTATGTGTAGGTACTTTTACCCGCAGGTTTCATATTGAAATCGACCCTAAATCGATTTTCAAAATCAATATTCAAGTTTGATCTAACAGTAATCACGTCAGTTTATGAAATAAATGACGTATTTTATTTTATAACTGTTAATTAGTGAACTTGTTGCACGAAACCTATTCGTCTAGTCACCCCAATGTGACGTCAGGCAAGGAACGTCAGAGCAGAGAAATGGTAATAATATACACGTAATAATACACGTTACTTACCTTAATAATCTATTTTTCTCCAGTATACGGCGTTTATGTTGTAAAAATTTTGATTTCCTGGCCATTTTGTTTTTTTAATAACGTATTTTATTTCGTCTTCTTTCGGAACACAATGTCAGAATCCTACCGTAACAGTGGCCGCGGTCATACTGTGTTAATTCAATTTATTTCTGATATCAGATAACTGCGCTCTATCGGTAAACGTTGAAATTATTCCGAATCATATGGGGCTGCGAAATCAAATGATTCGGAATAATTCCGATAGAGCGCCGCGCACGAATGTTATTCAATAAAGCAACAAAACCTTATATTATTCTTTTATTCTTTGACTATTCGAAAAAACTCGTAGATAAAAAGATACATAATTAAATTATCTTTAAAATGGTGCAGGTTTCATAATAATACGCCAGATAGTATTTGCGTAATAGTCGTTTTTGTGTTCGGTTAGACCTAATTTCACAAATTAATTAAACTATGTAATATAAACAAAATCTAAAATATTCAAAGCTAAGAATATTAGGAAAGTGTTCTTGTTTAACATATATATTTTTCGAATCGTAAGCAGTACTCGTTTAGACGTAATTATCAGTTTAAAATCATTAATTTTCGTTAAGAAATTTCTTCATTCGGTCGCCGCGCTGGGCCCGCGATAAAAGCTATGCAATAGCTTAAAAATATTTCTTTCCTTGGACCATATTTCATATACTTTGACCGTATATTGCATCTGTTCATTTGCGAAAATAGTATTTTTTGACAAATTAGTATCTCATAAGGGTAATAAATCATAGATTTTAAAACGTCTTTAACACTAGATTCACCAGCTATTTAAATATACCTATTTCTACCAAAACCAGACAGAATGACTGGTTTATAAGAAAAATGCTTATTGAAGCTTCCAGTCTTTACTCACTGTTAAAAAATGCCAAAAAAAGTTGAAAAATATTAATTGTAATATACAAATGAATGTATAGACATTGTCAAATAACAAAACGCTTAATTGTTTACAGTTTGTCGGGCACAATTTCTCCATATGTAAATTTTTCTGTGTGTAAACTTTCCGCGTACACTTTTTTTGCATGTATTGCAAATATTTGTAGTCTTATAGTTATTGCAATATCCTATTTGACACCATTTGCGTACATGAACCGTGCCACTTGTAGTTGGCATATCAGCTTCGTGTGGTTTTTGCCTTGAAGTCTGATATTCTGAAGCAAGTTCTGCTCCTAATCGAAATAAAAAGTCTTTCCGTGAGATATTTTCTCCTGTTGTATTTTTGTACAATATCCAGCAATTTATTCCGGCTAAAACTAAAATATTGAAAAAGACTTGAAGTGGCCACCTTCTGGATATTTCACTGATTACACGGTATATTTTCGTGCCATTTGATCAGTGACATCGACGTCAAATTTAGTTATATTATAAAACGATACAGTTTAACGTAATTTCTTAGCAGTTTTATCAATGTTGACGTGTTTATCTTTTGTTCTTAGTCTGAACTGGTAATCTATCAGTAACACCTCCTTCTTCAATTCTTTTCCAAATAGTTCCGTCTGAAGCAATTTCAGTTTGCACATTACTTCCACCTTCGTCTTCAGAACTGGAAGGGAATCGCATGCATCGTCTCGTACGTTTGTTTAGAATATTTTCACAATCACTGTCGCTTGACTGATCTGTTATGTCTTTATCAGGAATTTCCTTATCACTACTGTCAATAACACTGATAACGAAACGAACGAAAGACGCATGGGCTGCTATATGTACTGCATCGGTCTCATGTTTCTCCCGAAATCATATTTCTGTGCCGATAAAACATTGCAGTACCCATCAATTATTATAGCTGCCCCGATGTCATTTCATCACAGCATTTCTTCATAGACACATGCACCAGTCATTTTGACTGGGACTGGTATATGTGTCAATAACAAAAATATACTTGTTACGAATATATATATATCTAACATCCATTAGAACAATGTCAGAATATAATATTTTTTTAAAAACATTAAGTTTTAAAATTGATTTTATTAATTAGAACCAAAATGTTGACTTGAAATCATTGTTTTATTATGATGACTATACGTTATTTAAATCAGGATATACTTATGTATTACACGTAATGAAAATAACAAAAATTAAAATATTGATTCTTTAAACAAATGCATTTAAAGAATTGACATCCTACAATTGTGTTATTGTTGCACTAAAGTTTATTGCTTAATTTAGTTGTGACATCCTTTTTCTACTGCAAAAATACACATTTTATATTTTAATGAATATTTATTCACATTTATGAATAACAAATCAGTCTAAACATCTTCTGAAATGTAATTGCATAAGTAATCATAGTTTTATTCCCAATAGGAACCTAAATCTTATATTATAACAGGAGAAACTAAAAGTTGTCATCCATCATAAAATAGAATAGAATAGAATAACTTTATTGTGCTATTAAAACATAACTTAATGAATATTACACTGGGCAAAATGGTGCCTTTATATGGAGTTTTATCTATTTACGAATGTATTTCTTGTCGTACAGTCTTAGTTGTTAACTGATCTATATATTGACATTTCAGCCATAAAAATAAAATACTACAAATAGTCTAAATAAATTATTATGGATATATATTTCAAAATTGTATTTGTGATGGTTTTCTTTTGTAAAACATACTTATAGGTAATTATATACTTTAAAATAATTGCAAAATAATAATTACCGTGAAACTAGTTAAGTATGTATGATTTGTAGTAGAAAAATGAACAATACAATCTAAATTTGTATGAATATTGTGTAAGTCCGTTAAAGAAGACCACTCAAATACTTAAAGATGGCAAAGTCAGTATTAAAAATATCTTTAAACGGCGAAGAGCGTTTCATTATTACTTCAAAGTCACCGAGTAGGGCAATTTCCGCAAAACGCCTTTCAATAAAGAAGCAAGAAGAAACATTTTATTACTTAATTTGCTGAATAGCTTACACATTACACCCCGATGCCTTTATATATATATATCTACCATTTTCTTTACATCCCTTTTATAGTTGAAGACGCAGAACCCTGTTCTGTTATTTTTATTAGCAAGTACTTACTTCAGTATTTATTTTAGACTGTTATTTTGTATTATTTTATTCCAGACTATAATAATATTAAAATGACTCGTTATTTAAATGATTTGTACAAAGGCGAGATTTCCGCACTAAGGCAAGCTTTCGCAGCTAACTAATGTCGCTTAGAGAGTTTCCAGAAGCCGCATTGAAATTCTTAAATTATGATGTTATAAACCACAATTATTGTATATACACAAGTTAGTTTTGAGAAAAATGCATTTGAATGCTTGACTCATGGTAAGTTGTGGACATAATATTTTTTACGCTTTTGTTTTATTTATACGATTGCGTAATGTATTAAAGTTCAGGATTAATTAATTATAAATGAATATAATATCACTACCTTTTCGATTTAAAGGTATTAATTTAAAAAATGGTGGACTTACAATAATTGTACATTATGTGTGAAGTAAAATGTGGACATACAATAATTGTACATTAGGTAGTGCGCAATTAAAATAATTAAAAACGGTTATCCGGAACCAAAATGAAATAAATATTTGATTTAAAATTACTTTTATTTAAAAGCAACTACATTAGTCCTCACTGTCGGAACCACTATCAACCGGCACCCTATCTGGTAAGTTTGCTTTTAGAGGCAAATATTTAATCAAAGATTCATAATCCTAGGTATAACACCAGCATTAAATAAATGTATTATGTAATTTTGTTGGCAATTGAAATTTCTAATGCTTTGAAGTATTTTTTGTTAGAGATATTTCACTCCAGATATGCACTTGTATTGAGCTTCTACATACAGATTTAATGTCTTAAGTGTAGAATTCTTCATCACTCAATTTATATTTGAACTGAATAATACATGGCTTATTTTGTCAAAACGCAACCATTTTATCTTTAGCCATTTAACAATTTGATTACTGGAATTAAGTTTTGTGTTTTGCATAATAAGTCCCACGAAAGCCTGAAAGTCGTATATATCACATAAAATCAATGATATCACTAAAAGCCAAAACGTGAGTTATATAACGCGCTGGCTTATTCCTGGCCATTTCAATAAGTAAAGCCAATTCACTCGTAGAATATATCGATCTGTGCTTTCTTACCCTCTCTATAGTTGCATGGATAGAGTCAGCTTTCAAATAGGAGTGGCCGCTCTCCATAAATTTCAAATCTACTGTTTGCAAATGTGGAATTTTGATGACAGCATGCAACATAGCCACAGACATAAATTGGTTGCGGTTTTGACCCCCGCAAGTACAGAAAATATGCTGATATGAGAGACACTCTCTGGCAGTTGTGATATGTATCATAACAAGCACATTGCAATCTCGTATGACCCTTTTCCACCATTAGGATAATCCCAAATAAAACAATGCCCATTATTGTTCCAGATGAGATAATTGTTCCAGATGAGGTAAACTATCGCGAAGATAATAAATTTGTTTTTTTTTGCAAAATTTGTTGTAAATTTGTTGCCAACATTCTGATATGTTGCCGAAACGGCATATTTTATTTTAAATAAAAAAGCATGAATACTTTCTAATATTAAAAATGAATAATTGTGAAATACAAGCAACTTTTTCAACAAATTTCTCCGTAAAAAGATTAATATTAATGTGAATTTCGAACAGATGTTTTTTAAATAGTATATATTGTATACTTATACCTACATATTTACATAATATGTTATTTCATGTAGTTCTATGGAAAAAAATACTTAAATTCCAATGCTTGTGAAAAATTATTTATAACCTGAAATACTTGATAATCTGCTATTTAATATTCGCAAAAGACATAAAGAAGAAAATATTCGCATACCATATTTATATCAGTATTATCATCTGAAAACACCGCAATTTCATCACGGGCAGTTGTACATTTTATGTTCATGTGCAATAATCGGTAATTGTAAGGCCTGTCGAATTTGCGCGCTAAAAGATCTCTTCCAGCGTTGGAACTAATTTGCTGGTCGTTGTAGCTGCTCGACCGGTGTGAAGTAGTCGTAATGAGAGGTTTTCGATTTCGGACAAATGACGGTCATTTTTTCTGCGAATCGTGCGGGTGCTGCCACCGGAGCCGCACCGTATTATTGTCAGGTTGTGGCTCACTTTTATGTATCTTGCCAAAGTAATGGTCGATCTTATTACGGTCAGTATAAAATCCCATGGACGGTTGTTAGTCTTGCCGAACTCTACGACCGATGCCCACTGTGATCACTGTTTGCGCATGCGCACTTGCGCAGATGCTCATTCGACGCCATGTTTTGCACATTGACCGTATATATATAACTACTAGACCCCGTGACCAGCCTGAGAATGCGTCAGCCGAATAGAAAGAGACAGATGCCTATAGTACCCCCTCCATCCTTGTCTAGTCGTGCATTCACGGAGACACGTACATATATCACTATGGCAACGCGTTTACATCACTATGGCAACGCTTCGACGCCATAAGTCTGCTATGCTATGGATAAACGCGCATGCGCAACTAGACAAGGATAGAGGGAGTCTCATATGCCCCTATCTCTTTCTATTCGGTAAACACATTCACTCACAGCCCGCCTTCGCACTCCTATTCTCTATTTTGTTACCTTCTATCGTTTTGCATCAGTGATGACGTCTCGTTGCTGTCGATTCTGATTGTTTTTCTCGCCGTGAAAGGAAAATACAACACTTTTATAATTAATTACTCATAAGTCTCTAGATAAAAACTGTACTACATTGGTTATGTGAATTTGGCTTGGACCTGAAAAACATGAGTGAAATTCAAAAATTAATCACAGACTGACAGCGATGGGCTTTATGATACACACACAATCTGCTTCTCTACTCAATCTGCTATTATTAAATCAAGACGGTGCAATAAAATCATTACACATTAACGTATTTGTCTATTTTCACCAATGATTTATTGCAAAATTGGTCCGAGTCGTTTAGGCCGTTTATTTGATTTTTTTCACTTTCGAAGCAAATTTGCAAGTATTACAAACTATTCTCCTGACAGAACCGAATACAGAGAAGTGGTAACATATTATTTCGAATACAAACAGATTCATCGGTAATCTGCCCCCCGAGACAGTAACACGTGTCGAATATCCATCAAACTAGATTGGAGTGGTGCGATCGTTTGAGTCTTTGATCTTTTTTTTATTCAGCCACAGTAACAAAATCACCCGTCTGACCGTTGCGATTGTCAGGCAAGCAAATTGGAAAGGTCCTTTGTGTTACAGTTTCGCTTAGTTGCAATGCCCTTTTTACAATCAAGTAAGGCTTATCTAATAACCTTAGGCTGCTGAATACAGGGCAAAAATTCTTTATAAAACTGAGACAGAGACCCATTCTTACATACGTCATGATATAAAAGAAATAAAGAAACTAGTTCTGATATATGTATAGTAAGAATTGATGTATCGGAGTTTCAAATAATATTATAAATCGTCACATATTATGTTGTTTGGTTGAAATTTTGTACTTAACATTTAAGTCCCTTGACTACATTCTCAAGTCACGTATATAATATATACCTCAATTATATATCTTTAGTTTAATTTACTGATCCATAATTTCAATACAGAAAGAACAAAAAAACCTATTTTTATTATTATAAAAGAATGTGTATGCATATTTTTTATTAAACCTTGGTCAAAAAAGAGATTCAGCAGTTTGAAAAAAATATTTGAAACTTTATTTTATTTATATTATATATCAAATACTGTTACTAATAAGTAGGTTCTTTTAAAACGTGTTTTCCCGACAGCCAATAAAGATTCGTGTCGTAATATTTTGCGAGATTAAAGTAACACTTCTCATGTGCAGAATGATGGGTTTTATTTTCACGGATAATGTGTTAATAAAATTGATTAAATAAAGTTTTTAAAATGCGATTTAGTTATAGAAACTCTACCCCCTTTGGTTTCTGAGTGGGGATTGAGTAGTGCGCTAATATTTTAAAATCGTTTTCAATGTTATATGGGTTTTGATATAACTCACATTTTGCACAATAATATTTGGTTTATATGTGTATTATCTATCAATAATGACAAGCATATACATATTAAATACCTAAGCTGAATTCTTAGAGTCGTGGCTAACATACCATACAATTTTACCAACGAATATAAAACTCATTGGGAAATAAATTCCATCATTTTGTATGCAGGTGCTCCGACCCTAATAGAAATAAGGCCAAAAGCGCATTCGCTTTCCCCTCCATCTCCTTCCAGCGTCGTAGTGTCCCAAAAATCACAGCAAAAATATTATAATCACTGTAGCCCCTAACAACCTGCCTTATTATATGTGTATGACGCCACACTATGCCATGCTTGTACTTAAGCGGAATTTTCTTTAAACAAATTAAAATGATAGATTTATCTTAAAAATCAGCTAAAAAAATAAGTCTAACATAGTCACACAATTAAATTGGTCATCAGAGAATAAAGGAAAAAATCTAAATAAAAATTTAAATTAAATAAATCATAGTGGATAATTTGGATAATAGTTAAAAATCAAAATAATTAAAATTAAGAATTATCTAGGCGATTGTCACAGTACTAAAAACTTAATTCTTCATGGATTGACATTTTGTTTTCGTTAAGTAACCATCTGATGAATAAACTATTAAATAATTCCTCGCTTCTATTTTTTTATAGCTTGAGCCAGTTGAATATATTATTATAGACAAATAAAATATCGGTCGATCTTCGTATTTATTCAATTATGCAATTACATGCAACCAGGGTTGTCGACTACAGGTGGCGAGCCAGTCACCTCAGTAAGTTTCAACGATTAGTCGTTCTATCTCCCTGGAGTGAGCGCAGAGGACTTGAGGACAAAACAGTCCACCGTCTAGTTACGCCACAAGCCCGTAAGAGGTCAACGCCTTAACCGCGAGATAGCCAGGAGTGTTACCCGGCGGGCCTACACTCACGCCCTTACTTACAATTGTGACCAAATTACTCCGGTCTCTCGATTGGTTACGAGTTCGAGGTCGCTTGCGCGGTCCTCTCCCTTACGGAGCGGTGAAACGTTGTTTACCGAATCTATCGCGGACCACAGCGTCCTTTGCCCGGCTGTTCACCCAGGATCGGGTAGCCGATGGTCATTTCAAGAGCAGTCGCCGTAAGGTCCGCAACTACCCCCGCTCTATAGGAAACAGTACTGCTTCCAGACTCCCCCGACTGTTAGTCAGAGTCTAGCTGGGCCCGTTAGCTCATCACCTCATCATGGGCCCGTTACCTCATCATGGGAGCTAACGGGCCCATGATGAGGTGGCCACGATGGCCCATGTGTTCAGGGTCGGTCACACTCACGGGTCAACACCCATCCGATGGCCTCCACGCATGGGGTGCGAACCTGGGTAGGACACTGGGTCAACCAGTCTCCCCTGGGAATCAAACCTCTGGCGCTCCTGGACGGTCTGCGCACCGAGCGGCGCAAGCCAATCGATTGTGCTCTCCGACTAACAGTCGGGGGAGTCTGGGAACTGTATTGTTTCCTATAGAGCGGGGGTGGTTGCCTACCTTACGGCGACTGCTCTTGAAATGACCATTGGCCATCCAATCCCGGTTCAGAGTCGGGCAAAGGACGCCTTGGTCCGCGACAGATTCGGTGCACACCGTTTCACCGCTTCGTAATGGAGAGGACCGCGCAAGCGACCTCTAACTCGGAACCAATCGAGAGACCGGAGAAATCTGGTCACAATTGGAAGCAAGGGCGCGAGTGTCGGCCCGCCAGGTAACATGCTGGCTATCTCGCGGTAAAGGCGTTGGCTTCTTGCGGGTTGTGGCGTAGCTAGACTTCGGATTTGTAATGTCCAAAGTCTTCTACGCTCACTGCACGGTCGATAGAACGAAGAATCGTTAAAACGTCCTGCGGTGACGGGTTCGCCCGTTGTGGTTGACATCTCAATATGTTAGTCAGAGTGCATAGTCGATTGGCTTACGCCGCTCGGTGCGCAGACCGCCCAGGAGCGCCAGAAGGTTGATTCCCAGGGGAAACTAACCATAAGGCCAGAGTCCTACCCAGGCTCGCACTTCATGCGTGGAGGCCGTCGGATAGGTGTTGACCCGTGAGTGTGAACAACCCTGAACAGAATGGGTCTTCGTGGCCAACTCAGCAAGGGCCGATTAACTCCTAATTACTGCAATTACATGCAGTAAAAGTCGCTTATATTGAATAAGCTACCCATATATATTAGTATGCATATACTAGCACAAACAAATTTTCGAGGACGGAAAACATGCCGTCGTTAGTTTCATTCCCATAGCTAGCTTTCTAAAGGTTAAAAATAGCGCGTTTTGAAATAGTTTTTTTCAAACAGATTTAATAATAGGATGTGATTTCGTTTTATCGATACATATGGCTGCTTACAAGTATTAGACAGTCCGTTCTTTTTTAAATACAATTCTATAAATCTCGTGCTAACAGTGTTCGATAATCTGCTAGACCATACCGTTTCCTTTTGAGGCATTTTGCAGCTCGAAAAAGTAAAATTTAAATTATTTTTCTTCTTCAGGTGCCATGTGCTTCTAGATGCTAGGTGAATATCGAATTGTGTCATTTTGCAGTTTTCCTAACGAATACTAAAATTGTTTAAAATAGTTTGCCACGCTGAAATCACAGTTTCCGATGAATGATTCCATTCGCGATGATTTTCACATTCGAGATGATACGTAAGACATAGAGTAAAAAGTCGTCAAAATTAGTCGACTTGGATCACGACTTAGCGACCGATTAATACGAACGTCTAAAAATATTATAAAGCGTCTATAATAAAAAAAAACATTCGACATAACTGTAGCCTGACATATTTATTGTATCATATTTTTGGGTTTATCTTTTTTTTAATTTAGTTTATGATGAATAATAAAATTCGATAATAAAAGTCACATACCATCCATGATAAAAAACCAATCGCGCCAAAACAAAGATTATTGACAAAGAATAAGTACTAAATGTTTATATGGATTTTCAAAAGGAGAAATTCGAATACTACAGTGATAGGGATTTTTAGCAGAACTTGCAATCATCCGAATTATTAAGTTTATCCATAATATTATTTACACCCAATTTTTAACCTTCGGATTATCAGATAAATAACAGTATTCTATGTTATTGTTTTGTTTAAATATAATACCTAATATTTTTATATTTACTATATATAAGTAAGATTCTTTAAAAAAATAAAAGATTCTTTAAAAGTAAGAAATTATTTTCCATTGAAAAGTTTCACTTGGGCCATTGAACGGGCTCAAAGAGTATTAATCGAACTGTACAACAGCACAGAAATATGTAATTCTACCAATGTCAATGTTTTTATTATTTTATTCCAGACATTATTCGATCTATTTTTTTTTTTTTTTACCATTTAATTGTTTAACTTTTTTTCAGAATTCACTAAACTTATTTCTAAAATTTTTAATTTTTGTTTTGATAATTTTTATGTTTTTATTATTTTATTCCAGACAATATTTGATCTATTTTTTACCATTTCATTGTTTAATTGTTTTTCAGAATTCACTGTAAACTTATTTCTAAAATTTTTAATTTTTGTTTTGATAATTTTTAAGAATATTAATTTTTGTACTGATAATTTTTGATAATTTTGATAATTTTGATAATTTTGTAAATCATGAGATACGGCACATACGCAATTATAAATTAAGCATGCGGAGTACGCATATAATATTATACCCTAATTAGAAACAAAGTAAAAATGTTAGCGATAGCCATGTAATATTAGAGTATTGTTTGTGTACTTTTATAATAAATAAATAAATAATAAATAAATAAATGTACAGTCTGAATGTGGAATTACGCATATGAATATTATTTTTAATAAATTTGTTACTAAAAGAAACTAAATATTATTCTTCCTGGTAGTGTTTCAATATATACTGTTAATTGGTAGGCTACAAAAAAGTTATTATTATTTTTCATATTTTTGTACATTTATCACCTACCTCCATTTTAGATCCTACCCGTAATTAAAGGCAGAGGCATAAATAGAGAAAAATTGGATTGTAAAAAACAGTTTCTGGAAGTAATTTTATCCACTATCGTCGTTTCCTTCTTAAGATATACCTACTTGTATAGTTTAAATACAAACGTATTGGGGATATATACCCCAAGTACCTCTGCTCTTGCGACATTCATAAATGAATCGCAGCATTTATGTCTCATCTCTAGCTCGCAACCATTTCTGTAACCATAGCCTACTCCTCAATTTGTCCCTCTTCGAGATTATGCGAAACTTTTTAAAGAACTTAAAATTCATTTTAAAAAGTTGCGTAACACGATTTTCCTTGAAAATCTCTTCGTTATTTCAAGGAATGTTTAATCCGATAAATGCTTTCATCGCGACTTTCGCTTAAACTCCGTAATGGCTTTGTTAATAGGATGCTTATTAATTTGGTTATAAAGTTTATCAATATAAAAGTTTATAAAATACTAAAATTATCGAATTTCGAGTTAGATAATAAATAAATAAAAAATATATAATCACTCGTAATGGATGAAACCAGGATAAGAGCATTATTTTTATTGATTTAGAAGAGCTGGAAACGAGATGGCTAATTTTAACACGCTTTAATTAGGTCGACCTGTGTGTATGTAATGGAATTACCTATGTAATGGAATCTAAGGTAACTAATTTAACCAAGGATCGTAGCGTCATGAAAATTGGCAGCTTTATGTAGTTCTAATAACAATACAATACGGTACTGTCGAACTGATCTGATGATGGAGTCGGAAGATATGAACTGGAACTTCATGATGGAACATCGTATCATAGCTGTGTTTGGACTTGTTAGAAAAGTCTTGGTATGAACTTTAACCACGATTAAGTTTCAAGGTCTGATGATGAGGCCGGAAGATAGGGACTGGCATTCCATGATAGAATATCGTATGATAGCCGTGTGTATGTGAATATCGTATCATAGCCCAAAAGCTTGTTTTCATTTATTTTTTTTATTATTTATTTAATTACTTTAAAGAAAATGCTTCTTCTAATGTGATTATGTAAAAATGTGACTTAATATTGTCTAACACACCTAATAATAGAACGTAAGAGGCGTTTGTGTAAGAGACAAACGTGCTAGGCAATATTATGGAATGTTCATTTTATTGCGAAGCTTTTATCCCCGTCCAAAGCAGCTCGTGAAATCCTCTATTTCTGAGACGCCTGATCCGATGTTAAATATCAAAAGGCATCGAACGATATAAGATACAAAGCGATCGGACATATCCAATTGATCCAGTTATATAATGGATAGATATTATAACGCAGGAGTCGAGATCGGAGGGCGAATGGCGTGTAGTAATGCAATAAAGTTGATTTAACGACTAAAGGCCTGGCCTAACGGAACGCCCGAAGATGGAATCGACGAAAGAAGTAATTGTACTGAAAACGCTGACTTCTATCGATATAAAAATCCACTTAACCCTCTGCCGCACCACGTGCTGCCGTGCCAGCCGCTATATACACGGACATTGGGGTCGGAATAAAACCGCGAGTTATTGGTTTCGCCAAATCGAATAATATTTTCATCGTCATTTTATTATGATCACTTTTACTTTTTTTATGTTTTTCTCTCCTAGCAGCTGAATAATAAAATGAATAAATAATATGTGATAAATGTTACCTACCTATGCATTAGGGAGAGGATGTATCAGAAATGATCTTAAATAAATCAACCACAAATAAATAGTTCGAACGTCATATAATCTTTAACAGCATCAGAAATAAACGCATTTTAAATTTAAATAACGTGTATCACGACTGTTCAAATAAATAATGTGAGAAATAGAAGCTTAACTGAGCGTTGACCACCGTTGAACAGAGCTTGGCAATATATGGCTCTTTATTTATTTATTTATTTATTATAAAAGGTACACAAACAATACTCTAATATTACATGGCTATCGCTAACATTTTTACTTTGTTTCTAATTAGGGTATAATATTATATGCGTACTCCGCATGCTTAATTTATTATTGCGTATGTGCCGTATCTCATGATTTACAAAATTATCAAAATTATCAGTACAAAAATTAATATCCTCAAAAATTAATATCCTTTAAATGCCCTTAGCCACCAGACGATAGTTTAGACTAGTAATATGGCTGACGCTCAACAAAGAGCTGATATTTTGACACTTTAGTTTGGATACATTTGGGTTTGAAAGTAAACTTAGCCATTTAGTGTCATCTGTCAATTTGTCAGGTAATGGTAGTTTGTCGTTTTTTGAAATTTTCGAATTCTTTCGAGCAAATCAAATGATATCGAAGCTTTTTGCGATGCACTTGAAGAAATTACTTATATGGAGGACTTGAAAGTCATGGAAAGTGTGTTTTCCATCGAGGCATTGGCAGATAGGTGTGTACGTCGTCGGAATATCTATCGACCGCGATTTAATCCATTTATTCTCGACGACTTCGATTTTAAGCCCAAATTCACGAATGAACGAAACGAAAAGCGAGATTCGAGAAACTAAACGGGCCGAACCCAAGCCAGCAGACATGACAGTTTCGTTTTGGTAGCGATGCGCAAATCAAGAAATAGCGTCGACATCATTCCAATTCTCGAGTCGACTGGAATTCTCGACTTTGCATTTATACGTATTAAATGAAATATTGTATCAAATAATTCCTTTATATAATGTAGCATTTAGATATATTTCAACATCCAAAGCAATATAATATCACCTATTATATATATTTAATGATATGAAGTTATAATTAGCCAAATTGAAACAAAGTCGCCTCGAGCGTAATCAATATCCGTCCACTGCTTAAGAGCCTTATTACAAAATAGCGTAGGTATTCTTTTAAAATGAGTTGAAAAAATGAACGCATTTTTTTTTGGATGTAACTATAAAAGATAGGATAAATAAATAAATAAATAAATAAATAACTATTCAACCCTGGGAGAAAACCGCGGCACTGAGCGCTCTTCTCTTGCGCAAGCAAATATATACACAATTTCTAATTGTTTTTTGCAGTGTTTTCTCCTTTCTAATGACAATAATTTATATTATGTCGTATTGCTAAAAGAGTGAACTTTAATATAGTATAAGTATTATATAAGAATCTTATTTTATTTCTGAGAAAATTAGAATGATACAGGAAGATTTTTTTTAATTTTGTGTAATTGTAAGTAATGTATACCTTGGATATGTGGTCAAAAAACGAAAAAATAAAGCCGTAGTGTACATCAAGAATACATGACGGACATAAAAAAAAATAGTATACGGTTTTCGTTGTAGTGATATTACTGTATTAAGGAGCTCAAAGTTTGCCTTCCGAGCGTTTTACGAATAACGACTTTCGGAAAATGGGCTGAATAAGTAAATAATATTCGTTATATCTAAAATTAAAGGCCGCTATGGTCAACATCAAGAAATGGTCCAGGTAATTCAGTAATTAAAGTTTGTAGAAATCTCTTCATTTCTTGGAATTAGAACGCCAAAAATCCACTTTTCTTGCCTTTCTGGAAAAAATATGTGATAGGGCTCTTAATCAAAATCAACCGAAGTAAAAACTCTACTTGTCTTTGATTATCTTGTGTACGCGTTGTGTAGTTAAACAAAGCGTTAAATGCATTTTTTTTCTTAACATAGTGGATCCGTCCAAAACGGGCGCTAAACAGCTCTTAAACCAGTTTACGGCGTTTTACGGATATGTATATTTCTAAAACCTTGAGTCGGCATTCGTCGACTTGATCAAAATGAATCAAAATCAGAACGGATGGAGGGTGAATGATCCGATAAAGTCACCGATGTGATAAGAGAGCATCCTTATGGACGCGTATACGAATCGCTTCTCCGACGATCTGGGAATTTTGAAGGAGCGGTCGATGAATACATATTTTTTTTTATTTTTTTTTATCATTGAATAAATATTTTATTTTTTTTAACAATTAATCATAAATTTCAAAAAAATATCATTATATTTGCAACAGGTAATAATATTATATCATATTCACCGACAAGTATCGTCCTAATGGGGCCGTTTCAAGGGCATCTCGTCTCGAGTGCGTCCCGCAGCCGCGTCGATTCCTATCCATATCCCTGACAAGACACGCTGAAGGGTAAATTGCTCGTGTGCAGACGACGCCCGACATGAATCTTCGGAGAGTCATTATTTACGAGCCAGCTACTATTGTAGACACAAGCCATGTCACAAATAGATGCTCTGATTCGCGTTGCGTCGCTTAGAGGAAATTAGGCGACACGGTATAAGTTGTGTCCGCTGTGTTTCTTTCTTCCCCACGAGACATTTTTCAGTGTATCTGTTATTAATGAAATCTCTCCTCAAATTCAATATGTCACTGTTAATATTTGTTCTTATAGTTCTCCAGATAAAAAAAGGAAATATTCAAATATTCTCTGCACGTCATTGCGCGCTTTATCAGTAATTTAAACGAAGGTCATTCTCGTCTTTTTTTTGGTTTCCAGTCAATGAGACATCGAGTTCATTTCTTCAAAATACGCGTCTGCTAATTCCATCTCTTCGAGGCAAAGTTCTCAAGTCTTAATGAATGTAGTCCTAGCGCACCGAAGTGCTCCCTATATTTTCTATAATGAGAGCACCACTAATTATATGCTTTTGTGCATTTTCCATATAAAGTACGTTCAGTCCAGTCTTATATTCTAGAACTTATATAAATTTATACCGTAATAATCTTTTTTCCATAAGTCGATTTATTTATTCGCCGATTTTCTATGAATAAATATCTAATTTAAATCTCATCAAAAATAACACCAGTAGTCCTCGATGACTGATCAGCATTTCTGTAATGTTTTTATTATATTTCTTCCTCCAGCTGCTTAATAATGGTAGGTAGTATATTATAGAATTTAATGGTAAGGTATAAGTAGCTTTTCTAATTTTTAGCCAGCCTTATTTGGGCAATGCATAAAAATTAGCTACCGCGCGGATGGTTGAGAGTGAATGACAGCATAAGTTGCAGTTTCTGTTAGGTGTTGTCTGCAATTTGACCAAGTGAAGCGACGCGACGCGATGCGCGACGCTAATGGACGGCCTGTGTCTACGAGAAGCGGGCTGTAGCAAGGTCCTCTTTTTGCTGTCATCGCCGCGGAGCTTTACAGCGGGCGTTCAGGGATTTCGACGGGTCGTCGCCGCGTCGCCGTCGCTGCGAGAAACGCGTTGTGGTCAACGTTTCTTTAATCGCTGTATCGCTACGGCAACAGCAACAAAGACGCTCAACGTCCACGTGAAGGATTACTTTACGAGAAGCTCTGTTTTATGGCCCTCGAGATACGCTGAAGACCAGAGTCTTTACATCTCAGAAAATATCAAGGCATAGTCACTGTAAGTGGAGAGGTGATATTATTGTAGAAACTTCGCAGAGTAATTACGGAAAAAAACGAATTTAGTAAATAGACTATTTCTGCTATTCTGTGAAGCAAAACCAGCGAATCGCTTTTTACGAATATTGCTACGATGAAAACTAAACAGTAATGTTAGGATCTCAAACAGAGATACTAACATTACTGCGTCAAAGCTTATAAAGTGAAGTATCGTTATAAACCGTCATAACTCTTCTTGATGCATTTGGTTGGGCAGAAAATAAAAGCCAAAAAAGTACAATCCGACTGTTTTGAGTTACTACATAATAACAAACTGCCAATTGATATTTTCGACTTATTGTCAACTTTATTTGTATATTTTCACCAAACTTCTTTTCATAACCAGACAGCCACTTCATTATAGTTCTATAGTATACGCAAAACCTAGGTAATTGGCATCGTCTCATTATTATTTAGCGGTTTTTGTAAACATATTATTTCATGTTTTTATTTTTCAAAAAAATATTTGTTATTCCAGCGCTGAATATTTCGCCTACAAGACGTATACAGGGAAACATTATTATTGCCCAAATGGAGGTGGGTTCGACTAAAACAAGCCCAACACAACTGCTTTTATTCTCTCTGAAATAACGATATTATAACACTCACCCCCGCCTGTCAACAGAGGGATTTTATTGACAAAACAATAATTATTTTAGAGTTTATTATTAATTGATCTATGAACCTATTATTAAGTTGCAGGCGAAGTCACTGAACTATGGATGTTTTAGTTTATTTTATCTCCTTATTTATTTTTCTGGGTTTGTTATTATTTCGAGGCTCGCAAAGTTGCACACCTGTGTCGAGAAATAATGTTTTTCGTCATTTTGATCTCAATCATTAACTTCTTATTGAATCTAAACTCGATTTCTTATCATTCTGGCGTCAATTTTGAGACATAGCAATTAAAAAAATATATGTCTCTGTCTTTCTGCTATTTTGTGGTAAATATCTCGAAAATTTGTGTCATTTTGATATATGGTAACTCTACCCAATACGGCCTACCTAAGGTTAATGAACTTTTAAGGAGTGCACAAGAAAATATTTTCAACTTTTATTACGTCAATGAACATGATAGATCATCTAAGTGATAAAAACACGAATTTATGTGTTAGATGTTTATTTTAGAATATATAATAATAATAATGTAGTACCTAGGCCATCTTTCGTAACCTATATGTTCATTATGCGTAAGAGACATATTATATTTAATTGGTCATATTTTTCATCACACCTTCTATTCAAATGTTACAAATAACAGAATTCTTTTTGGCAATTATTAACAGTTCCTTTATTGAGGATTTTATGATTGCATTTTCGACATTTTTTTCCATTCGGCTCTCGAATCTACTTTCAAGCTTTTCCTATAAAACTACTTTTTTCCTATGTAGGTATTCAATATGGCTATGGATAGGTATTCAATATATAGGTATTCAATAAGATGCTATATTTTGTTCATCTTACGTGAGAATATTTCCTAACAAGCAGAAACAAATAGGCAAGATAAAATAAAACGTCATTATATCCAATGACAAGGAGACTAAACATGCTATCTGCAAGCATAAGTCAATTTCGAAAAACTACTCCAAATTTATTTGTTAATAATATACTCTTTCATATGAAATTAGATACGCTATTGTAAACTGACGCGCCCTCTAGGCTTTCTCCGAAGTCTGTTGGTTACCAGAGATCCATTGTTGTTGACAAATGTCTGCTTTTGAGGATACATTGTAATTAATTTGAGATATTTTATAGCGAATACGCCATATTGGAAAACAGGCCATTGATTTGAGTTACCTTACTACGCTTAGGGGAGGGGGGGGGCATAGTGTGGTAGCGGGGCGTAGCGGGGCATGCCTCATGCGGCTCGAACGAACGCAGAGCAAACGAACGAACACAATAGATCACAATGGTCGCAGTGTTATAAGGCTCATAAAGACCTTAGAAAAGCCCTACTCAACAACTAAAAAAAATCGGTTGTGTCACCCCAAGACTTTCCTGACTAGTATCCGGGGAGGTGCGAAAAAACAGCGACATTTTTTACTCTAGTACCCCAAATTTGTATGGCAGGTACCCCAAACGTTGGTCGTAAGTACCCCAAATAGGTTCTTCCGATGGTTAACAGAAGCTTCTATGCCAAATTTTAACTTAGACAGATTAAGCGTCTGGGCGCTATCGCGGAAACAATTTTTTCACCGGGAACCCCAAATTTGTATGGGAGGTACCACAACCGTAGGGCGTAGGGACTCCAAAAACTAATGGGTTCCTCCGACGGTTAACAGAAGCTTATATACCAAATTTCAGCTCAATCCCATTAAGCGTCTGGGCGCTATCGTGGAAGAATATATACATACAGACATACAGACATACAGACATACAGACATACAGACATACATACAGACAGAGATCGGTCTGGATATAGTCTCAATCGTCTCAGGGAGTCTCAAAATATATATTCCCATCTTCATCTCAAAATTTTTTTTTAGCGCGATCACAATACTTTCCTTTCCGATAGGTCGTCAGGAAAGTAAAAGTAATAATAATAATATGGCATCAGTTTATGTTTGGTTTTGAAAGTATCACTGGGGAATACCACTTTACCCCCACCATATACGGGGAATAGCGGGGCAAATACCATTTTACATTTATGTATTCACATCTCGTAGATTTCTTAAAGTAATCAAGAAAAATATTTCCACAGTCATTCGCATTTCGTTAAACCATGATATTCAGTTAAAATTTGTAGTTTAATAATAATATTTTATCTTATAGGTATGTGTCAGTTTTAAGTACCCCACTATGTCCCCTCCTCCCCTATATAGAGTCCTTGAGATAAGTCGATACAAATACACAGACTTTATAATACAGATAGATACACATAAGTTGGTGATGAAGAAATTAAAGACCAGACTATCTCTAATAAGAATTAATTGCAGCGATATTTCGAACTAAAAGGTTTCTAACCCTGAATTGGCGTCATTTACACTTTTTTCATCTTCGTTGTTTACTAAGGGCGTGCAATAAGCAATTTATCATTTCGTTTTATTCTATTCAGTTCCCCGCATTTATTTCCTTTTCTATTGTATTCAGTGGCTTTTTCGTATCGTGACACCCGCGGGTTTGAAGGCCTAAAAGGTTTACAAGCTCAATGAATTACTTTCTTCTACGAAAAAGGTAGAGCTTTTCTCGAGTAGAGGTCACACGTCGACGTATGAAGAAAAGAGATTGGGAGACCATGAAAAACTTAATTTTCAGGAAGAAAAATATCTAGTTTTTGCCTCGTATAATAGAGTTATAATCTGCTCTCCCGAAATATAGATCCCTCCCTCTTTTAAGAGATGTATCAAAAATATATCAAATTCGATAACATGTATACACCTACTGCTACAACACTTATTTTTATTTATTTTTATTTTTTTAGTAACACATCTAGTAATAAAATAATGTCATATTTGATTAAGATGTTAGCAAGAAATTGATGCGACATTATTTTTAATGATTGACACAGTCGCCTAACTAGGCCTAGGCCTGTTCTAAGGCAGACTTTTAATGACGATATTAAGTGTGCACTGTCAACTTAAACTATAGTTAGTACTTATTTTTAAATCGACAAATATAAAACTACAAATATTTACGCATATACAAATATGGATAGATACTTATATACATCTATAGATAAAATATATATCCATATATACACACATACACATACATATATTTATACGAAAATAATAATAAAACCAAAATAAATAAAAATAAAAACTAAAATAATATACATATATAAATCAATTACATATTGATATAACGCTCACATACCTATAATAGTCATTTAAAATTATCAATACAAAAAACCTATAATCAGTGAAAAAAAAAAGTTAATTGTAAAATTAATAAATATACCAGTTATCAAAAAATTCCAAACATAGAATATTTTTTACAATGGAAATTTGCAATAATCTTAACAGAAATAAAAATAGTATTTGTTTAGAAAAAAAAATGTTTTGTTTTACTGCTATATAACCTTTGCTTATCCATGCTTCTGTTAAACATATAACATCAAAGTAAATCTTCAAGTAACAGTAGTAATTGATGTAAGTTTTTTCGTAAACTTCTAATATTCGATCAGAATAATTTAATATACATATTGGGCTCGATTGCGTTTCTTCGTGAACTAAAATCGTAAATTAGTCCGTGTGAACGAGACAGGGCAATACGCTAGAGCGGAGTGTGAGATGACCGGTTGTCACTTTTTCGCTCTAAAACTGACCGCCAAGGTCAAATCCTACACCGAACAAAATATGCTCGAATTTATTCAGACGAGTATAATTTCGGCAGGTAGTATTTATCGACGATCGTTCGTTTCATATTCCGCTCTAACGTATTGCTCTGTCTCGTTCGCTTGGACTAATTTTAGTTTTAGTTCAGAAAGAACCGCAATTGGGCCCATTATCAAAAAATGTTCTGCAAGTTGGTGCGTCCTCAAAATAATCAGAGTGGGATTGAGTTGTCAATTTTATCATTGAGTATTTTATCATGTCAATAATCATTGAGTTGTCAATTTTATCTATATCTTCCATATTCATTCCGGTTTTGTGTGTGATATTTGTACGAGTTCCAACGAGAAAATTTAGAATATGATCCTGCTTGATACAGTTATACACAGGATGGCAGTTATAATATACATTACTATTATATACTTATCTAATGGTGTGATGAGAGTGGTGTATCTTATGGAATAGAAACTGATTATTGATGCGATATTAGGTAGAATAGTAATTAAAATTATATTAAAATGATTTTTTTTTGTATAATAGATAACTTATTTTCAGGAGAGTGTAATTCAAGTACTTGTATATAGGAGGTAGTATGAGTATATATCGAATATAATTGGATTTATAATAAAATTTATGAATTATCGTATTATATATTTTTACGCTTATTATTCTTAGTATAGATATTATTATGATGCCTACCTTGGAACAGGCTACTAATCTTCACAAAATCTTTCCTAAACGATGACGGATTTCAAAGTTTTTAAACATGACATGTACAAGAAAAAGGCACATACCTATGAAAATCGCGCTTATTATAGAATACGCTAATACCTATAACAGCGATGCATTGTATATCGTTTGGGAAAGTGTTTTATATTATGTATTAACCAGATAACCAGATTTTTTCTTTGAACTAAGACGCGCAGGCTATAAAAACGATGTAGATATAGAAACTTATATGACCATTCTATGTAACTGGCGACACCCCCCCCCCCCCCCAGGGATTGGCCCGTTCAACGCATCGTTTATCTCAACTCTTGGGCCAACTACAAGAGATAACAAGCGTTTTTGCCCTTCGAGTCGCTTTATAATCTCGTTTCATATCTTACAGGCTATGGCATCGATCTTAGTTCGACGAAGTCTAGAGATATTTTTCTCATGTAGTAAATCTCTCTCTTTTTCTGTCTTCTCGCCCTTTCTTGCTTGAACGATAGTTACATAGTTAAGAAACTGAGAAATCAATGATTTAGAAGTTTACGTCTTTGATTTTTTGCCAGTGTATTAGATACCCAAGATTTATATGCGGATAAAGAAATTACATCGAAATGTTTCGTGATAAGAAAGGCGCAGTTAAAGACCCCCTTGGGTTGCACTGTTATTAATAAAACATTCGATGAGGGTTAGCTGCAACCCACAACAGGATAGTGCTCCAAACTTTTCCATCAATGAGGGATAAAGAAAAAACAAATTGAAACACTTTTTTATTTAGACCATATACATAGCTTAAAATGGAATCGCCTGAAATAGGGTACAATACAATTCAACAAAATTGAATTACAAAAGGTATATAACTGTAAATAAATTTACTGAGGGGTTCTCTAAAAATTAGTACCAAATTAGATTGTAATAGATAACATAAATCCACTAACACGGGACGTTTCAACTAGACGTATATTCTTTTCAAATATTTTTATTATTACTTAGAATACGCATTCTAAAAAATGTAGTAAAAATAAAACTATGGGTTAGAAAACCGACAGATATTCAAATTAAAATTTCACCGGGCTAAAAAAAAATCGGTTATATCACCCCAAGAGCGGCAAGTAGCCTAGGACGTATGTAATAATATAGGATTAATTTTATCTGAATATTAATTTCATAAGTAAATTGAGCGCCCGGCCGATGAGCGCCCTCTATCGGCCGGCGAACGAACCCGGTTGAGTTCCATTGCAATTGCCTCGGGCGGCGTAGTTCGTTTCTCGGATAAGGTCGGGGTCGTACAACAGATAGCTTTAATATTTTATATAAATGTATAGCTGAATTTAAAAATTGCTAGTGTAGCTTATACAAATAGAAGATATTCTAACGAATATTTCACAATGTAGTTTCGGCTCAAGATGGCATCTGTGTACCAAATTTCAAACATATACATAAGTTCAAGATTTCAAGATTTAAATATGACTAATGTGCCCCCTCATGGACCTATTTTAACCACAATATTTCAACTCTTGCTATGACCAAATGATGCCTTCATACCAAACTTCGGTTTAAACAAATTAAACGTTTGGGTGCTATTGTGGACGAATACACACACACATACATACAGACATATACACAGAGAGACCGATACACAGAGAGACTTCAATCTGGAAATGGTCTTAACCGTCTCAGGGAGGACCAAAATGGATATTTCCGTCGTACTCTCGCAAAAAAAATGCCCATTCACAATACTTTCCCTCCTCGTCGGTTGGTGGGCCGGGAAAGAAAAATTACATGTTTTTTCTATATTTAATCACAAAGACTGATGAAGCCATTTTCTACAATTTTCTAAATTAACAGTTATATCCCTAACCAATGTAATGGCTCTGAAAGATATAGGTTTGAAAACAACCTTCTATATCGTTGTATCTAATTCCGCTACTTAGTTACAGTTTCGCCGTATAATCTGGATAAATTTAACTCTGTATAAGTCGTTCCGACATTGCTATTAATTAAATAGCCACCCTCGCATAAAAGTTTCTTGTAATCTTTGCAAACTGCACATTTACATCTTTAGTTCGGCTCCCATAATGAAGCTCCTCCTATTTATAATATCTTTGTATAATATAAAAAGCCCTAGCTATAATATAAAGTTCTCGAATCATTCGAATTTCAAATCCGTTATTAGAATTAACTGAATTCAAAATGCGTTTTCTTCTTTTCACCTGGAAAAATACGCCCGAAAATATTCTGGCCCTTTATAAAAATACTTATTATTATTATTATTTATTCCGTAGCCGGCGTTTGTGGAGGGGGTCGTCCTCGCAGCTAATACGTTGCTGTCGGTGCCGCTAGATCTCGTACTCCATTCACGATTTGTTTCCATTCTTGACGATTTTTTGGCAATGTCTCGAGCATCGATAACCGATAACCGAACATCGATAACCGAGTCATCTTTGATATTTTTTTAGCCAGATTTTCTTCGGGGCCGAACGCTGAAAACTCCATTCTGTCGGACGGTCTCGCCAAAAAGTTTACGCTAGAAGTGATTATCGTTCATTCGGCAAACATGGCCAAACCATCGTAGTCGATGTTTTTGTATTTCTTCCTCGATCATTGTTTGTTGATCGCATCTTTCTCTAATGGTCTCGTTTCGAATTTGCTCGCGGAGTGAGACACTGAGGATCTGCCTCAAGCATCGCATTTGGAAGACCTTGAATTTGTTGAGGTCCGTTTGTAGTAACGTCCACGTTTCCGTTCCATAAAGAAGAATTGGAAGGACCAATGTTCGGTATAGTCGTATTTTGGTATTGATGGTAATATTCGTTCGCCTCCATATGCACCACTTGAGCGAGGCGAATGTTGCTGTTGCCTGACCGGTCCGGCCATGGACAGCGGATATGGCTATAGACATAAAAGTACTTAAGAAATAAAACTAGGAGTAAACCTACTTTTCTACGATCATTAATAAAATTAAATATTCCTTAGCCAAGGACTGCATATATATAAACTATTCTAAGTCATTAAACTATCAATAAAAGTAGGTTTATGCAATAGAGCAGCTATTTATTGGAAACGACGCAGAGAAGAGAGTCAAATCTATAGATGCATTTATCATTATCAAAATACACCGCTAATATATCGCGATGACCCGTGGACGATTTATTTTATTTATGTAGGATTTTGCATATATTTTTATTGAAGATTTGACAAATTTAAGATTTAATTATTGTTACTATATTGCTACAGTTTTAAAGAGTTTAACGATTATAAGAAATATTATAGTTCACTGCATGATTTTATGTTAGGCAAATTTCCAATTTCATGGAAAATATATTTTTTTTATAGGTTACTTTATGGAAATTTCAATCATATAATTTTCACTGTTATTTTTTTCTTGGACTATTTTATATTTTAACGATTATAGGTAATAATACTGTCTACTGCATTAAAACTGAATAGGTAATAATACTGTTTACTGCATGGAAAATTTCAATATTTTAAAGTTATTTTATTATTTTTTTTAATAATATAAGTTTTGCTGTTTCATATTTTTTTTATTTTAATATCATTTTTATTACAATTGAATTACTTTTAAATGTCATGTTGATTATTTTTTTTACTCATTGTAATTTAATTTGATTACTTATGTTTAACTGGTTGTTGTAATTTAAAAAAAAAAGTAATAACCAAAAAGAGTGATCTGTATTTATTATTATTAAGTATAATTGCTACGCAAACAATACTCTAATAATACATTGGTTTTGCTAATATTTTTACATTATTACTAATTACAGTATAATATCTTATGCGTACTCCGCATGCCTAATAAAAAAATGCGTATCTCTAATGATTCACAAAAGGAGTATTAGTATAAAAAATAATATCCTTAAAAACGCTTTAACGCTTCTAATAAAGTGCAGAAACATTAGGCTTCTGCACTCTCTCCTCTTTCTAAAAGTAAAAATCTTAAAGTAATTTAAACGCTGTTCATAACAGTAGAGAGTGCGTGATAGACCGGTTTTATAGGCCAACATACGCGTATACTTCCTCTGCACTGACTCTATCGCTTCCGAATGAACATCATAGTATGGATTCCAAATTATGGAACCAAACTCCATTTGGCTGCGTAATAGAGAATTATAAAGCAAGTTAAAGGAGTTAATATTTTTGAACGGTTTATTAACCCTATATATAAAACCCAGTATTCTCTCGCTCTTACTTAATACATTCTTGATATGTTCTCTAAAAGTCAGGTGCTCGTCGTGAAGTATTCCTAGATCTCTTACACTTTTTGTCGATTTTAGTGTTGAATTACCGATAGAGTAAGGGTAGTCTTTAATTTGCTTGTTTCTAGTGAAAATAATAATTTTTCATTTTTCAACATTCAGTTCCTTTCTATTGGATCCACAACCATTTTTTTCAATTGGCAAAGATCTTTCTGTAGCTCATTGCAATCCACCATTGTCAGTATTTTTTTTAATATTTTTAAATCATCGGCATACATTAGATGCCGACAGCGTAGATTCTTAGAGAGATCATCAATGAATATTAAGAAGAGAAGTGGTCCGAGATTTGATCCCTGAAGCATACCAGATTTATCTAAGGCAGATATCAATCTGTATCCTTTCACACGAACAATTTGTGTCATATTTAATATGTACGACTTCATCCATCTAAGTA
The DNA here is from genome assembly GCA_944548615.1 of Micropterix aruncella. Taxonomy (NCBI): domain Eukaryota; kingdom Metazoa; phylum Arthropoda; class Insecta; order Lepidoptera; family Micropterigidae; genus Micropterix; species Micropterix aruncella. The sequence goes on from OX155950.1 coordinate 20,249,713, forward strand.
GGTTACCGTGAATACCGTTATTTGCAAGATTCCATGATTAACTAAATGATGCTACTAAATGTAACAGTATAAGCTTCAGCCGTAAGAGAGACTTGGTGCAGTTCAGTTATCACATTAATGGTGAAGTGATCCCTAATGTAAAATGTATTCGCGACCTCGGAGTACAAATTGATCATAAGTTGCTTTTCGATCAGCATATAGAAAGTCTGGTTAGCCGAGCTTTGAGAACACTAGGATTTGTGACCCGTATCTCAAGACCTTTCTCCAATATAAATGTCCTGAAGATGTTATATTTCGCTTACGTTCGCAGTACCGTGGAATTTGCCTCCTCAATTTGGAATCCGCAATATTCGGTCTACAGAAGCAGGATAGAATGTATCCAAAGGCGTTTTTTTAAAACACATCAATTGTCGTGGACGCTTCGGTCTTCCTACGTACGAGAGCAGACTGGACCACTTCGGTATTCAAGCTCTAGAAGACCGACGCACTGTGGCTGATATGGTACTGTTACACAAAGTTATCCACAATACCATAGATAGTCCATACCTTGTTGAAAACTTACGTTTTATCGTTCCTCCGCGATTAATTCGTAATTCACGCACTTTTGAGGTCTCTCGTGCCAATACCAACTACGGGAAAAATTCCATCGCTTATAGGCTAATGTGCACGTACGACTCTCGTTTCTCCACCATCGACATTTTCAACCTCAACCAACCGACGTTCGTTAAAGAATTATTCAAATCAATAGCACCTAACGAGCTTGTTAACATCTATCTTTCTTAGTTATATAATTTTCATGCAACATATCAGTAGCTACTACAAATATTTATAAATATTTATTATATATCTAAAAATATCTATGAACATCAATAAATATCTGTATCTATATATCCACTATAAGACCTATTTATATCTTTATTTATATCTATATACATATACACATACCATCGTCTACCTCCTTCTTCGTAATCACTTCCAATTCCCTACCTCTCCCATCGGTTTTCTATTTTAATTTTCTATTTAACATGTACTTAGTTTATTTTACAATTAATTTTTAAATGTAATATGCCGAAATCCAAATGTGTAATATGCGGAAATCTGTTAATTTCATAGGAAACGATTATAAGCGTAATGTTTTTCTCTTTTTCTACATTATGTTTAAGCACACGTATGTCAATTGTATGCGCTGTATGTTTCCAGAAATAAAATAAAATAAAAATAAAATAAAATAAAAATGGATAAAATGTACTGGTTGTACTCCAACAGGTTAGTTTCCACCGATCGGTTTTTGGTGAATCCATGCTAGTACGGACAGATTATATTATTATGTTTAAAATTTCGTGTAAAATGATCGCAGATAAGAGATTCGAATATCTTACCGAAACAGGAGAGTATGCTGATTGGTCTGTAGTTAGATACTGAACTACCGTCTCCAGATTTATGAATCGGTATGATATTAGCAATCTTCCACTGCGACGGAAATACTACTCACAAACTTTACTCTTTATAATATTAGTATAGATATAGATAATGTGCAATGGCTGTACGATTTCTGTTGGACATTTAATGAATAAAGAAGCGATTTCAACATGACCTGCACCTTTATTATCATTTAACATTTTTCGCTCATTTGTAATATCTATTTTATTAATAATAATATTGCATAGCGAGTAATTAGCACTCGAAACAAACACACTTTGTATAATAAAAAAATATAAATATGTAATTGAAATTGTTCGCCCTGTGAGCAACTCTATTGGACCATTCTGTACCAAACCATATATTCCTCTAACATATAGTTATGCAATATCTATCTGTCTATCATATACAGGCTGTACCAAACCGCTACATCTGAGCCCATGCATATCAGATAACTCACTCTAACTCAGAAACTCATTTTAAAGCCGCTTTACCCAACCAATAGGCAATCCAGTAAGTTCAGCTTACACAATAAATAAATTGAAATCAATTTAAAAAATATTCGGCTGAAAGGCGTTAAAATGTGCGGAAGCTGGTTAAGTTACTATTTGAATATCACATCGCGCGAATGCACTGCATGGCGTCAACCGCACCATTTAGTCTGTTATATGGTGATTTATGGGAGTAATCTGTCGATAGATCGATGCTTCTTTAGCAACATGCGACATGTGCTGGGTTTGTGGAACGTCGCACGCGTCGCTGTGATTGATGCCACTGCGTTGTTGTAGCGTAGTGCTGCTCGGCGTAGCGTATTCTGTACCGTTTTATTGGATGTGTGGGAACGATCTTTCGTTGCCTAGACGCTTGCAGCGGCGGCTTACGATATGTGCGGGGTTGGCGAGGTGTAGAGCGTGACGCTTTTGTTTGTTTTTACTCTTTATTGTGAAAATGTCACAATGGGCGGCGGGTTTATTGTCATATCACAATCTCTTACAACCAACCCTACTATGACGTGTTATATGTATGTGTGCGTGTAACATGCCTGTAAGGGTGAATCTTGGTATTGCATTCGATCGACAGAATTGAAAATGCAATTCCGTTAATTTGATCCCAACGGAAAATGGTGACCCAGCCGGGAATCGAACCCGGGACCTTACAATGTAAGATCAGGCGACCTAACCACTATGCCACCGGGCCTGTATGCCAACGGGACTTTGTCGCATGCGGTTGCGTTTAATATTTCGACAAATGTGATGTGAAACGGTGCGACTGTTCGTGAAATGTGATGTGAAACGGTGCAAATTTCGAAAAATACTCGTTTAATGAAAAGTTTCAGGAAAACGTAATTTCATTAAAAATAAAATTATTAGGAACCTATTTGTTTTATCATTTATATTAAATTTATCTCCATTTCTACCACCGAAATGCCGAAGCGATATTTATGTGAAAGTGAGGGGGGGGGGGGGGAGGGAGTCACAGTCAACAAAAGAGCCCTATATGGAAACCGAAAAAATGAAAAAATAAGACAATCAAATTTCTGACAATACCCCCCCCCCCCCCAAACTCCCGATTCCAACTTTTAGACCAATGATAATATATGCTAATTAATGACTGGTCCTTTATTGGTCCATGCATTAAAAAAAAATACAACCTTTCATGTAGGTAATATTAAATAATCTTGCGACACAGACGCTAAGTCACTAAAAAATACTTCTGTCCCCTGAATTCCCCACCTATTATTTTGAACAGCGACTGCAAAGTCTGTACGTTTCGCGAGCTACGATACACATACAGGATTTCTGTAATGCACGACGTGCAGTCGCACGTCGTGATCTCCAGACCGTAGCTTCATACGATATCGAAGCCAGGCGCTGTCATCCTGTCGCAAGGCATAGCGTCATTTTGAAGTATAATTCGTTTCTTCTCAACAGAGTTATTTGATTACGCGATACAATTTCGATTTAATCTCGTTGTAATCCGACGTTTATTACGAGGGATAAATTATTTATTTCTAAAATTGCGCGCTTTCGATTTACGTTAGCAATGACATTTCCAGCAGCAAATAATAAGATTAAAATAGGATCCTTATTAAATTATTTTAGAGAGATAAAATGTGAGTTTTGTCATTTGGGTGGACAAAGTATAAAGGGTATTACAAACGGAATATCTGTATTCGTATTCGTTTATTTTCCATAGTTACTAGCAATGTGTATTGGAATATTATTATAAGTTACATTACAAAAAACACAATATCTTAAATATTACCCTAATATTAATCACTCTGTGATAAAAAGTCAGTATTTTTTATCGGAGATTTAAATGAAATATGTTTACTATCTGACATATTATTTTAAAAAGTTTGCAATATACAGGTGACTTTTTAAAAGAGGACAGTACGGAAAAATACTAAGCCATTGCAGCTAGAGAAAAATGTTGAAAGCAGTAATAAGCAGGATTTTGGAAGAATTAAAAATGGTATTATTACGTTTGCATAATGTGCAAGTGCATAATTTTTAGAGAATTAACCTATCTAAAAAAAAGTATATGCCAATTGTTCCCCTCATATAAGAAATATTTTTTTTAATTTTTTATTAAATTTATTTAAAGAAAAAGATACATTTTTTAAATATTACAATCTCGTCAAACTGGTATACAGTTTGTTGGCGAGACAAACTCTTATTTTTCTAGTCTTACACTTAATAATATAAAAAACAATGCACAGCAGTATTACTACTGGTCTTACTACAGGCTTAAATTAGGCCAGTATTACTACAAGCTTAATTTATAGAAACGTATAACAAATTTAATTATGACCACTAATGTCACTATAAACGTTCAACAGGTAGCTTTTTACTCTCTTTTTAAACATCTGTTTGCTCACGCTTACAGTCTTCCTCAGATACAATAGTATTAAAGATTCTTGGAATGAGGTACTTTAACGTCCTTTCACCATAGTAGTTGTTCGCTCTTGGTTCTTCAAATCTTTTACGGACTTTTTCTCTAACATTCCTACTGTACTGTATTGGTATTTTAAATTTGAATTTCTAAAATGCTCCATTGCTAGTAAGTATGTAATTTTTTCATGTATAGGTAATATATCGCATCGCTTAAACAACAAGTTATAGTTCTTTTTACATTGTGTTAATTAACATGTTTTTATTTACTAAAAGTTTTATTATTCTACGTTGCAAATTAAATATTTTATCTATATATGTGCGAAAAGTACGACCAAATGAAGTGAGAGCATAGCTCATTACTGCATCAGCGAGGGCATGATATACTAAGCGTAATGTTGGTTTATCTACAAGATACTGAAGGTGATTGAACTTATATAGCATCCATCTCAATTTATTACATATATTATTCACGTGCAAGTTATTACATATATTATTCTTTTTTTTTACAATTAACAGAGATTTTTGATTTCTCATAGATAGCTCCAAAAAGACAACATAGTTGCTCGTACAATAGCATAGGACAGTTAATATTTAATAGATCAGACCAGTCCACTTTTTTCAGCTCTTGACGTACTATTTTATCACTAAGAACGCACACTTGCTTATATGTTGCTGCACATCACCGCACCGCGTATCGGATCCGCAATGTATAGTCACTCCTATTAGATAGTGGTCTGACAGCGTACATGTGAGGATGTGTGCAGCGACTGGACATCGACTACGCACCCAGATGTGATCAATGCACGATTGGACTAGCCGTCCCTTCACAATAGCTTCACGCGTAAAGTCATTGATAAAGCTCCGCAAGCCGCGCTCACACAGGTCGTTTTTATATTTCTCGACAGTTTTATCTGTTGAGTCTAATAAGTTCAAATTCAGATCTCCTATGATTAATAAATCCTGCCGGTCTGGTATTAGATTAATTATTTCATTGATTTCTTGTATGCAGTGCCTTTTATTTGTATTCGGCGGCCTGTAGTAAGCTACGATATGGGTCGTAAAATCACCTATCTTAATCTTAGCGTATACAATTTCAGTTTAATGTCCTTGTATCTTTATTGTCTCTATGTGTAAATTATTTCTGGCGTATAATAATAAACCTCCTCCTTTCCGGTGTTTTCTTGTAAATCCATACATGGCGTATCCCTCTATTCGATACAATGGTAATTCTTCTTCATAAATATTTATTTCACTCAATATAATAATATCTAGATGGTTCTCGCTTTGTTTCAACAATGCCAATAGCTCATTAAAATGCTTGCGCAGTAAGTTTATATTGAGGTGAACTATTTTAAAATTATTTCTGTACTTTTTTAGATTGTTACTCCATTTATCTATTTTTGTGAAAGTGCTGAAATCAGTATCTTCATTGATGTTGGACAGTATGCTGTCGAATTTTAAATAAAAAGAATCATCCGGTGTGAACACGCACGACTTTAGTCAGTAGTGCCTTGTTTAGTTGTTACTTCGACTGCTCTCTGGCCATTTTTATTGCACAGCAGTAATTTTTCGATATCGGCATCAGATCGAATGTTGCGAATTGTTGCGTTCTCATACTTCTTTATCAAAACTTTGAGATTGTGTACCCAAATATATGCATATTTATCCTTGAGCAGTTTTTTTGCATTCCAGAAAACCTGTTTCATCTGCTTAGTAAGGCATTCATTGATATGGATTCGCGTATTGTTATTATTCGTAAATATGTCGTTGTTAGTAAGAAACACTTTCTTCTGTTTGATCCACTCATCGCGAGCCGGATTTGAGCGCAAGTTAACAATGATCGGACGTGGTCGTGGTCGATTTTCACCAGACTTCTCTCGCCCCACCCGCTTAATTTCAGCGATGTTGTTCTTATCTAAATTAAATTTTTCAGATAACTTTTCTACAATGACACATGTGTTTTCGTTGTCTTTCTCTTCTATGCCAATTATTTCAATGTTCTTTTCAACTTATTTCTGCTCCAGCTGTATGAGCCTTTCTTCCAGTGATCCGTTAATCTTTTGCAAATAGGTGTTTTTGTTTTCAAGAGAAGCCAATTTTTTCTCTGCGCTTTCCTTAAAGCTTAGCATGTTTTGATACTGCTCTGCATAGAAATCGACGGTGTCTGTCAGCTCTTCAATTTTTTTTTGCATTGTGTAGATTATTTCTAGCTTATTATTCACTTCAGATACTAGTGATTCCGCAGTAGAGTTGTTCACGTCCAAATTGATCTTAGGAATCTCTGTTTTTGGACTGCCCTCGTTCCTGCTACAAATTTCACACTTTTCATTACGTTGGAATTGGTGCAATTTTTTAACACATTTCTTATGAAAAACGGCTTCGCATGGGCCTTTGCATCTAATCACTTTATCCTTTGTGAGTGATAAGAATAATTTGCACTTTTTACACTGCACCATTTTAAATGTTTACGATCGCAGTTAAAGATATATTAACTATAAGTGCTTATCGAACGTCCGAAAAGCTGAGCGCGCACCAAGACTGTTCTGCTAGTAAATCTGATTTTAATGTACTATACTTATTATATTGTGCTAATATTTATATTATGTATTTAATTTTTCTTCTGAAAAAAATTTCCCCAATATGGGGAAAATTTTCACACTGACAACCCTGCCCTTTTTGACAGTTTTGTAGCGCTGGCCGGTTGACACTAATTTCGAGTCGACTTTTTATCGCAATGCAGGGTACTTGCCTGGAGTCGTGCCAACAATTGGACAATTTAAAAGTGCTGATACTAACTTATTATCAGCCATTCCGGCGTGGTATTTTCGAAGATCATGAATGCTTCATGGCCGACTTATTTTCAGGTACAATTAAAAAAGACTTGGCGTTTAAACAATTGATAAATAATACTTTTTTACGGACAAAAAACTGACAATGTTTACAAGAAAGTAGAGCTGTGCGCAGAGTGCGCACAGCTCTCTCATTAGATATATTGCAACACTTGTCTAAAATTGTTAGAAGTTGCTCAAAATGTATTTATCCAATACAAGAAAGTGACATATCTACTGCACGGAGAGAATATAAGTAGGTAGATGTGTAATTTAAAAATAGAATGAATTTTAAAAGTATACAGGTAGGTTGAAAGGGCACAAATTTTAAACCATGAAATCGGAACGACTGATATACATTTTTTTGATAAAGGTCATTTCTCCAAACAAGAGTGTTAAAAAAATATATATCATTATTGATTTCTCTGAAAGTTATCTTGTGACTCCATTCAGCACATTTACGTATATACTAAAATATTCGCCATATATACTAAAATGATGACTGCGTAGTAGACGCCGCAATGCAGGATTTTTTAGGTGATCTGGATGAAGAGTTTTCTAGGACGAAGATTTTAGAGAAAAGATACATTAAGTTTATTAATTAACCTTAGGGGTGATTTTTTTTGTTTGTGGGGCTTTTCTAATGTCTTTATGAGCCTTGTAACACTGCGATCATTTCTGATCTATTGTGTTCGCCACCCACTATAGTTCTGCGCTAAGCCTCGTGTCATTTAAGAACCGCAACAGCCTTTTGGCGGAATTTTGTAAATATTCTTACATTTTTTTGTTTCAAAACATTACGTATAATCCCAGGCGCAGCTCTATAAAATTAGTTGCGCTCCCAAAGAAACTTTAGAAGAAAAAGAAAAATCTCCATTCTGCATTTAATTATAAGCCCCTTTGAAGAGAGAACAGAGTCCGTTGTTAAAGTAGGGCGTTTATTTGTTTCATTATACACTTGAATACCTTAATGAGCACGAGGTAGAGCAGGTAGAAGAAGTACGTTCCTGCTTCCTCGCCCCGAATGAAAATAAGTCGTTGAAATGCGGATTGCTGTTTCCTCGTTTTCGAATAATGCAGCGAAGAAAATAGTCGTTGCTACTCAAGGAATACAACGAAAGAATAATGCTATTAATTTACAATTCATATCACTTCATCTGCAGTGGTTTATTTAACGTTTTTTTTAATAATTAATACGATTAAAACTAAAAGGTGTTATGGAAGCGGTTGAAAAAGAAAGAGTAACAAAAAATGCAGGGTTTGAGATATTAAGCCATTGGTGGGTTAATATTTCAGTTTAAGGTTAATATTTGGTGGGTTAATATTTTATTCTACTGTTTTATACTATTCAGATACTTTAAGTTTCACTTGTAATTTAATCCCCCTTTGCGCTACCGGGATCTGACCTATAAAACTTTTTACGTTTTGTTTCGATGCAGTATCCTTGCAGTCCGTCGAATTGGACTCTATTCGTTACCTTTGCCATCTACGGTAACGAAGTTAGACCGGTAAAGTCTTTCTCTATCTTGCCTTGTTTGAATTTTAGTAGCTTCTCCATTGAATTTCGCTCTCAAACTCGAGTAAATAGGTCAACATATGCGATGCAATGCATTCGCAAAATTATATGTACATATAAAGTTAGAGTAAGGGCACATATATATAGTAGATTAATTTTTAAATTAATGAGGATATATTTTTCGAAATGTGGGTCTATCGTAAGATATTACCAATAAACTGGATTGACTGCAAGAACTCAGAAATATTGAGAACATTAAAGATCCGCCAACTCGCACACTTTAGCTATTTCATGGGACATTGCGAAGAATACAACATTAACTCATTGAATGCCTATTTTTTTCCCACCTGATTTTTTTTGCCACCATACAAATGTTTCTTAACGCGAGTTTAGTCGTAGTTTGGAATTCAAGTACTTTTACTTATTAGGCACATCAACCACGACTTGTCTCACACCCCTTTCCCCCGCGTCATAATATCGTAATGGGGATAAAATAAATAAGTCGTAAATAATAGACCGCCAAACTATTGCGAGTTCATATTGTTGCCAAATACTACGAGTAAACTCGTAGTTAGCACACTGCATACTTCGCTGCTACGAGCTTACTCGTAGTTGGCTTTGAATGTGTTAAGTATTTAATAGAAGAGATCTAAGAAAAAAACGTATGGGCTCAGTATTCTATGAGAGTGTACGAAAACATCATGCATTTACCACATCCTTGGTCAGACCAGCAATGAATAATAATTAGACATCGCCACGGTAGCGCATATATAAGCTACAAAATAATAAGTTGTCAGGTACCAACCAGCAACCTGCCGAATTATAAAGAATTATGGGAATAGGCTCGCTCAATGTTTACAGACTTCATTGATATCTTTGACTTGAAGGCACTGAAATGCCGAAATAGCGATAGCGTAATGCTGGCGTAGCGCTTGAGTAACGCTGGCGTAGCGCCAGCGTAGCGCTGTCGTAGCGCTGTCGTAGCGCTGGCGTAGCACTGCGGAAGCAGCGCGCACTGGCGAGCAGCGAAAACCGGCGCTCTCCATAAATAATGATATGCTTACAATAAATTTACGATGAGTGACGATAAATGCTTAACCTCTTATAGATTTCGAGGTATATCGGATGACGTCTCTCTGAATTATTAACGGTGTTATTAAATTTATATTTTTAAAAATATGCTGTTCGCTGGTAACCGGTTTAACGGCTGAACCGAGTTGGCTATTTTTTAAATATTTGTGATAGTCCATAAAAGGTGCTGACGGAAAGGAAAATTTGAAAGTTTCCTGGAAAATTGGAAAATTCGGGAAATTCTTAAATTGCTTTTTTCTACTCACGATTCGAACGATGGATATCCATTACTTTTTTTTTAATAGGAACGACACATTAGGTTGATTCTTTTTTCGTTTTGATCGCTATGCCCTCAAGATGGAAATAATTATACAAATGTATTCAATTAAAAAAAAATCTTGAAGATTCTGAGTAAAATTAGAAAAAACGCATTCCAGCCTAACTTGAAATAAAATAACATTTATCTACTTTTGTGTTGTTTCGCGATGTGTCCAACTCATTTTATTTCGTACTCATTTTATTTCAATTATAATTTATTTATTTAGCTATTGATCTGTATTTTGAAATGTGCCAGAATGACGACTTCGTCCAAACGCTGCTATACTCTAAATGCCAAGATATCTCACTTGGTTCGAAAAATCAACTGTAAGAAAAATTTTTACTACAGAAACGAAGAAACCAAACTTCACATTTTCCACCAATGTTTTTTTTAGTGCATCCACGCAACCACGAGTGTTTCTATTTGAGTTTGCTATTAGTCAAAGTTCGTGGCTCAACATCGTTTCTACATCTACGAGTACGTACTGATAATGGAGAATTGTATGTCACACATAGAGAAGCCTGTCAACATTTGCCATCGTTAGAGAATGACACCCATTGGGAATACACCTTCCAAGATGATGTGATTTCTTTAAATGCTCATTAAATATGAACATTGTTTTTGATAATTATCTCAACATGCTTTTCGAAACGGATTGTTTTGTGGACCAAATACAAAAATTAAATATCTGATGATATTGTGCATCAAATGCGTACCAGAATATAAAATCCAGATTTGTAACTGAGCGATGAAATTGACAACGAGGTAATGATATTAACTAGGGACATGCGCTTAATGATATAAAATGAGGTATTCAGCCAACCGCGGTACGGACCTAGGTATGATACAACCTAGGTATGGCCGTGCCTAATCGTCCGAAGTACGACGCATTTATAGAATAGTTGACACGCAAAAAACAATATGATTGCGATGCATTAAGAGAATCAGTTCTAATGGACGTTACGCTTGTAATGATCTGAAAATCATCACATGATCGCTTAGCAGCTCTAAGCTAACCGAAAATAGATTAATCAAATTTTAAAATTAAATTGTACTTGAAAAAGATCATAGTGACATCTAGCGATTTAATTAGGAACTAAAAACTGACAGATGAAAGAAGGGCCGTTGCTAAACTATAGAGTGCAGTGCCAGCGTCACATAAATAAAAGGGTTTTGAGTAGTTTTGAGAGTTAAGGACATTATTAGGGGTTTCAAAATAGACAATCAGGGGTATTTGGCAAGAAATTAGCATATTTTGAGATTTTTACGAAAAATCGACGTAAATATCAATAATCGACAAATAGACAATAGAAGCATGTTTATGGTCTTAAAAAAGTCGACCGATTGGTTTTTCAAAGAAATATAAAAAGGGGTTCATTAAATAGTAGGAATTATGGGAGAATTAATAGCAATATTGATAAAGTCATTTGAAGAACATTTAATTTATTATTAAGAGAAATTGGAAAACATAATCGACATCGATGGAAGAAAGCCGAATTAATGAAATTAAAAGAATTTTTCACCAAATAATTGCCAGTCAAAATAAAAATTAATAGTTAAATTGAGGAAATTTAGAAACACTTAATTAAAATAAAGGAATTACTAGATAAAAATACTAGCAATAAATAAAATTGAAATAAAATAGTTATATTATTTCGCTTTCCAATGCGAAAGCGGAAACGACGCGAAAGAAAGGCGGCAAAGTCAGGTCAAAATATGAAGATTTCCCGCCGAATATGAAACATCAATTTCTCATAATACGTAAAATAAATACTTAAAATCATTTGTAGAATTAGAAGCACGAATTATCGTTAAGAAATTCGTTTGTTAGCAATGTGGCAGAGCGTTATTTAACGAAAAAATAGATAAATCAGATCGTTTTATGATTGATTAGTCAATAGTTGTGGGTTAAATTATCAAAAAAAGGTCACATCGATAAGGGTGTTATAAAAGGGATGGACGTGTTGCTTCCGGCATCCATTAAGAAATTTTAGTTGCACGCTCTAAAGCTGCGAAAGTTTGGGAAAGAAAAGTATATTTTGGTGCTCAGATGTAAGAATAAACAGTTTAAAATAAGGGCACTGAGATGCTGTGAAGCATTTTAGTGCCCAGTTCATTTAAATTCGTATAAAGTGTGCAGATCGTACATCACAGAAACGCTTTATCGCAATCGCCATTGATGCGCTTTTTACAAGGACACTAAAAAACGAACAAATAATAGAAATCCAGTGCTAAAAATGTGAATCGAGAGAGCTACGCGGGTTGGCATGTAAAAAAATCCAACATTTCATATAAAATAGAAGTACGAGATTCGTCGGGGCAATACGAAAATTATATCCAAGATGGCGAACGAATCAAACTGAAACGTCAGATTGAGATCACAACATTGCGAACGTCCTTCGGAGGTGTATAAATTAGCGTCGAAATAAGGGAAAAACATTGATGAGAATGCAGTAACGGCTTGAAATTGCAGTACGATAGCGAAGCGGTTGAGGTTTCTAAAGAGACATTCTTCTTGGTGATGGCAGATTTCTAGAAAAGCGACACGCATCGAAGAAATTGACATTAGTTATAAGTGCATAATGTGAATGCAGCTGTAAATACGGGAAGTATAGCCGAGAGTCATTGTCGGCAGAGATGTACTAAAAATATGTAAGTTTATTTTGCCGAAGCTGGCGTTATTTAATTATTTGGGCCGAAGCTAGCAAACAAATATTGTCATTGTTGTATATTTTTTGGGGTTATAAATATTAGAGTTTTGGGGGGTTTGTTGGAAATTATTAGAAATGATAAGTAGTAGTAACGTAAATGCGTGATTTCTACATATTTGCACGTTAACTAAAAATGAGGCATTTAACATCGATTGGTATGAATAGTCGTTGATAGTTCTACGAGATAAACCTCTAGTCAGACTATTATTTAATTTGGAAGAGAGTTAGCCTTTGCTAACTCCGTTGATTCAGACACCAGCCATTATATAATGTGCTTTTAATTTGGAAACTAGTTAAGGAAACATTCGAATTATACTGAATGTTAGAATAAGATTAAAGATAAGGAAAATTGTAGATTATATTAAGGTTTTGTTTGTATCGACTAGTTAACAGTGTGTTAGTTTATAAGTAATTTTATTGTTGTATGTAAACATTACGATTCATGTTTCAATATAAATTGACATTGAACACATTTAAATAAATAAAGGATTAGAATCTAATTGTCGAATTTCACGACGGAGATTTAAACTCATGCATTATCATTATTAATATTATTTTATTAACAATCGACTGAACGCAGCCATTGTTGTCATCGACAAATAATCGATCGAAAATAACTCAAAGAATAAATTGTAAATATTTTGTGGTGAATTAGGCGCTCATTATTATAAATATAATTCACAATAATAGTACTTAAACTAAAATAGAAAAAGTTATAATTTTAATTGTTTAAATATGCATTTGGTTTAATATATGGATTATTAATTGGAGAAGATTTGTTTCATTGAGGAAGTAAATACAAGGAGGGAAATTATTAGGCAAGGTATTGGAAGCCTATCCTCTTGAAGGTAATATTATCACTGTCGTTGTATGGTGGTAACATATTGAAATAGATATAGTAAAATCTTCTCTGACATATGCCGTCCCAATGTGGTGGGCCAATAGACATTGAAAGCATCGTAACATAACATATCGAGAAATAGATTATAAAATCATAACTCACAGATAGAAATAAAGATAAAGAAGTAGTAAAAATCAACGCTACAAATGGCGTCCCAACTAGTGGGGCTGTTTGAAGATTGATTCATAAAATAGACATAAAGAAATAGTAGTAAAAATTTTCTTTACAAATGTCGTCCCAACGTGTGGGGCCTTGATAGATTCTAAATAAAATAAATAGTAAATTATTTTCGATCGATCGTAATTTGGGCATTTGATAAATAAGAAATATAGAAACATGAATCGTGTGATATAACTGTATATTTAGCATTGCGAATTGTTGATATATTGTATATGTGTGTTGTTTTCTAGAAATCTGCCTATATACATAATTTAATGTTATTGTACATTATGTACACATATTGACTGCAATCGTCGTAATTGAATCGGTGATTAAAATAGTACCTCGGGAATAAGAATAGTTTAAAAATAAAATAAACAAATTTGATTGGAAATAGATTTTATTAAGAATTAGGCTGGAATTAAAATAAATTAAAATAATTGTAATCAGGACGCCGCGGATAATAACCTTTGGCACAATAGCAATCGTCAACCTTTTGCTTTGAATAAAATATAATAAATTAAATTCGTTAATTAAAAAATAAAATAAATTGAATTAGTTTTGAATCAAAATAAAATAAATTAATTAAATTCGTTTAATCAATAATAAAATAAAATAAAATAAATTCGTTTAAATAAAAAATAAAATAAATTAAATTTATTTTGAATCAAAATAAAAATAAATAAAATAAATTAATTAAATTTATTTAAATTAAAATAAAATATATTAAATACGACAAATAAATTAAGAATAGACATAGATATCATAATGTCTCAAACAGCTTCGTCATCGAAAAAAAACGAAGGCTGGAGAGAGATATATCTCGAATAAAATACGAATAGAGAATTCGATGGCTGGGAGGGGGTCGTCGGTTCGCATTTTTAATAATACCCTAAATAGTAATGATATGGATCAGAGACCTTATATTTATGTAAGGTTAAATAATTTTAAATTAAAAGCATTAGTAGATACAGGTTCTTCTGTTAATATAATAGGGAGAAAATATATAACATTATTTCAGGGTTGTGCGTTTGATAACAAATGCAATAATATACAATTGATGTCGGCGGATGGTACGATACAGAATATTATAGGAGAATTGGATATAGATACCAGATATGAGAACATTTGTCGACGTTTAAAATACATACTTAGTTCGAGTATTTCAGAGGGATTGATTTTGGGTATAGATTTTTTGAAGACATTTAATGTAGAACTAAATTTCCGATTTGCACAGACAGATGAGAAATTTATTCACTGTGCTGCCATATATCGAACGATGTTGATAGATAAGCACATTTTGGAAGAAACGGATTTGAGTGAAAGACAGACTGGGATTTTGAATGCGATAAGGAAGGAGTTTGAGGATATATCCATTGAGCGAAAAGGTTTAGGTCTGACGCACTTGGTCAAACATAAGATAGTCACTAAAGGTGAACCAGTACGACAGAAGCCATATAGATTGTCTCCATATAAACAGGAGCTGTTAAATAAAGAAATCGATAGGATGTTGGAGCTGGGAGTGATAAGACCGATAAGATCTGATTGGAGTAGTCCACTTGTTACAGTTCAAAAGAAAGATGGTACCATGAGAGTATGTCTGGATTCTAGGAAACTCAACGCTGTAACGGTGAAGGATCACTATCCAGTGGCTTTTTCGCAGAGGATCCTGGATAACTTAGGGGATGCCCATTATTTATCTTCAATAGATTTGGGAAAGGCTTTTTGGCAAATACCTTTAGACGAGGAATCTATACCTAAAACAGCTTTCGTAGTTGAACGAAGAGGCATGTTCTCCTTCCAGAGAATGCCGTTTGGTGTTTGTAATGCTACGCAGGAGCTCGGGGCTTTGATGGATAAAATATTTGGATTGGAATACGAAGGGGAAATATACTGCTATGCTGATGATTTGGTTGTTGTGTCTTGTGATTTCGAGCGGCATATTGAATTACTGCGAATCGTAAAAGACCGTTTGCACCAAGCAGGATTGACAATCAATCTGAAGAAGAGCGAATTTTGTAAACCTGAGATCAAATATTTGGGATATGTAGTAAATAAGCATGGATTATCTACTGATCCTGAAAAAATTCAATGCATTAAGGACTTTCCGGTTCCGAAAACTGTCAAAGAAGCCAGGAGTTTTATAGGATTGGCGTCGTATTATCGTCGGTTTATACGGGATTTTGCGTTCATTGCCGATCCAATTCACAAATTGTTCGGTGGAAAAAAAGGAGAGGTTCATAAATTAATATGGAATTCGGAGGCACAATTGGCATTCGAGAGGTTAAAGAAAGCCTTGACAGAGGCACCGGTAATTAGGTGTCCGGACTATAGTAAGACGTTTTATTTGCATTGTGATGCGTCTGGTAAAGCGGTTGGTTCCATGCTTGCTCAAATCGCAGAGGACGATCAGAAGGAGCACCCAATAGCATATTATTCCAGTAGTCTTTCGAGCGTCGAGCGAAATTATAGTGTTACAGAACGGGAGCTTTTGTCAGTTTTACGTTCTGTCCAACATTTTAAACATCATTTGGACGGAGCCCACTTCAAGGTCTACTCAGACCATAGTAGTCTGAAATGGTTAAAGTCATTAGAAAATCCATCTGGACGCTTGGCTCGTTGGAGCTGTTTGTTGTCCCAGTATGATTTTGAGATTATTTATCGAAAGGGTTCATTGAATATAGTTCCTGACGTATTGTCAAGGATTGAGTCTGAAGAGGTCTGCAATCTGGAAATAAGAAATGTTAAGAATAATGAAGAATGGTATAGTAATTTAGAGCAACAGATTATAGGCTCGAATTTAGAAGTTGAAGGTTATAAAAGAGTAGATGACAGGATATATCGGTTTTTGCCAGTTAAAGGACGAAGTTTAGGGAGTAGAAAGTCTTGGAAGCTGATTCTGAAACCGGATGAAAGGCAAGAGGCAATAGAAAAAACACATGACGGATACTTAGGAGTCCACTTTGGAGCTTACAAAACGATAAAAAAGTTACAGGAGGATTACTTTTGGCCTTATTTGGGAGAGGACGTTAAGAAATATATCGACTCATGTAATAAATGTAAAGCGTATAAAATAGCTACAACGAAACCACAAGGTTTGATGACTGCTCCTAAATCGGTGGAGGAACCTATGAATGCCCTTAGTTTAGATATAATTGGTCCATTTCCAAGAAGTTTGTCCGGTCAATGCTATATTTTTTCAGTAGTAGTCATATTCTCAAAATTCGTTTGGCTATTTCCAATTAGAGCAGTTACATCGAAAGTCTTAGAAAAGATACTGGAGAATCAGATATTTCTGAAATTTGGAGTACCGGCTACCGTTCTTATGGACAATGCTCAGTATTTCCGTTCAAATTCATTCAAGAATTTTTTCGAAAAGTTTGCTATACCTCGAGTATATACATGTCTTTATACGCCTCAATTCAATACAGTAGAACGTTATAATCAGGTAGCGAAAATAAGTTTGGGAATCTTAGTAGGAGAGCAGCAAAGGACGTGGTCTAATTATATTGAGAAAGTACAGTTTGCCATGAATAATCACATCAATTTGAGTACCGGTTTCACACCTAATTTTCTCATGTTTGGAAGGGATTTATATATTGACGGGAAATTACATGGAATTAATAGTTATGTTCCTCCAAACGCGAAGGATATAGAAGTAGCAGATTCTAGCCAAAGAATACAGCATATTAGAGGTATGGAGCAGATATATCAGGTCGTCGAGAATAGATTGTTGGACAATTTTAAAAGAAATGCAGAAAGATATAATCTGCGCAGGAAGCGCGTGAGTTATAAAGCTGGGGATTTAATATGGCGAAGGAACCAGGTTCAGTCAAACAAAATAGAATTTTTTACGCATAAATTGGCGCCGCGGTATGTGCAGGCGAGAGTAGTTAAAAAGATTTCTGATAACGCATACGATTTGGAGACACTTGAAGGTAAAGCCATAGGGCGATGCCACATAAAAGATATGGTAAAAATTAGTAAGGGGTGATTAAAGAACCTTACGATTCTATCGGTTGAGTGATTAGTTGTAGAAGCTCAATAAATTATGGGGAGTATAAAAAAAAAACTCACGGTTTTGTTGATGGTATGTTTTGTGGTTGTCATAGCATTATAATATATTATATTGGCTGTCATTACAGTTATTATTATTTTATTGAGAGAATAACCAGCAGATTATTTTGAATATCAGAGTTATTGATTGTAGCGGGGTGTGTGTTCTTGTATATGTATTGGATTATTATTATACCAACATAATAAATATTTTAACACGATATATTAAACATTAGATTTCATCATTTTTCAAGTTATAAATTACATTACAGATAATATCATTATCCTGTTCATTTCTAGTAATAGATTATCATCCTATCCATCATCCTATCACCATTCCTATCCTACCATTCTATCATACACTACCTATCCTATCACATTCCTTATTTCTATTCCATTACCAAAGTCTTAATAGCCACAAATCATTAATGCCATACACCAAAAGCAGTATACAATAAATCAGAAATATTTTAATTACAATACATATTAGTTTACACGTTTAGTTGAGCAGTATAGTTTAATTTTTTCACATTAGAATCACACATTATTTTGCGTATATATATATAGCATACAGTTACATTTTACTAAACATATTATCCATTTGATACGTATATGTATGGAAGAATGCACCTCGTGAAATCGTTGGGTTGTAAAATATTGTTAATAAGCTGACAGTTTTTTTTCATTTGGGTATCTAGTGGAGTGATATTGTTTTGCAAAATTGGGAAAAGAGTTATATCGAGGAGAGCGTTGTGTTGTTTGAATCTCTTCGTTTTAAGCAACAAGTATTCCTTTCCTATCCTATCCTATCTTATCCTAAATCCTATCCTAATCACCTACAACTTGTTGTCCAATCATTCCTACCTAAAGCGAAGAAATACAAGCGAACACGATTAGGAATCTCATTAGTGTAATAAGTTTTTGTTGTTGAACTAAATGGCAAAGCAGTATCGGGATACGATTATTATATTGGAGAGAAGATTCCAAAGTATTATTAGTAAAGTCGATGGATTATTGTTATTGATAAAGTTGGTTGATCGTTATATTATTGAGACTGTATAGGGCCAGATTAGAATCATTATTATAATTATTATAAAATATATTTTTGGAATTGAGTTATAGTGCTATATAGAAAGCGACTATAAGATGAATGGAGAGTCATATTAATATTGGTATTTAGTATAGAATGTTTGGTGGTATTGTCGACGTCTCGCTATTTTAGAGCGGGATGAAGAAATTAGAATCGAAAAATAGCGCTAATTTTTAGAGCGACTATAATATTATGGGAATTTTTATCTGAAGTGGGCGGTCTTCGGAGTTGGAGCCACTGCTCGGGTCCATGGTTTTGTTTTGTATTTGGTAACTTGCGAGGGAGTAAATATGGAGGTCTCGGCAAGGTTGAGGTCGCACCTCAACGCGTGACCCTGATCAGGTCTACGCTTTTGGACGAGTTGACACCCAGAGTCGGATATGGTCTAGATTCGACAGGGAGGAGCTCAGATACCCAATGGGATTATTATTATTAAGGTGGCATTATGGTTACATGCACCAAGGGGGTTATTATGGTGTTGCGAAATTAGAATAGGCCGGATATTGATTTAGTTTATGTTAAGAAGGAGATAAATAGTAGCGATCCAGGAGGGTGAGAGAAGAAGGACGATAAATACATTTGTTAATTAGTAAACCAACATAAGTTGTGATGAAGGAGGGGATTGATTTTGGTATGAAGATAGAATGAAAGGCGCTGTGAACGTGGGAGGTATGCAAGGCGGTGAAAGGATAAATTCAGTTTCCAAATTCTGAAATAACGAATGAGAGTTAGAAACCATTTACAGTGTACGTTAAAATCACAAACAATAGACTAGTGAAGAACCTATTAACAATCGTCAGGTTATCTAACTTGAGATTGTGTCTAAGTAAATAGCAGAAGGACAAGCCCAGCGTGAAATAGCATACTATATTAAATAAAAAACTTACTATGCGACTGGTTGGGACAATGTCACGATTTTAAAAGAATCTAGAACATTAAGGGACGACCAGAGCCTGTTCAAGTGCATTGTTCTGACTTAGGCATATTCAAACTAATTTTTTTTGAAGAGTTAGACAGTTAAAATGTTCACCATCGAGGACTCGGGTTAAATCCTAATTGAGCGGAGTGGGTGAACGGAGAATAAATAGACGGAATCAATTTAAATTTTGCAACGGAGAGAAATATTATAATTATTATATTAATGTATTGAGATTATATATAGATTGGTCGATAGAAAAGAATAAGTAGGTGGAGACATGGTCGAGGACTCGGGTTTATTTCCTAATTGAGCGGACGCATGTTGAAGCGAAAGAGAGGAGGAGAAGTTGGAATATATTAAATAAATATTAAAAATTTGCAACGGAGAGAAATATTATAATTATTATATTAATGTATTGAGATTATTTATAGATTGGTCGATAGAAAAGAATAAGTAGGTGGAGACATGGTCGAGGACTCGGGTTTATTTCCTAATTGAGCGGACGCATGTTGAAGCGAAAGAGAGGAGGAGAAGTTGGAATATATTAAATAAATATTAAAAATTTGCAACAGGAGTGTTTGGAATCTTCGTCATTATTATTATTATAGGTATGATATTATTGAGGTGAGATATAGAGAAGAAAGTTAGAAATTATATTAAAAAGTATTATCATTAAAAGATCTGGGATAGGAGATTGGTAGTATATAGAAACAAGATAGGAAATTGTAGACTTGAAGAGGGAAGACAAGCCACAAAACATATCGTAAGGGTACGTGAATTAAAAGTAAAATATTATCATAACATTATAGTACAAAATATATAGTAAAGGTACGTGAATTAAACGTAAAATATTATAATTAACATATAGCACAAAACATATCGTAAAGGTACGTGAATTAAACATAAACTATTATCATTGACATTATAGTACAAACATATCGGAGGAGTTACATAGTTATTTCTATAAAATTATTAACATTAATATTATATTACAAACATCATGAATAAGCGGTTGGAGATTGAACAGATAACAAGAAAGATATGTGATATGATTGCTTGAGGGCAAGCAGAGATTTGGGAGGGGGTATTGTAATGATCTGAAAATCATCACATGATCGCTTAGCAGCTCTAAGCTAACCGAAAATAGATTAATCAAATTTTAAAATTAAATTGTACTTGAAAAAGATCATAGTGACATCTAGCGATTTAATTAGGAACTAAAAACTGACAGATGAAAGAAGGGCCGTTGCTAAACTATAGAGTGCAGTGCCAGCGTCACATAAATAAAAGGGTTTTGAGTAGTTTTGAGAGTTAAGGACATTATTAGGGGTTTCAAAATAGACAATCAGGGGTATTTGGCAAGAAATTAGCATATTTTGAGATTTTTACGAAAAATCGACGTAAATATCAATAATCGACAAATAGACAATAGAAGCATGTTTATGGTCTTAAAAAAGTCGACCGATTGGTTTTTCAAAGAAATATTAAAAGGGGTTCATTAAATAGTAGGAATTATGGGAGAATTAATAGCAATATTGATAAAGTCATTTGAAGAACATTTAATTTATTATTAAGAGAAATTGGAAAACATAATCGACATCGATGGAAGAAAGCCGAATTAATGAAATTAAAAGAATTTTTCACCAAATAATTGCCAGTCAAAATAAAAATTAATAGTTAAATTGAGGAAATTTAGAAACACTTAATTAAAATAAAGGAATTACTAGATAAAAATACTAGCAATAAATAAAATTGAAATAAAATAGTTATATTATTTCGCTTTCCAATGCGAAAGCGGAAACGACGCGAAAGAAAGGCGGCAAAGTCAGGTCAAAATATGAAGATTTCCCGCCGAATATGAAACATCAATTTCTCATAATACGTAAAATAAATACTTAAAATCATTTGTAGAATTAGAAGCACGAATTATCGTTAAGAAATTCGTTTGTTAGCAATGTGGCAGAGCGTTATTTAACGAAAAAATAGATAAATCAGATCGTTTTATGATTGATTAGTCAATAGTTGTGGGTTAAATTATCAAAAAAAGGTCACATCGATAAGGGTGTTATAAAAGGGATGGACGTGTTGCTTCCGGCATCCATTAAGAAATTTTAGTTGCACGCTCTAAAGCTGCGAAAGTTTGGGAAAGAAAAGTATATTTTGGTGCTCAGATGTAAGAATAAACAGTTTAAAATAAGGGCACTGAGATGCTGTGAAGCATTTTAGTGCCCAGTTCATTTAAATTCGTATAAAGTGTGCAGATCGTACATCACAGAAACGCTTTATCGCAATCGCCATTGATGCGCTTTTTACAAGGACACTAAAAAACGAACAAATAATAGAAATCCAGTGCTAAAAATGTGAATCGAGAGAGCTACGCGGGTTGGCATGTAAAAAAATCCAACATTTCATATAAAATAGAAGTACGAGATTCGTCGGGGCAATACGAAAATTATATCCAAGATGGCGAACGAATCAAACTGAAACGTCAGATTGAGATCACAACATTGCGAACGTCCTTCGGAGGTGTATAAATTAGCGTCGAAATAAGGGAAAAACATTGATGAGAATGCAGTAACGGCTTGAAATTGCAGTACGATAGCGAAGCGGTTGAGGTTTCTAAAGAGACATTCTTCTTGGTGATGGCAGATTTCTAGAAAAGCGACACGCATCGAAGAAATTGACATTAGTTATAAGTGCATAATGTGAATGCAGCTGTAAATACGGGAAGTATAGCCGAGAGTCATTGTCGGCAGAGATGTACTAAAAATATGTAAGTTTATTTTGCCGAAGCTGGCGTTATTTAATTATTTGGGCCGAAGCTAGCAAACAAATATTGTCATTGTTGTATATTTTTTGGGGTTATAAATATTAGAGTTTTGGGGGGTTTGTTGGAAATTATTAGAAATGATAAGTAGTAGTAACGTAAATGCGTGATTTCTACATATTTGCACGTTAACTAAAAATGAGGCATTTAACATCGATTGGTATGAATAGTCGTTGATAGTTCTACGAGATAAACCTCTAGTCAGACTATTATTTAATTTGGAAGAGAGTTAGCCTTTGCTAACTCCGTTGATTCAGACACCAGCCATTATATAATGTGCTTTTAATTTGGAAACTAGTTAAGGAAACATTCGAATTATACTGAATGTTAGAATAAGATTAAAGATAAGGAAAATTGTAGATTATATTAAGGTTTTGTTTGTATCGACTAGTTAACAGTGTGTTAGTTTATAAGTAATTTTATTGTTGTATGTAAACATTACGATTCATGTTTCAATATAAATTGACATTGAACACATTTAAATAAATAAAGGATTAGAATCTAATTGTCGAATTTCACGACGGAGATTTAAACTCATGCATTATCATTATTAATATTATTTTATTAACAATCGACTGAACGCAGCCATTGTTGTCATCGACAAATAATCGATCGAAAATAACTCAAAGAATAAATTGTAAATATTTTGTGGTGAATTAGGCGCTCATTATTATAAATATAATTCACAATAATAGTACTTAAACTAAAATAGAAAAAGTTATAATTTTAATTGTTTAAATATGCATTTGGTTTAATATATGGATTATTAATTGGAGAAGATTTGTTTCATTGAGGAAGTAAATACAAGGAGGGAAATTATTAGGCAAGGTATTGGAAGCCTATCCTCTTGAAGGTAATATTATCACTGTCGTTGTATGGTGGTAACATATTGAAATAGATATAGTAAAATCTTCTCTGACATATGCCGTCCCAATGTGGTGGGCCAATAGACATTGAAAGCATCGTAACATAACATATCGAGAAATAGATTATAAAATCATAACTCACAGATAGAAATAAAGATAAAGAAGTAGTAAAAATCAACGCTACAAATGGCGTCCCAACTAGTGGGGCTGTTTGAAGATTGATTCATAAAATAGACATAAAGAAATAGTAGTAAAAATTTTCTTTACACGCTTTTGAATTGGCAGCAAAATGCAAACGACATTCTCATGAAAGTTGTTAACGATGGAACAAGAGGGATTGTTTTCTTGAACGCTCCCGGTGGAACTGGAAAAACTTTTTGATCATATTGATTTAGGCAACGATTCGCTTGCAGAACTTGAACTTGCGTCATCGGGAATTGTAGCTACGTTGTTGGACGACGGTCGAACAGCTCATTCAACACTCAAGTTGAATATTAAAATCAATGAAACTCCAACTTGCAACCTTTCGAAGTCTTATTAATACTTTGTTGCAATGCACAAAGTTTTGCGGCAATGCAAATCGATCATTTGGTATGGTGGGGGTAATATTGGCGCGGGGAGGGGTTCGGGGGCGGGGGGCTTTAGGGGTGGAGTTTGAGGGAAGTGGTTGTGGGGTGAATTCGGGGGAGGAGGGAAGGGGAGGGGGGGTTGTCTGTTTGCCGGGAAAGTCTTGGGATGATACAACCAATTTCTTACTTTGTTTACATGTTTTAATAGCTTTTAACAATTTACAAAACGATCACAATCAAATTTATTGAAATTTGGTCAGAACCACGTCTATCGGTTCAGCAAATAAACATATAAATTTGGTTAGAAAAATTGGTTTAAAAAAAAAACATTTCTGCTTATTTTTTCATTTGTTTCGGAAAATCAACAAACAAAATCAACAACAACAACACACAACAAAGACACTACAGAATAAATATCCTATTGTTATTATTTTATTTTCTCCCCTATTTTTATTTTCTCTTAATCTAGCCGTAAAATAGATATAATTTGATTTTGAGTGAATTAAAAATCGAATAATTCAACGAATTGCAAAACGACGTAAATATCGAACTCACGATCGTTTAGTATGTAACGTCAGTGTGACTCAAAATTTTCTTTAGTTTCCATTTTTAAATCTTATCAAATATTAGTGATTTTGTTCTTTAAAACACAACCAAAATGAATTCAATTTTGCCTAATAATCCTGAAGGTGTTTCTAAAATGATATAATTAGGTCAACTGCATGGTTCTTGAAAGAAAAATGAATAATACCTTTCATAAAATATGGAAATATACTATTGCGATATACTATAAAACTATAAATATACTATAAAACTAATATTGCGTCTCATTCGTCGCAAACGCACCTGCCACTAGGCTTCGCTGCACTCCACGAAGCAGCGATTTTAGCTCGTCGATGTTTACACTACACATCCAAAATTCCATTGAAGTTTTCGCTATTAAAAAATGCAAATATCTCGTACCTCTATCATCGTACGTAGCTAACCGTCACCAAGCTGTGGTTGTTGGAGGATTCAGGTCGAACTTTGCATCAATTCCGTCCGGGGTACCGCAGGGTTCACACTTGGGTCCTCTGCTCTTCAACGCCTATCTTTACGATATTAGTTCTTGTTTCACAGCTGGTCGTCACATTTTATACGCGGATGACCTGAAAATCTATGCTGAGGTGACTGACGTGGCAGACTGCCTCCGGTTACAGGAGGATATCGACCGCCTGTCACACTACTGTGTACTTAATAAACTCTCTCTAAATGCTACTAAATGTAACAGTATAAGCTTCAGCCGTAAGAGAGACTTGGTGCAGTTCAGTTATCACATTAATGGTGAAGTGATCCCTAATGTAAAATGTATTCGCGACCTCGTAGTACAAATTGATCATAAGTTGCTTTTCGATCAGCATATAGAAAGTATGGTTAGCCGAGCTTTGAGAACACTAGGATTTGTGACCCGTATCTCAAGACCTTTCTCCAATATAAATGTCCTGAAGATGTTATATTTCGCTTACGTTCGCAGTACCGTGGAATTTGCGTCCTCAATTTGGAATCCGCAATATTCGGTCTACAGAAGCAGGATAGAATGTATCCAAAGGCGTTTTTTAAAACACATCAATTATCGTGGACGCTTCGGTCTTCCTACGTACGAGAGCAGACTGGACCACTTCGGTATTCAAGCTCTAGAAGACCGACGCACTGTGGCTGATATGGTACTGTTACACAAAGTTATCCACAATACCATAGATAGTCCATACCTTGTTGAAAACTTACGTTTTTTCGTTCCTCCGCGATTAATTCGTAATTCACGCACTTTTGAGGTCTCTCGTGCCAATACCAACTACGGGAAAAATTCCATCGCTTATAGGATAATGTGCACGTACGACTCTCGTTTCTCCACCATCGACATTTTCAACCTCAACCAACCGACGTTCGTTAAAGAATTATTCAAATCAATTACACCTAACGAGCTTGTTAACATCTATCTTTCTTAGTTATATAATTTTCATGCAACATATCAGTAGCTACTACAAATATTTATAAATATTTATTATATATCTAAAAATATCTATAAACATCAATAAATATCTGTATCTATATACCCACTATAAGACCTATTTATATCTTTATTTATATCTATATACATATACACATACCATCGTCTAACTCCTTCTTCCTAAACACTTCCAATTCCCTACCTCTCCCATCGGTTTTCTATTTTAATTTTCTATTTAACATGTACTTAGTTTATTTTACAATTAATTTTTAAGTGTAATATGCCGAAATCCAAATGTGTAATATGCGGAAATCTGTTAATTTCATAGGAAACAAATATCGGCGTAATGTTTTTCTCTTTTTCTACATTATGTTTATGCACACGTTTCAATTGTATGCGCTGTATGTTTCCAGAAATAAAATAAAATAAAATTAAATTAAATTAAATCTCGAAATTGACGAGTTCAATTTTACCAATAATACAATTTTACTTGTAAACAATATTTTTTCTCAGAATTTCGAGTATTCCGGTGGCAGAATTATTGATATCTTTGATGAAACACCTTGTAAAAGTTTTTAGTATATTAAATTGCCTCAATATGTGAGTATACACTATACTGTCTGTTTTGCCTTTATATTCGATCCTCGGACAGCATTTGGCGAAGGACAAAGATGGAAAACTACTTGACCTATGTCGGTGTATTAGTTCCTTCAGGAGATTCATGTTGTACGTGAGAAGGATAGACGTTTGTTGCAGAAAATATAAGAAATTTGTTATTACCAATACTGACAGAAGTAGTAGTCTAAAATACGCGCGATTATAGTAGCGTCATTTTGACAAAAATGCCGTTAATTATATTCCATTTGTATTCCTGTATGTCTCATGACATAGAAACGTCATTCTGGCTTCTGGTAGCGGTTGAGTTTGGCAAAATGTTAAAAAATAAAATCGACAAGTTAAGGAGTTATTAGTGATAATTTTATTACTAAGTAGAAGTAATTGTGAAAGTATTTTATAGATATATTGAAAATGTTTATATGTTTTTAGTTTTTATGGTTTGATTTGCAAACATTCACTGTGCCGACATTCGTCTTCGAATTTAATCAAAAGTTTGTTTTCTCCAGAATGTCTCCAGAATGTTTAAACATGGAAATAGGTCAATTTTAATTTAAGCATTTCAGAAACTTTCTAAAATACTTAATAATCATTTAGAGACCATCAAAGATAATAATCTATTTTTTAAAACATAGAAACATTCTCTACAAAATAAAGGATCTATTAAAATATTACAAAGTTACTCCCTCTTGGACTAAAAGCATCGTAGTCCAAAAGGAAGATTAATAATATTATACAAAAAAATATTATTATTATATTATATTTAAAGTCGGCCTTTAGGTTACAGTGTTTATAGTACATGTAATATTGAAGAATATCAATAGCAATTATTAATACCATAATTTTGATTTAGATTTTTAGAGCCCATAAAATGTTTCTATATAAATAGGTCATATTAGATTTAACTTATTATTTTAATTGTCAAGGGACATCTAAGAATACAGATATGGTTAGCATTTTAGTAATACAATGACATTTTCATCGATAGCAAGTATTAATAAAACTTGGTTCTGTTATTCAAGGAATACGAAGAGAAATAAACAAAGTAACCCAAAAGAACTAGAGCTGTCGAATACAATGAGTGAACCCGTCACCTCAGGGAGTTTTAACGATATTGTTCGTTCTGTCTCCCGTGGGGTGAGCGCAGAAGACATAGGACAAAAACATTCCACCTTCAAGTTCCGCCACAAGCCCGTTAGAAGCCAACACCTTACCGCGAGATAGCCAGGTAAGTCACCCAGCGGGCCGACACTCGCGCCCTTAAGCACCCTTACTCGCGCGATAGAGTCTCCTTACGCGTGCCTTGCGACACATAAATGCGCTGTGTTCGACAGCGTCAGACCTGTATATTTTTACTGCAAGCCCACATCTCTTCAAGGTATGGGCATTGCACCACCTGCAGAATAAGATCGATTATTTTTACGTATTCTGTTACTCTTACTATTTTTAATGCTCTAGCTTGCATATTTCATACCTTTTATATTTATGTACATATGTATATTGTATTTCAACGAATTGGTGTATACTGTAATGTTGATTTGTTAAAAAAAATAGATTACTTAAATCTCCCGACTGGTTGCGGGTTTGAGGTCTCTTGCGCGGTCCTCTTCCTTATGAAGCGGTGATTCGGTGTCAACCGAATCTATCGCGGACCGCGGCATCCTTTGCCCGGTTTATTTATCCGGGATCGGGTGGCCGAATGGTCGTTTCAAAAGCAGTTGCCATACGTTTAACAACCACCCCCGCCATATAGGATACATTACTATTCCCAGACTCCCCCGGATGTTAGTCGGAGTGCACAATCGATTGACTGACGCCGCACGGTACGCAAACTGTCCAGGATCGCCCGAAGGTTGACTCCTAGGGGAGACTGACCAGCAGGCCAGCGTCCTACCCTGGCTCTCCTTTCTGCGTGGAGGCCGCCAGATGGGTGTTGACCCGTGAGTTTGCCCGACCTGAACGAATGGGTCTTCATGGCCAACTCAAACAGGGCCCATTAGCTCCCAAAAGAACAAACAGAACACAAAAGAACTTCCAAGTACGAAAAAACGTAAAAAATATTACAAGTATAATTGACAGGTATTTGTCTTTAGGTTGACAAAATACCCAAACTGATAACGAGGTATTTGGCGTTTTTGGAGAATATTCCTTAATATATAATATTTTTAATATATGCACGATTCAACCTATTTTCTTTTTGCTACTTTTTATTACAATATCCGTGGCCCACAAACTGATTTCTAAAAGATGACCGAGTTTTAGCGCTTACGGCAGCATTTTCTTTCGTCAACGTGGGACGTTCTGGAAGAGACGACGAGAGTAGAGGGCGATATCGTAAATTTCTTCGGGAAATTTATGACCCATATTGGACGACTTCAGAAGGTTAGAAATAAACAAAGCATCGCAGAATATTCCGATATACTCGTACAGCTGTTGGTAAATCGTTTCTTGCATATTTTATTAGCAATTTCGAGGTGGTTCTCATAAATTTATGGTGTTCGGTAGTATGACTGAATTGAATAATTGAAAACGGGCGTTGCAGTGTTCTGGAAGGGAGGCGTGATATTATTTATGCTTCAAAATACAATGGGTAATTTAGATCATACCCTCCATTCGAAATTAAACAACCTGTATATACCATTGCATCTCTTATTAAATGAAATAATTCATACTAAGCGGCTTTTCCAAATTATGAAGACTTTTTGAGTAATAGCTTCCTAAAATATTTTTTATTTCATTTTTAGTATTTTAAAATTTTGTCAGGTTAAAAAACACTATCTTTATACTACTATAGAACAGTTTCAGGTGACAAACATATTGTTGTGCAAAACCTTAGAAAATTTTCGCCCTTGTAATTCACACACAGTGGGCAAATAGAACTAAATTGCAAACTACTCCAACCCTTCGAAATCGCTCTGGAAGAAAAGCAGTCTGAGTGAGATGGAGTGGTTGTGCCAAATGTATTGATCATAAAAAAATAAGATAGGTTCATTAATATGGCATATTACACTAGAAATGAGCAAGTTAGAAACTATGTATATTCGTCCTTGTACGATTGGGCCCTAATGGGCCCTGGGAGCTAATATGCCCTATTGAAGTTAGACCACTAAGACCCATGTGTGTAGAGTCGGCGAAACTCACAGATCAACACCCATATAGCAGCCTCCACACAGAAGTGCGAGCCCGGGTAGGAATCTGGCCTGCGGATCAGTTTCCCCTTGGAATCAACCTTCGGGCGATCCTGAGCGGTTTACGCACCGTGCGGCGTCAGCCAATCGACTGTGTATTTCGACATAGTCGGGGGAGTCTGGAAACTGCTTTGTTTCCTATAGAGGAAGGGCGGTTGTTTACCTTGTGGCAGCCGTTATTAAAACGATCATTCGGCTAACCAGTACCACCCGGTACTGGTTAGCCGGCTGTTCACCCGAACAGCCGGGCAAAGCCGATGCCGGGTTCTGCGATAGATTCGGTAGACACCGAATCACTGCTACACAAGGGAGAGGACCGGGCAAGCGACTTCGAACCTGTAACCAGTCGGGAGGCCGGATAAATCTGGTCACAACTGGTGGCGAGGACGCTTGGTCTGCCCGCTGGGTTAACTACCCGGTACCGGGCGGCAAGGGTTGGTCTCCCACGTGCTCTTTGGCGGAGGTAGATAGTGGATTGTCATTGTCTAAGTCTTCTATGCTCATCCCACGGCAGAAAGAATAATCAAATATCTTTATACCAGCCTGGGGTGACGGGTTCATCCGTTTAGTCGAGACCGCCCAACTGTACTATTGGCAATTCAATACTAAACTTACCGAAAATCAAGAGATCTAAGAATACTCCTTGATTTTATAAAGTAACCTTTAGAGAACATATCGATAATATAGTAATAGCGAGAAAATACTAGGTACTATTTACATTTATGCGTATTAATAACGATTTCTGAATATCGATTATTCGCTATTTATACTCGATAATCTTTGACAATTATTAAAACAATCATTATGCGGTTTACATCATTATATAGGAAATTTTCCCGATCAGGTATATTTACGGAGTCTGTCTTCAGCGAGCTATCGGGGTCAGTCTTTTTAAGTTTCAATGACAATTTTATTTGAAGGAACTCTGTATACAGGTACCCATTTTTAACTTGTATGAGATATTGTATGAGAAAAATTAAAATAAAATTTATGAAAATGTAAATTTATCCTGATGCGAATTGTATAATGATCTTTCAGCAAGATTTAGCCCCGTGGTATAGTCTAAGATATTAACGATTTTTTTTATAAATCAACACTAACCATACTCAATGGTAAGGAAACTAACCACACTTGTCCTGAAATTTATATCATTAACAATTTAAGAGGTACTTATTAAGTCCACGCTTCTATATTTCATAGAACCGACCTTCAATCAACACCTGGAAGTATTTATCGCTGATTATTTATTATTAAAGTTTCAAATATGGTATTATTTTTAAGAATGGTAGCAACACTAAATTTAAAGTATCTAACAATATTTTGTTTTTCGTTCAATAGGCACGCTCGATCGACAATTATAATTTCCGCACCCAAACTTCATTAAAAACTGCGAGAATCGCATGATTTTCTTTTCTAAATCGAAGACTATCGCGGTTGTTTGATATTATAAATAAGATAAAGACGAATTTACCGCATGAAGTTTGTAACATCGGACGTTTTGGCGATGTTGCAACCGCCGTTGTACCCCAACCAACGGCGGTTACAACATCGCCGAAACGTAGGGTGTTACAAACTTCACGCGATAAATTATTTTTTTTCTTATTTATAAATTCATTACCAAATTCTATAAAAAGCATTTTAAGATAATGGAGAATATCACAAATATGAAAATAATGGACGATAATAACAAAAAAAATATATATTTAAATAATTACATCAGTCTTCGTTCTTAGTTACGATTGAAAGATATGGCATATGTTTACATAGAGTATGCGATTTTAAGGGCATATCTATACATTTTGTTTGGAATGGCCAGACATCGCCTGATGAATTATTTGTCGTCATCGCTACTCCCAACTTTAAATCCAATAAATGTAAGGGAGCGAAATCAGCGTTGTTTGCTTTTGGGCGCTCCGCGATGGCGCGACGAACGTAACGTACGATGTTGATTTTGCCATTAATGAGCTTCTGAATATGCATACACGATGTCATTTCAATTTAAGCGCGTTAATTTTCACGCGGTTACCCCATGGCATAGGCACAGGGGAGGGATGGGAAGGAGAGAGGCGAGGAGAGAAGTGGAGATTTAACGTGCATGCGCTGTCTTCATGCATGGTAGCCGAGGCCAGCGTTTCCCAAATTAATTATGTTTACATGGGCGGTCGCTAGGAGAACTAGGCGACTCGTACATACCCGGAGCAGTAAATACCAAAGGCTCTCAATCCGTAAGAGAGCAAAAAAAAAATAACTTTAACTCTAGGGGTTGAGATAGGGAAAATGAAGAAATAGGTGTTGATAGATTTTGATGTGTGTCTGTGAGATAATGTGCATGTGTGTTTGATGAAATTTTGGTGTTGTTATAGTACAATTATTGCATTCTAATTAGCATTGAATTCTATTAAAGAATACAGACACTGCGTAAACGATATACCAAGATGAAAACACGTATCGACAATTTGGAATGCAACCCTCACTAAAACATTTGATGCTCCATGTTAAAGAATAACAACGAAATTATTATGTCTCTCGTAAAGCCTTTCATCACAAATCAAATGGAAGTTTATTTATTTGATTCGTGTATTCATACCGTTTCGGTAAACCCAAACTCGAGAGCGACTGGCACATACCTATATTTTGGCACATACCTAAGTTTGAGATACAAACACATAGAGACACACTATGGGGAAATAAAAACTCTTCAGAGGTTTACATTTTTTATTAACAATTTCTCTGTCGCGTATGAGACAAAGAAGTCAGAAATTATTCTCAATGTGAAACTGTTAGACAACTGGAGAAGAAGGGTGGGTTGGAATTGGAAGGGGGCTTGTAGGAGGGGGGTTGGGGTGGAGGGACTTGAGGGTTGGCTTGGGGGGAAAGTGAGGTTGGTGGGGGGAGTTAGGGGGGGTTCAGGGGGATAGGGGTGAGGGGGCTGGGGGGAGAAGAAAAGCGGGGAAGAGGTAGGTTTGGAGTAGGGGGAGATTGGGGGATTTTGGGGCTAGGGGGAGTGGGGGGTTAAGAAGGGAAGTTGAGGGATGGGGGGGGGGGGGGGTTGAAGGGTCTGCTATACAGATTCCTGAAGAAAAGTTAAAGAAAAGGAGATGCTGGTATAGGCCGAGGTTCCCAGAATACTTATTGCGTGAATCAATATATTACTTACCATGGTGTAAATAATAATTTTAGCTCACATAATAGCATAGTTAAATTGTTATATATTACACATAATAAAAAGTCATTAACTTACAAATGGGAAATCAGGTATATTTTACTACCTGTACAGTAAAACATATCCAATTTTGAATTATATTTTTTTTTAACTTTTAATCGTCTTGTATTTGGTCCCCTCAATACAACTTGTACAAGCAACGAATCGAACGTATTCAAAAAAATCTTAAGGCACTTGTGCTTTAGGGAAAATAAATCTGCTGAATCGTACAAGGACAAATTAGGTGGGCTCACTCCCGGGCGGTATTTCATTTTGGCTACCGGTTCATTTCAGTGTGTCTCTCGTATATGGAGAAGAGCGAGAAATGACGACCGTTGTGAAGGACAAACGAGGATAGAGGGCTATATAAAGCAGACGCGAAAACAGTATCATCTATATTGCTCATCTATATTGGCGAAGTTTCAATTTATTTAATAATTAATACATCAAACCGTTTTCAAATGCGTCGTGTGCTAGAAACCACTTACATACATATGTTCGTTAAAGCATGTAAGTTCTAGCAAGCTACGTTTATTATGTAGAGCTTGCGGCTCGTTCGTTTGCGGTCGGCCAACTGATGATGGCATTCGAGACGATATTACGTATGTTGACTTATTATGTAATGCAGACGGAATATATTACCTAAAATAGTATTTAGCGTAATTTGGGATGAGAGGGTAATTGAGATTTCATTTAGAATTATGAATTTTTAAAATTTCGTCAAACGATCTTTCTTTCTAATAAAGGTTGTAAGCTTCTATCTTTTTAAGATTTATGAACACTGCTCCGGCCTCTGGGTTCTATGGCCTCCCATTCCTTGATTTAATGTATTTCTAATAGTTGTGTATTTCATTATCTTTAATTATGACGTTGATTTGTATGGTAAGCCCACACGCCGCGGGATTGCATTCAACGTATTATGATATGGTGGGTATTGGATCGTCAAATAGGGCGGAATATTATGGAGCTTATTATATTATCTACTACATGGCATACCAAACCAAGTTTAACACCGAGGGCGGTGAACGTGCCAGAATGGCTTATTCAATTAAATATTAAGCAACCCACGTTATGGGAAATTGAATTATTTTAAATAATGATTTATATATATATATATATATATATATATATATATATATATATATATATATATATATATATATATATATATATATATATATATATATATATATATATATATATATATATATATATATATATATATATATATATATAGAAATATTTGATAGTTTTGTGTATATATTCTTTTTAGAATTGATCAGTAAGATGATTATAAAGTAAATAATTATAAAAGCCACTTACATCGTGACGAAGGATTCCCTTGATCGGATTCGGGAATGCTTTAGGTGTTAACGAGAATGATGAATGCCTCTCACTTGCGGAAAAAGGAGTAGGTTTAAGTTGGGCCCATTTTACAACTAGTAACGCTCACCCTTCATCCAATTATCTCAAAAATTAAGCTACAATCCTTCTTTATACGTAAACTCACTCAATTTCCTATTATTTCAAGGGAAATAACAAGACAAGACGAGCTACTTGACAGATGGAAGAATTTAAAATTTCGAATTTCGTTTTTTTATTTTCTAAAGGTGCGATATAAAGAAGCTGCCGCAGCTTCTTTATATCGCACCTTTAGAAAATAAAAAAACGAAATTCGAAATTTTAAATTCTTCCATCTGTCAAGTAGCTCGTCTTGTCTTGTTATTTCCCTTGAAATAATAGGAAATTGAGTGAGTTTACGTATAAAGAAGGCAGCGATCAATATTCAGCTGAAAACTTAAAACTAAAAGCGTGACATGCCCTCATATCAATGAAAGGAAACAGTCAGCTCTTTCCTATTAGTTGGAAAGATTACCTTTAACCTAAATGGATTATTTACAATGAACGAAACATAAAATATGTAAAAATTCAATATTTTGAAATATTTGATAGTTTTGTGTATATATTCTTTTTAGAATTGATCAATAAGATGATTATAAAGTAAATAATTATAAAAGCCACTTACATCGTGACGAAGGATTCCCTTGATCGGATTCGGGAATGCTTTAGGTGTTAACGAGAATGATGAATGCCTCTCACTTGCGGAAAGAGGAGTAGGTTTAAGTTGGGCCCATTTTACAACTAGTAACGCTCACCCTTAGAAAATAATATATATATATATATTATTTTAAACCAGAGCAGAAGAGCTCTTTTTATGTTCATTTGTTTTAATTCAGGCTTTACTCAATTATCAAGACTCGTAGAAATGATGTCATACTAGTATGTATCTTATTCTTGTTGATTATAAATAAAGAAACTGATTTTGTATTACTTATTTGTTTATGTATCAACTGACTCCTATCACTGTTTCAACCGCCCCTGTTATGGGGACGGTTGAAACAGTAGGATATCTTTTAATTATACGCTTTCTATCTAGTAGGTATGGCAGATGAGCCTTTAATTCTAACATGATTTGAAGACAAAGGTCTACTCTCTCATTCTAAGTGGTTTGTTTGTAATTGGGTTTCATAATAACAGTGCTCCGGACGTTCACAGCAAAATTGTTTCAACCGTACCCAGTCTCCCCTATCCTTGACATTCTAGCCATTGCACAAGTGAAACAAAAAGCAAAGAAAAAGGCAGAAAACAAGAAGGGTAACAAAAATCGTTAAGTAAACACTCTAAGATATGACCAATATTTAGGAAATTTCCTACCTTTACAATATGCCTAAATATAATAATAATTGTATACTTTAATAAACTGTTTAGATTTTAAAAAACCCGATGATGTAATATCCTTTTTTAGTATATTTACAATTCATTCATTCATTTAATTTCCTGCAAGCTAATGACTCCTCAATTTAATCGATTCGTTTGACCGCGGTTTCCTTTAGTCTCGTAATGGGTAACCGCACCTCCATCAATCTTCATTTAAAAATATGATTGATATAAATCTCATTTTCACCACACCACATTTTCCAAAACTTCCCCATGAACAGCGCAAAGGACGGCATTCGATTTATTTGTTTGTATTATTTGATGTGAGGGCACACAAATAACTTGGAGATACTTCAATTGGTGGCTGCTTAACTGGTTAAGAAGTTCGGTCTTGCATGGATTGACCGATAATCCTTTACCTGTTCACTTCCCGTTTCAGGAGAGCGGCTATTTATGATAACCGCCATATAGGGCCCGATTGCGTTTCTTCGTGAACTAAAATAGGAACTTAGTTCAAGCGAACGAGGCAGAGCAATACGTTAGAACTGAATATGAAATGAACTATCGTCGATTTTCCCGTATGAACTTTGACGCCCGAATAAGTTTGAACACATTTCGTCGGGATGTTAGATTTATCTGCTTTATCGTCCGTGGGTAGTTTTAATGCGGAAAAGTGACCGTTCATTTCACATTCGCATGAACTAATTTCCGCATGAACTAATTTCGTCTCGTTCGCATGAACTAATTTCCGATTTTAGTTCAAGAGAAACGCAATCAAGCCCATTGTATGCGTATCATTGCATAAAGGCCGTTTACGATAAATGTAACCAATAGTTCGTCTATTAACAGACGTTTCAATCTACTGCTTATTTTATGGCTTCTTAATTGTTGTATTTGTTACTAAAATCAATTGGCTTTGTTACTGTGAAAACATGTGAATATCCGAAATTTGAAAATAAAAACCGCGTTTCCTCGGTATCCAAGATTAAATCCAAAAAGTTGTAAATGGCTTCAAACTGAGTTTTTCGTGGAAAATAATCTCGCTTACAAAAAATCTCTTTATTTTCAAAATTATTTTGTTATGCGAATAGTAAATCAAATTAAAAAAACAAATAGTTTTCTTACTTAGTTTTAAATACAGTCACACATTGAAAGGAATGTACGCTATCGCCAACATCCCGTATACTATTAGAAACGCGGCGCAAAGTTCAAGTTCAAGTTCAAGTTCTTTATTGTGTGAATTATTAAAAAAACATACAATGTTTAAGTGACAAACTGCCCAGAGAGCATACAGCATTTCGTTTTAGAAAAAACTTCATAAAGTAGAAGCTATATAAGGCGCAATCAACAAGCAGTAAAACTAAAACCATTCACAATTAAAATAATCAATGTCAGAAATGATCAAACAAAAGCAATAATCATCAATAATCAATCAAACTAATTTTTATAATGTTTTGTCCAAGAATTTTTGTCTAAATACATTGTAATTACATTTAAATATAAGATACCATATAAATAAAACAATCAATAAAATAAATAATTTAAGCTAAAACAATAACAAATGAAATAATCAGTATACGCATTACATTAAAATAAAGGGGCTGTAAAAAAGTCATTTTGTAAAATTTATATATTCCTCAATAGAGTAAAACGTATTGGTTGTAAAAAAAACCTTTAAAAGTTTTTAGAACGTTCTGAGGTTGCAATTGTCTTTTATGTTACATGGTAGGCGGTTAAAATAATAAGGCCCTGAGAATTGGCTACTTTGCCTAGCAGCGTTTAAAACCACGCATAGTAGAATGAAATTATTCTTGTATCTGGTGTTTTTGTTATGTATATCTTTAAATTTTACGTGACTTTCCTTTTCGGTGTAAAAATATAATAATAGCCTATATAAGTAAAGTGATGTGAAAGTCATGATTTTCAATCTTTTAAAAATAGGTCTACATGTTTCTATATGTTTAGCGTTGGCGATAATCCGTAATGCTCTTTTCCGTAGGATAAATAAGGATTCCCTGTGACAAGCGTAACATGTTATACATATGTTTTTTGTTGCTATTTTTCAAGGTAATGACATATCATGGCAATGACATATTCAAAACATACATATATACATCCGAGATACGAACATTCTTCAAGCCGCAAAATCCACCCAGTCCTAAAAAAAATCTCATTTCCCAATCCCGCGATAAGCTTACCAGTGTTGAGTTACGGTTGGTGACAGGGAGAATATTTTGCATCTTGATTTATGCAAACCGGCGAGCTAGAATTCCCAAACGACTCGCATAATAAAAATACCGGAGCTGCGGGATGATCTCGGGGGAGTCTCCTATAGGGTACAACTCGTTTATCTTCTCGCTCAGTGCAGCAGAGCGCTTAGCGTCCCGGTATACACGTGAATGCACAAGCAATTTTCGTACTACGAAAAATCATCAACTAAGGGAAAATATCTCTAACTCATCAACATCTGGAAAATATCTCGAAATATCTGGAAAATATCTCTAAACATCAACTAATGGAAAACACGAGTGTCATTATAAAAAGTGAACTACTGTATATACTACTATAATTATTAAAAACAATTTTTTAGCGCTAAAAAGTACGTTTCTTAGAGAATAAAGATCTTCGTTGAAACAACATTCGTTGAACAAAACTCAATTTACGGAAGCTTCCCTACGTCCCTGTTGACGCGTGTTTTCTTTATAAACATCCAGTGCTTAAACATGATTGCGCATATTGTGGGTCAGTCGACGGGCCTTGTCCAAGGCCCATCGAGTGGGGCTTTATTTGAGCCAGGCGTATTGACCCGGACGGGTGACGCCGCAAAACTGTACTCCCTATGTCAGGTCGCCGCACTCAGTCGGATGCCCTCGGTACTCAAGTAATGCAACGGTTTTTTATGTTTATCCATATAGATACATATATTTTTTCAGAATGTACTCAATCAGACCTTTCATTTGATACTAAATACGATATATGTAACTAAATTTATTGATATTTGAATATTTAGACAATTATTTGTGTGACATTTGTACAGTTTAGTTACCATATGACACTCGGGACGACATAACGATTCTAACAATATTACACATTTATATATCAATGCGAACTTATGATAGAATAAAGAAACGAAAAACATACATACATAAATCTTGAACTTATTACTAATAAATTAGTAAGAACCAAAAACGGTTATGTAAAATCGGTATTTTTTTGGGAAGATTAATAATTAAAGACTCTTTATATATTTTTTGCTAAATTAATACTCGGTCTTCGTTACTCGGCCTACCGGGTTTATTCCTGGTGGCCTCGAAGAAGAAGAACGAAAAAAACTAAAATTTTAAAACCTCCTTATATGAAAGC
Source organism: Micropterix aruncella (assembly GCA_944548615.1). NCBI lineage: Eukaryota > Metazoa > Arthropoda > Insecta > Lepidoptera > Micropterigidae > Micropterix > Micropterix aruncella. The sequence goes on from OX155950.1 coordinate 20,288,934, forward strand.
AAGGGGCCTTATACGACACGTATGAGGCACGACACTCGACATTACGATTCTAACAATACTACACACGTCTACATCGGTTTAAGCGTTTAGAAGTTATGGTGGAATAAGGAAACGGAAAACATACATACATGTATCCTGAAAACATCACACTCCTTTTTGTTGGGCAGTCGTGTAAAAGGTGGGGTTGATCGAAACATGGCCAGTGTAGTCATTAAATACACGTTTATGTCCCTCTGATACGTCGCACTCCGTTGGATTTAATGCTCAATGTAAACTTTCGAGTTTTCTGTATTTTGCGAAGCTGACTGCGCGCCGCTCTCTCGGGATAAAGATAAACGGAAGATCAATATTATTTTTATATCCTGCTTCAAATTACTCTGTCGTCAAAACCCCAGGAAAGGGGCATATAGCCTAGACCTTTGCGGTAATAGATAAGACTGTTTGTTGAATCTTCAACGACAAACTTTATAAATGAAATTGATCTTACCTTTGGAAGTTTCTTGTTCTTCTTGTTTGTGTTTCCTGCTGTGGCATTATAAAGCGTTTTTTTATTTTAGACTGTTTAGGATATTTTGGGATTGTGTACGATATAATTTAATTTCAAAGTAATGCAGCGTTTTCAACTTGGCTTGGCTTAAAGTTTGTGATTCCATAGCAAAACTGAAGACATTGTTCTCCTAACTCTATTAGGTACAAAATAGATGCTGCGTTTTATATACTGTTTGTCGATAATTAAATATAAACTATTGTTGTTAAGATACGGCTACGGCTCGTTCCGAGATATTTCATTTTACACTGTGTAACTCATTATATTATATTATATTGAATAACTCATTATATTGTATTATATTTTATTGAAAACTTACTACTGTAATCGGCGGACCTTGTGGATTACCATTAATTGGTCTTTTTTTTATTTATTTTATTTTACTTTATTTAACTTTATTTTATTTTATTTGGTTAACAAACATCATTTATATTGTTGCAAAGATATAGCTACGGCTCGTTCCGAGATATTTCATTTTATACTGTGTAACTCATTATATTATATTATATTGTATAACTCATTATATTGTATTATATTTTATTGAAAACTTACTACTGTAATCGGTGGACCTTGTGGATTACCATTAATTGGTTTTTTTTTTAATTTATTTTATTTTACTTTATTTAACTTTATTTTACTTTATTTGGTTAACAAACATCATTTATATATAACAAATACAAAATATAACAATAAAACTAATACTAATTATATGTTAACACTATTTACCGTTGACAATATTAGCTTATTTGAGACGACCCAAACTTCTTCTGACCTTCTATCAAGCTATTGCAATAGAAATAAGGCGACTTTAAAATTTATGTATACGACGCCACAAGAAATTATAAAAATAGGTAATTCTATAAAAATCAAGGACTCTACCCACCTCTGGTCTATTTCGACAAGAATAATGAAGAGCAGTATTGTCCCGGTGGCCGAACATCTGTCTTCTTTATTCAATAAATGTATTGGCTCTGGAATTTTCCCAACTAAAATGAAGATGGCAAAAGTGATTCCTGTCCATAAAAAGGGACCCCGGGAAGACATAAACAACTACCGGCCAATATCACTTTTGCCATCTTTTAGCAAGATATTTGAAAAATTAATTCTTCAGAGGCTAAGTACCTTTTTTGCCGAACACAACATCCTTACGCCAAAGCAATTTGGGTTCCGCAAGTCACTATCCACCATAGATGCGATTGCAGGTCTGATGGAAAAACTATTATCTAGCATCGATAAGTCGAATAAAACTTGTGGCATTTTTTGTGACCTATCCAAGGCCTTTGATTGCGTCGATCACCTTATTTTGCTTCAGAAGCTCGAGCACTACGGCATTAGAGATACAGTTCTAAGCCTAATACAATCCTACCTACAAGGACGGACGCAAGTCACTAAAGTCCAAAACAGCTTGAGCGATCACCAAAAAAATACTAAAGGGGTACCTCAAGGTTCCATTCTGGGACCCTTTCTTTTTCTTGTATACATCAATGATATACCAGAATGCGTGTTATCTGATAACGATGAAATTGTACTGTACGCAGATGATACCTCACTAATTTTCAGCGATGCAAATCATGAACAACTAGTTAAGCGTATTGACGTTACCATGGAAAAACTTGGTACTTGGTTGCAATTAAATCAATTGTCTCTTAATGCATCTAAATCAAACTCCATCAATTTCTCTCTTCGGCCGTCCCAAAATAAAATCTTCAGTATTAGCTATGGTGATAAAGTATTAGAAAATGTTGATCATACGAAATTTCTAGGCATTCATATTGATAGCAATCTGCAATGGTCGACTCACCTAGAAGAACTGAGCAATAAATTAAGTAGCGCCACATTTGCCATAAAAAAATCAAATTGTTATGTGGCTTTGAAGCTTCCAAATCTGTCTACTTTGCCTATTTCCATTCCCTATTAAGTTATGGCCTCATGTTCTGGGGAATGGCGGCAAATGTTATAAGGATCTTTCGCCTACAAAAACGAGCGATTAGAAATCTGTTCTCAATATCTTCGCTAACATCTTGCAAGCAGTACTTCATCGAATCTGGTATCACGACTTTGTACGCCGCGTATATATACCAAAACATCATGTATACGAGAAAAAATATCGAGACTACCTCAACTAACTCAAATATTCATTCGCATAATACGCGAAATAAAGAGGACTTGCGTCATTTCAAGGTGCGTCTGAGTAAGGTTCGGAATAGCTTTCTCTGCCAATCTTACTTATTCTACAACAAACTTCCATTACACATCAGGGGCCTTGGGGAGGTTCACTTTAAGAAAAAGGTACAGGGTATTTTGACTAAAAACCCCATTTATAGCATTGAGGATTTCGACAATATCAATTTTTCGCAGCTCTATTGACCTACTTGACTATTATTATTCCTTATTCTTTCTATTATTTACTATTTTACAATTGCGTTTTTTTTTCTTCTAACTATTTATTGACTATAATTATTATTACTGATTTCTTTGTATTTGTGTTTTTTCTTTAAAACATCTTCCCGTATGATAATTTGTGAAATTATCCAATATTTGTTTGATTATTTAGTACTTAGGATTATATAGAAAATTAAATAGAAAATTTTACGAAATTACTTAAGAATTTTGATTGAAAATATTGGAAAATGTTGTTTCCTCTACATATATAACCTAGAAAATCTGCGCTTGGATGTTTAACGTTCATACCTTGCAATACCGATGTTCATATCTGATACCTTAATAGGTATTTATATGATACTTGTTATTTTTATTACTTTTGACATAACCAAGTGTAGGAACTCCTATCAACTGGTTTAAAATAAAAATTTTAAAAAATACTATGTGTACAGTAGGTACATATTATTATCTCCGTTATTATACCTTATTTATACTTACATTTTTTAGCAGTGATTTATTGATAGACAAAAGAGAAAGAACAAAAAACAAATGGAAATGAAATTTTACATTAAGATTATAACTATTATTAATTATTTTGTACCAAACCTATATTTTTTTTAAATATTACAAAAAACTATTCATGTAAACCGTTTAAGGGATTAATAGTCATTAGATGAAATAGGGAGGACAAAGGACTAATAAGACTTTTTAATGGTTTCCTTAAAGTGACTTTTACCTGATGAAAAAATATCAATGTACCCGAACCTATCATTACACTTGTCATAGCTCTGTTTATTAGGGAATGCCTCGTATAATTAGAGTTATTATATCTCTTTACATAAAACAGGTGCGGATTCCGAGTAATGCGAGGAGGAGCCAGAATGGATACCTTTTCGACCAGATACGCACTGTCAAAAATATTGTTTATTACATTGTAGAGAAACATTATATCGTAGACTGTACGCTTATCTTCAAGACTATCGAGTGTAAAGAGAGGTAATCTATCCTTGTACGATACAGCAGATTTATTTTCCCTAAAGCACAAGTGCTTTACGATTTTTTTTTTGAATACGCTCGATTTGTTGCTTGTACAAGTTGTACTGGAGGGGGACCAAGTACAGGATGCAAATTCTATTAACGTGTAACGTGTAATTCTATTAACGTGTATATTTGCATCAGGCATTCAACTATTTTGTCGAATTCGAACAACGTTAGGATTTATGTAAGACTGTAATATGAGCCTGCTCATAGACGGAATGTTTGCTAGTCATACGGTCCGAATTTTGATTATTGCCGGTTTATTGGCCGACCTAAAGAAGGAATCTTTCTGAAGTTCGAAAAACTGGCGCTCAGGGACAGACAGTAAGTAAAAAATATCTGCGGGCCTAATGGCCTCTCCCTCCGTACTACCTCCGTCCGAGAAGCGATTGAGACTGTGACTAAAGTAACTGCTAACTACCTAAATGCCAGGTAGTTTTTAAACTTCGTCCACAGTTTTGGACGATTTTGCCAATCCTTGTTTTCGAATTTAAGCTGTAAATATTCATATATTTTAATTGATTAATTTCTACGTCGGCAGCACTAACAAACTCAACGTCGGATGCGGTGCGCCAGCGAGTATTAATGGCATCTGTTTGTCTCTTCCGTGCCTCTAGGTTAACAATAAGCTAGATGGAGAACACAATCGTAGAGTTTACGAATGTTTCCGGCAGTAAAATATGAGTCTGCCCACTCAAAGCTTTTATATGTTTCAAACGCTGAAAATGTCAACTGGCAATGTTAATAATATTGAAGCCACCTATAAAAGTCCCTTGTATATTTCACGGCGGAATACTGCGCGCCAGTGTGGAAGAACAGACAAATCTTTTGTTTGTTTGTTTCTGCTCTTTATTGTGAAATTTCACAATGACAATTTCTTACAACCAACCTTACTATGACTTGTTTATATGTATGTGTGCGTGTAACATGTGTGTAAGCGTTGTGTCTTGTTATTGCATTTGGTCGACAGAATTGGAAATGCGATTCCGTTAATTTTATCCCAACGGAAAATGGTGACCCAGTCGGAAATCGAACCCGGGACCTTACAATGCACATAAGATCAGGCGATCTAACCATTACGCCACCGGGTCGTCCTTAAATATGTTGGAATATGACCGGTGAAATACTAGAAGCGGTGCAACCAGGATCGGCGCTTGAATATCATCCCAAGAGAACCGGCGTAAAATACATGAAATGTATGTATTCGCATGCGTCCTCATAACCATTCCGCCTGCAGAGTTTTGATTGAGTAAAGGCGGTCTTGAGCCGTAGACTAACATGAGTATATCACTATAAGTTAAGCTTTGCGCGACTTAGGCGATATACGTAGATTCCCCTGGGAGAAACTAGCTCATCGTCGTCGCCCGATTCTTACCGCAACTGCCGCCGCGCAGATGAGGCCCTAAACCTCGCCTCCTGCTAAATCGCTGTAAGTCACTCAATCTGGCCTTGGGTTAATAAAGCTTGATATACCGCACTATAACGGTTCCTCTGGTCTATCTAAACAGTCACTTAAAATATGGCGACATCGCGAGGACTTTGTTTGTTACTTAATGAAATAATAAGATTACGATTAAGCAAAACATTTATTTATTGATCGGAATAATGCACATAAGATTTACATTTAACCGACACATCATGAGGAAGATTTTCCCCACTTAAATTTATTTATTTAATTAACTTTCCTTATTTCATTTTCCACGCCCTATTTAGGGTTATATAGGGAAAAATGACTTTCTAGTTAAATAAAGTGACAAATTAATTCGTCCCAATCCCATGCAACCCGAGACACGTCACACATCTAACTAGGCTTACGCCTGTACCTATGTGCGATTTCAGACTTATTCGATTGCGAGCTGACATTAAAAGTTTATTACTAGAGATGAGATTAGATATTAAGCAGAGTTTTTAAAATCATACAATATATTTATTACATAACAAAGTTTAAACTGATAGAACAATAAAACAATTTTAATATAATAATAATAACAAAAGATAACATATTCAATACATAAAATATTTGGAACAAATTGAACCACAATTGACAGTTCTTTCTCCATTCCAGAGCGCCCCAACTCCAATAGCCATTTATTAATTACAGTTTTAAAACTATTAATTTTATCTAATATTTTAATACGTTCATCGAGTTTTTAGTACATTCGGGGTGCAATGTACCAAATCTGGCTCTGTGCTCAGGCATTATAACCCGAGGTATCTCAAAAGGTAAACCTTCCCCAGCCCTCGTAGTTTTTATTTGCTGGTTGCTTACGTGGGTATTACTATATTCATGAAAATGAAAGAGCAGCTGTTTAACGAATATTTTCCTTATATCAAGTATATGCAATTTATTAAACAGCTGCACTAAATTACCTACATCGGGGAGGATTTTTATTACTGACTCTCAATAAAAGATTCTGAGCTTTAAGAACGGTTTTAAATACGACTGAATACCAGATTTAGACAGAGGCATTACTCGCTTCTGGCACCGCGTCGATCAAATATGAAATCAGTATATTCCTGCTTATTCTATACAAATCAATATTTCATGTGCGTCATACACCGTGTAATATTTAAGTGTGTGCAGATATTTTGTACGTCAGTAAGAGACGTACACTTTTTCTTAACATGCCGACATCACTCTCGCTGGCGTAACCACATGTACAATTTGTACCTGTGGTTTATACCTGTATATAATATAATGTTGCTACCTTCTGGCAGTTTCTGGTCAGCGCGTTGAATTGAAGACTAATATTCGTCAAACTAAAGTTACCGGTGAGACTTCTCACGTTTTCTCGGGAAAGTTTCAACGTAAGCGTCTGAATCCCTTAGCGGTGCCACAGATGAGGAATGAAGCGTACCTCTACACACTAGATACGTTGCGCATCTGAGTCATGAAAACATGCAGGCTTCATTTTATGATGTGTATTTTATAGTAGTTTACATTCTATGCTTAATCTAAGATAGTTCTTTTGAATAACCCTTCTAGACCATCGATATATGATACCCTAGATAGGCTTTTCGCGCTCGAAAATGGCCCATTCAAAAGCGCTACTGAAAGCCGACCAGTAGTAGTAGTTTGGGCGCAGTCCGCTGGCAGACGGCTGACCGTTTCCGGTGTAAGACCTGCCACCAAGAATATGGGCGCGCTATTCTCTCGTATACTGTTCAATTTATTGCTATTGCTATTTACGAGCAAAGGGAATATGCAGCCAACTTATTTGTATGTGAGGGCATATCTAGCTAATATATCGATATTCTACTAGTTTTGTATGACTAGTGTTGAAGAGGTCACAAGGGCGCTCAGCAGAACGCATCGGTCCAATGAGCGGGCCGTGCCCCCGCTCTGTGAGCGAGAATTGTCTATGTGTCGTATCTGTCTTGAATGTGTACGACTTTCTGATCAATCTATGACGAGGCGTCGCGACGCCTGCGTCGTCGCTTGAAAGTTTTGCCGGCCGCCGGCCTCACTTCCTCTAAGAGGCACAACTTGGCGCCCTTAGCAGCTCCCAATTGCTTTACGAAACTTCCTGGGAATTCGATGCCATGTGCGGCGCGCCATCTGGGCAACGCCGAATGATGTCGGACCCGGTTATGGAACGGCCGTCTCGTCCACTTTCTTTTGTTTGTAGCTACATAAGGTCATTTAATTTCAAACGTGCTCTAGTAACTTTTACCAAGAATGGCGTCTTCGTTTTTATAATGTATCAAATTAGAAAATAACCTCGTTCATAACGGGTCGATTACTATGAACGAACCTGTAACACGATGCCTGGGAACGACCATATCTGATGAACTTTCTTTTAATGATTTTTTTTTTAAATATAATAAGCACTGATTTAAAAAAGTTTCTAACCTAATCCCTAAGGAATACATTTATAATTTAGACTGAAAAAAGTTGCTCATTGCCTTAATCATTCAGATTTGAAACTGATTTTAAAAATTTTCAGGCGCGATTACTCCTACAATGTAAGCGGTGTGTGTATTATTTTAATTTAATTATATTGACTGGTTAATTCTGTAGCGTCGCGCTTAGGCACATTTTTTATTCAGGCCATACATTTATTACAATTAATTTAAACGTGAGAGCGCTCTGACAGTTAAATATGCTTTACTGTTAACATTCTTATACCACTATAAATAGGATAAAAACGAATTTACCGCGTGAAATTTGTAGCACCCGACGTTTCGGTGACGTTGCAGCCGCCATTGTCTAGGGTAGACTGAAAGAGCTGTCAATCCGTTGTTTTGCGGGTAGGCCGCATACCGCTGCTGCCGCGCGCTCCGAGCCCGCCCCCCCACCACCGTTATAACCTACCCTGGACAACGGCGGCTGCAACGTCACCGAAACGTCGGGTGCTACAAATTTCACCCTTTGAATTCGTTTTTATCCTATTTATAATGTTAAACAACCGCGATAGTCTTCGATTTAATATCCTTATACCACCACTGTGTAAATACAGTTTTACTGTGAAAGCCCTGAGATCGAACGTTTAGTGATCGCCCGCTCGCCGACGCGTACGCACGTTGAATACTGCCTGACGCTTCATCAATGCTATATTTTTATTGGTCAAACCCTACAAAAGTGACCCGATTCGCCCATTTCAGATATTTTTGTCATGTAGTATGTCGCCTTTACCGATCCAAAACTATATAAAGAACAAACACGTAAAATCGATTGTTTGGAACTGGGTCGCCCGGAAAAGCACCTTTTTTATGAAATAAGCCAGTTGGTAGGAATTACTCTTGGTGTGTCAAACTGATTTTACATGATTTACCTAGTGTGCTATGCAATTTTGTACAGATTGTCTTTTATTAAAATTGTAAAAACAATTATTAATTCAATTTCTAATAAATAACTAAAATATTTTTAAAACGATTTTAGCTGCTAAAGTACAGTAGGTATAGGATATCAAAAATACAGATAGTCCAAATATAAAAACGAAATCAGTTTAAGAATGGTCAAATTACAAATATACCAATTTCTGTTTCTATAATCGTACCCGAACCCAAGTATATGAATTTCGTGGTTTGTCGACTACAACGGGCGAACGCTTTACCCCAGGAATCTCCCGGGAGGTGAGCGTAGAAGACTTTGCAGACCATAAAAATCTACCGTCCAGCAAAAGCCACGAACCCGCCAGAGACCAACGCCTTAAGACGAGGCACTAAGAAGGTAACCCAGTGGGGCCACCTCGCCCCCCTGGCTACCATTTTCGGCTAGATTTCTCCGGCCTCCGGACTGGTTACGGGTTCGAGGTCGCTTGCGCGGAGATTCGGTGTCTACCAAATATATCGCGGACCACGGCATCCTTTGCCCGGCTCTTCACCCTGTATCGCGTAGCCGAATTTACCCAAGTATATGAATTGTCGGGACCAGTTGGTCACGACGCAAATAAAAATAGGCGTCTAAACGAACATTCCCTTATTTGGGCTTATTGGGTGCTTATCGGCGTCACTGACACAGTAGACTGTGCCACTTATTAGGTATCCGTGTCAGTGCAGCGTGCAAGGCATGGCGGCCGACTGGCGACTGACGGTTAGTTTGGGAGTTAATGGGCCCTTGCTGAGTTGGCCACGAAGACCCATTCTGTTCAGGGTTGGTCACACTCACGGGTCAACACCTATCCGACGGCCTCCACGCATATAGTGCGAGCCTGGGTAGGACTCTGGCCTTATGGTCAGTTTCCCCTGGGAATCAACCTTCTGGCGATCCTGGACGGTCTGCGCACCGTGCGGCGTAAGCCAATCGACTGTGCACTCTGACTAACAACTTGCGGTGTCAACTACAACGGGCGAGCCCGTCACCACAGGACGTTTTAACGATTTTTCGTTCTGTCGCCCTGCAGTGAACGTAGAAGACTTGGACAGAACAATCCAACGTCCAGATACGTCACAACCCGCAAGAAGCCAACGCCTTTACCGCGAGATAGGCAGTATGATTACCTGGCGGGCCGACCGATACCGATAGATTCGGTAAACACCGTTTCACCGCTTCGTAAGGGAGAGGACCGCGCAAGGGACCTCGAACTCGTAACCAATCGAGAGACCGGAGTAATCTGGTCACAATTGGAAGTAAGGGCACGAGTGTCGGCCCGCCGGGTAACATTCCTGGCTATCTCGCGGTTAAGGCGTTGGTCTCTTACGGGCTCGTGGCGTAGCTAGGCGGTGTATTGTTTTGTCCCCAAGTCATCTGCGCTCACTTCCAGGGAGATAGAACGAATAATCGTTAAAACTTCCTGAGGTGACGGGCTCGCCCGCTGTAGTCGACAACCCAAGTTGGCGAGTGACGGTGTGTAGCTGCCTGACTGCTTCGAGGCGCTGCTGACTATGACAGGTAGATTCGCCCATTCCCTGACAAAGAGTTGCAAGTCAGGACTTTCTAAATAGCGATGTCAAATACTTCATACGTTTCAAAGTTAGCAACCTTTCTTTAGTTTTAAGGCGACATGAGTTCTCAGAAAAATATCCGAAATGGGCGGATACAGAAAAATATCCGAAATAGGGTTTGACCAAAAAAATGCAGCGTTAACGAAACGTCAGGCACAGATTTCACGTCCGCTCGCGCCGGCGACCGTGCACATACTATACTTTCGATCGCAGTGTTAGCACAGAATAACCGTCTTTGCGCATTGGTGGTACAATGTACTATATATATATGAACGGTGTTTTTTATTTCCTCGTATGACAATTAAATGAAATATAACCTAGAATTACCCAATGTACTTTTTATCTTTCATTCGTTTCGGATTTCAACGCAGTTATAAATTGTTTAGTGGACTCATTGTTAAATGTTTAAGGCGACATGGGACCTCAGTGAGACCGAAATGGGCGGACACGCGAAGATATAGGCGGGTCAATTTTGTAGGGTTTGACCAATAGAAATCCAGCATTGTAGAAACGTCAGGCACAAATTACACGTCCGTTCACGCCGGCGACCGGGCGCATACTAAACTTTCCATTGCAGCGCTAGCTCAGAATAACTATATTTTCGCAGTGGTTGTATAAGGGTATTAATGGTAAAGCATATTTAGCGTAACTCTCAGAGCTCTCTCACGTTTTAATAAATTGTAATTAATTTAGGGCGTATATAAAAAATGTGGTTAAGCGCGACGCTAGAGAATTAACCAGTCGATATAATAAAATTAAAATAAAACACACTCACTGCTTACATTGTAGGAGTAATCGCTCCTGAAAGTTTTCGAAATCAGTCTAAAGCCTTAATGTCCAAGGCAATGACCAACTTCTTTTAGTCCGCATTGTAAATTGGTTCCTTATCGAGTGATTCGCTTTTTGAAAATATTATTAATTGTTGTTTATATTTTTTTTTTAAATCATACAATTAAAATCCTTCAGATATACTCGTTCCCAGATATCATGTCACATTAAATGCTGAAAATGTATACGGGCAATGTTAATAATCAGGACTATATATAGTATAATAATATTTGTATCTATTTTGTATTCGCGCGCGACATTGTATTAGAAAGAAAACGACACGAAATTAGTTTGCTAAAAAAATCGTAATTATGAAAGAAGACACTAATGAATCAGACATGGAACCTTTCCTTGTGAAAAACACATCCTCCTAGTATAACTTCTGCCTCGATTCGTGTACGTAAAAAATGAGTTTCAGGTGCCGAAAAAACACCCACCCTTTTTATTATTTATGTGTACTCACAGGGAGCGTATGGTATCCAATTTTAGGTATTAACATTTCACATATATACGGGAAAAGCCATAATATTATATATGGGAGTATAAAACGGATACTCCAGGTATATTACAAATTATGACATGCGATTTTTCACGCATATTAATGCACACATACCTACACGATAGAGCAGTGTTTTTCAACTTTTTTTAAATCGCGACCTCTTTTTGCTAAAAAAAACTCTGACGCGACCCTTAGACTGTCTTCTCTTCCACAGCTGTAACTGAATGCATTCAATAAATAAAGTTTTTGTAGAAACATTGGCTTAAACTAAAATAGTTTTAACTGTTTTTCTCTATCAAAAGCTGTGCCTAACTGTTTTCATCCTAGATTAACATAAAATGTTGTAAAAGCAATAGCTTACATAAATATGATGTTCTTCGGAAACTGTAAATGTATGTGTCACGGCAAAAATAATCCTTAGAATATTTAGAATAAGCATTCACATATCACAAATAGAAATCCATAAAATACAACCAACATTTAAACATTATTTAAATTTTATAAACCGATATTTCGGAATTCAGATTTACACATTTATAGTTTCCAAATTACCACACGGTTAAATCCTAATGGCGGGCCTCTGATTAAAGTGCATATTTCCAAACCATTCATGCCTGCTAATGAGGGAAGCGACGCTTTTCACACATAGACTTGCGAAAAGCCATTAGGCTCAAATGTAAGTATAATTCCTGAATTCTTGCAACACAACAGTAAACTGGAAAATATAAGGTCATATCTGTCAGCTTGAACAGAGGTCACTACCATGTAAAAAGTATAATTTTTTGATTAAAATTAAGATCTACATTAAATTATATTCAATTTGATATGTAACTAGCTATAAGTATACGTGTTTCGTAGTTAGCTATAAAATAACCTACTATAGACATAAGATACATATACTTGATGTAATATAGCTTATACTAAACATGTTACAATAAATTTAAAATACTTTAATTTAATATACTTACTATTGCATACAAATAATTGACAAATAATAATATTCAAATAATTAATTATACTTTATATTCAAATCAAAATTATTGTAAAATATTGGCTAAAATCGACAGGCAGTGCCATATCTACGAGTATATAACCCAACTAGACGACCCGCAAAGCTGGCCAATAGCAGACGAGCTGCTAATGACCCCCCACTCCAGCGGTCAGCGGGCGTCCAGTAGAACAAAATTATTCAGTCTTATTCGAGAGCTTCGGTATGACAGACATCTCTCTAGAGTCTACCACGCTGTGCTCCCACATAGTCTCCGTGATTAATTTCAATAACTGAATATTTCCGTAATATCGGGTCGCGTAAAAATCAAGTGTATCGATCACGACCAATATAAAACTTAGCCTAATTGTTATAAATTGTAAACATTAATCATAGGAACTTTGTATTAAAACCTTAATTTGTTTTAAAAGTGGAATTATAAAAGTAACTTGCAACCGATTTGTTTTCTTTAATAAGTGTCTGGTTAATCCGTTAAATAGTAAAATCAGTGGTTCAGTGCGCCAGTACGAGATCATCTTTAAACGGAGGGACTCATCGTTGGATCCGAGCTCCATCAGCCGCCCGACATCCTCTGACGAATATACGCCGCTCAAGATATCTCGCTCCAAGGTAAGCGACTTTCGCTTACTACTCGCCATCTCTAGGTGCCTTAATCACATGCCGTAGGCCGGATTTACGCCCCGGCGAAGATATAACAGCCTGATAAAAGAGAAGAGGCTCTTAAAACGAAATCGCAGACACAAGCCCTACAACCTTGTGTCAAGGCCCGCCCCGGGAGAGACACGCCCTTGTGGGTCGTCGCGCGCTATCAGCTGTTTGAAGCAGATTCGCGCCCCAAAGGTCGTAACAAACCTTACGATCTGTCACTCTATGACACACGGTGGTAGATTCCCGACGCATTCACAACAGCCCGACGAATTTGCGACCACATAGAATCGATGGTCCTTCGAGCCGGATCTACCAGACGAAAAAAGTAAAAAAAAAAGGAACCGAAAACAAAACCGGTTAGGAGCAAGGCAAACAAAACCGGTCCGGGCATAGTCAAAACAAATATACTTTTTTATTACTAAGCCCAAGAAAAGAACTAACATACAAAATGTCGAATAAAGACACACCCGCCCGAAAAAGCGAGCGGCTAGCTGCCAAACGGACGGACGGCCGCGCCGATCTTCACGACGTCATGGAGCCGCTGGACGACACCGACGCCACACTTATCGAGCCACCGCCGTCATCACGAACAACATCCATCGCCAACCATCGATCTTCGCGGTCGGCCGCGAACCGAATCGCGAGACTGCAGATTGAGGCCGAAATTCAAGCAGCCGATGAGCGCGCGCGTCTTCAAGCCGAAGCCGCCGCTGAGGCCGAAGCCGCCCGAGCCGCCGCCGCCGTCGCTGACGCCCGAGCCACCGAGCAGCGCATAAAAATGGAGACGCTCGAAATAAAATTAGCTCTTCAAAAACGACTCATCGAAGCAGAAGTTGAATAATTTCTTTGGTCTAGTGGCCCTGCTTATACTGTTAGCCTCGGGAATGCGAATGGACAATGACGGGTTTTGCTTCATAATGGACGCAAACCAATCTTTGCCTTCATTTCCTTCCTTTTTTCAAGATTCTGGGATGTTTTCTATCTCATAATAAACGGCAATCTCATATGCTAATTTATTGTCATCTTTGGGAACTAACCCATAATAGACGTTGGCACATTTAGTTAGGTATTCTTCCATCAGAGCTTCTTGCTCTGGATTGAAAACTAAACGGTTTTTCTTGTAGCCCATTTCAAGAGAAATGCCTTCTCTTTTTTTTACACCTTTTAATAATGTGACATGGCAAATGTCGTATTCCGCAGCAACCGCTTTGTATTTCCTGCTCCTTTCCATTACTTTCTGAGGTGCCAGCTCAAATACTACTTTAGACTTTGAACCATTCGTAGTCTTTCTATTGTAGTTCCTCATCCTATAACAAAAGACATATTCTTATTATTTATTATCCTCGTCAACAATCTGTTAATACCAGGCTCACATAAGGGGTAAGTATATATTATTAACATGTTAATATTTGACCCGTTCAATTTATTATTTTTAGCCCCAAGGCCACTTTTTTTACTTAATAATAACAAAAAAAAATCAATAGCAATCATTAAAATTGCATAGTACAGTAAATAAATCGTCATTTCGATCAATACTACATTCTATTGGGTGAATAACTCTGCCCTGAGTCAAATTATTGCAAACTACTAAAAGTTCGTTTAGGTACCTGTCAATCCGGGCTCTGCGCACAACTCCCAAATGCGACAATCGGCCGGCAACTGACGGATCGAGACACGTTCGGCCGCATAAATAGTGCTTAGAGACCGAGTATTATAAATGTGCCGCCTATCGTTTGGCGGGAACAGGTGAGTTATTTCTTACCCCCGTTAGAACCAGCCCCTCTCTCCCCTATACCAAAATATAATAAATATGACGACGATTAAGCGCTCGAATCTGTTGAGCCTAAATTATTTAATATGTTCATATTAAATTACATTACATTATAATCCATGTTAGGTAAGATACATATAAAAAAATAATTAAAATACATATTAATTGATAAAATCATCCATCGGAACTAAAATTTATTTATGGATCTATTATTATTATTAGGTATTAATAAATATTTTTATTTGTATTTAATATGTACCAGCATTTACTATATTTTTTAATATCTAAATCCATGTCATTATTTTCGTTGTTAATTGTCAATAGATGTGTAAAAGTTGATCTACTTTAAATTGCTTGATATTGGCTTACCAATATGTTTATTGATCTAAATTACCAACAGAAAACACAACACGCAATAATATATTGTAACATAATATAAGGATTTGGTAAAGACTAAAATTAAAAAAAAACTATGATATATAAAGGACTTTAGAATAAATAAATGAAATAAAAATGCATGTACCCTGCGCAAATCCTAAGATTATTTGAGAGATAATCTAAATTAAATCATATATACCCTATTATTTATATGCCATCCCAGGCGATTGTTTCATTTCTTTAATAGAGTCGTTAAAATAGACCGCCAGACGGCATCAAAGAGCGATATTGCTACGTGAGATTACTACTAAAGTAGATTCAGAAGCCGCAAAATCAGCGGATAGTTTAATCTCGAAAGAGGCAAACGACGCTTTTTTGGCATTCAAAAAAGAAATGAAATGGCAATGGCTTTGAATGTCTGCTCTCGTGATTGCCCCAGACAAATGGTTCTTTGTTTTCTCCGGCGCTCTCTGATAGTAATCGTTCGTTTCTTCAAATATACGAGCATAATACTCATGGCGGGAATCGCCACAAACAAAGAAAGAATGATTCTATGTGCATTTATGTTGTCGAGATAATATGTGCTGTGCTAAACAGCCGTATTATTCATCTTGTCTTCTTAGGTTACTTATTGTTCTTTGGGTGACTCATAATAGAGTGCACATTATTAGTATTTTATAAAATTGTATTTTGTACGCATTGCCACGACTATGCCCAACACTTATTTAAAATGAAATTACAGCTGGTGTATTATAAGAAGACCCCTTTTAATGTGGTAGTGCATATATAGGATGAACTAAAAAGGCATAACATAAAGAAATCAATCAAATCACATGAAATCATTTATTGTCTTAAAAACTAATACATATTTGTATAGACATGATTGTATTACATTTACAATTTTGATATAATAAATTCTTCATTCATTAATAATGCAAAGAAGAATGCTTACTCGTAAGGATGTACCTAAAGTATGTATTTACATAGGTATTAATGTAGAATTAAATGGAGTCTCATCATTTAGTTTGATGGATGAAAAACAGTAGGTAGAAATTAACTCAATATGTTGTCATTATATTACATTAAATAAAATAAATAATGAAATGTAATAAAAATAAGAAA
Organism: Micropterix aruncella; assembly: GCA_944548615.1. Taxonomy (NCBI): domain Eukaryota; kingdom Metazoa; phylum Arthropoda; class Insecta; order Lepidoptera; family Micropterigidae; genus Micropterix; species Micropterix aruncella. The sequence continues at coordinate 20,305,543 of OX155950.1, forward strand.
GTTATTAAAACATCTTTAAAATATAAATTCTTTAATATAACGATAAAAATGAGAATATATTTTTATTTATAAAATCAATAAATGTAGTGTCAAAAATAGCAAAGAAAAGTGAGGATTGTCAAAAAGTAACATGAAATGTCTTATGTGATTACATTGCAATTAAAAACAGTCAATTTGTTATTAATATGCACCTAATAATAGAAATAGTCAATAAATTTTAGTCAAATAAAAAATCGATAAGTAAGCTATTATAGAAAAAGAAATAGCCAAGATGCAGAGATTTTAGAGATCTTTAAGATCGTACAATTCTCTTTCAATGAGATATTTTTATTTTATTTAAGAATTAATTACTATAAAACGTTGTTTTTGCTTATAAAAATAACAAGAACCGAATGCAAAACCTTAACCTTTTGCTTATTTGATTCTGTCACCCAACTGGGACTAGTCCGTTCTATGATGGACAGGACTCTAATTTTACAATAAACTATGTAAAAGTTTTATTAAAATGCTCATAAAACTAAATTGCCCCAAAATATAATCCTCAAAAAAAAAAACAATCAAATAGAGTGAGAAAAACAGAATTGACATAAAACTAAAGTAAAGAGTAAGATAAGTCTATAATAAAAAAAAATAAAAAGTCATTAATTAATATTTAATATATGTTGAGAAATATAAAAATTTTTATAAAATATATAGTCAAAAAAAAGGTACAATTCATTGTCAAAACAATATATAACAACAAAATGAATTGGTAATTAGTTGAATGTTAAATATAATTATAATTTGAGCTTATTCTTAAATTGGGGTATTTTTTCCTTCCCAGCATATTTTTTTATACTAAGGGGTAGCTTGTTGTAGCATATCATTTCGATGTAGTTCGGATCCCTTTTAAAAAGTTCTTTTTTTGCACGCGGAAGAAACTTTTTTTTTCTCCCTCTGGTGTTATGGGTATCTGATTGTATCGGCAGCTTAGCTATGTTTTTTATAATCAATTTAATGCATTCAAATACGTATAGAGAAGGAGAGATGAAAAGGTGAAATAAATAATGCGATGTGTTTAATACGCCCACGTGGCCCGGAAACTACTTTGACTACTTCGGAAATAATCATAATAATAATAAAACTATTTATTATAAGAATAAAGTGAGTTTATTGGCTTGCGGAAATATCTTACAGTCACCTTTTTTAAAGTTTGTAGCACTAGTATTGCATCAGTTTCATTAAGTTAAAACAGGAAAAGAAACATAGAAATTAAAGACACATTTCATTTTTGTAATAGAAAAGAATGACTATCCTTAATCCATAAAAACACGAAAAACCAAAGAAATATACTTGTAATCATAAATATGATGCATCCATCACCTTCCACGCGGTAGATTCTAATATATGATTTCAAAGCTGTATATTCTAAATAACCGACATTCGTTTTATAATTATTACAAAACCCCTCTGTCAATTACATATGTAATTGACAGAGGTGTAAATGTATGTACCTTACTAATTACATAGTTTCTTACTTACTAGCTTACTAATTACATACTTTTACTAATTACATAGTTTAGATAATTTTAATATAGATGATAATGTTTTTTTTGGGTTACAACAGTTTAAATGTTTGTTTGAGAAACTTTATTGCACACACAATAGAGTACAGCACGTTGGGCCTATTGCCAAGTGGCAATATCTTTCGACCATACCGCCAGGATTATTGTGACTTAAGGTTTATGTGGACAAATTGATTTATAAAAGAAGTAATTTTAAAATTTAGTGGAAGTCAATAATATACTTACAAAATAACCATCATAAAGAAAATATAATGGTTGTTAACTCTATATCAAAGGGATGAATGAAATATAAGGACAAGCAAAGGAGACGGGAGGGGGAAGGGGAGAGGGGTATTCATGAGTTGAATAAATGTCTCTTTAGAGATTTTTTAAACACGCTCATGTTTTCAAGTTGCCTCATGGGCAATGGCACGGAATTCCAGAGTCAGGCTGCCTGCACTGCGAGAGATCTGGACATGAAAGTTGATGAATACTGGGGTATAGCCAGTAATAGATTTACCTGACGTGTAATAGATTTTCTTGTCCTGAAATTTCGCACTGTGGGCGTATTCTGTTGACTCAATTAACTTAACTCGTCGCTGCTCATCCCCCTTTCTCTTGATATTGAGGTTCTTTAACGTTTAACCTTCCTCGAGAGATGGCCTAGCCAGCAGTGAAAGATAATTAGAATCTGTCTTGAGGTCCTTGAGTGTATCGGTAAGAATGTCTACAAACCGCAAGCATGGCTGTTTCCATCTAGTTAATACTTAAATTGCCACTGTTGAGACCCGTTTTTTTTTATATATCGATGTTATTACACCTAACCCTTCCTCGAAAGATGCTCTAACAAACAATGAAAGCCGCACCGAAATCCGCCTCCGGTTTTTAAATTTATCGCGGTTAAATAAAAAAAGACAGGCAGGCGCTTTTTGGGGGATTTGTCTTATAATTGTTTAGATTATTCTCAAGGCTCTGAAAAACTGGTAGAATGAATATTAATAGAACAAAAAGGAAAAACAAATCCTTTTCCTATTAGTACAAGCATTTTTTCACAGATTGTACCAAACCTCCACGTCGACTTCACTTACAGCGTAATTTCGTTCAAAGTCGCAAGCCCACAGTGTAAGCATTTAATTAAACTTTCCTTATCGACGTGGAGCTTGAGTTAAAATTAATCCGAGGCTTTCATGACTGAAGCTATTTTCGCTAACAATGTTTTGTGAAACTTCCCTTTGTACTGCCTACCGCTTCGGCGCTGTCAAATACACAGGCTAACCACTTTATAGGTTAATTTACTGAATCAAGTATTAAGGAAAAAGTGTCCTGATTTATTCTTGAATGTATTAGTATGCATTATGATATCTATATTTTATATAGTATGTAGTTGACCAAGATGCAGGAAAACCAGTCCGAACCCTTTTCATATCCTATATTTATATTCACATTTTTTTCCTGGCCCACCAACCGACGAAAAGGGAAAATCGCGATGAAGACCGAAATATTCATTGTGTATCCTAAGACTATTTACAGATTAAAGCCTGTCTGTGTGTTTGTCTGCCTGTCTGTCTGTCTGTGTGTCTATGTATGTGTATCCTCCTCCACGATAGCGCCCAAACGCCTAATCCGATTAGACTGAAATTTGGTAGGCAGGGCAGTTTTTATTACCAACCGACGAAAAGGGAAAATCGCGATGAAGACCGAAATATTCATTGTGTATCCTAAGACTATTTACAGATTAAAGCCTGTCTGTGTGTTTGTCTGCCTGTCTGTCTGTCTGTGTGTCTATGTATGTGTATCCTCCTCCACGATAGCGCCCAAACGCCTAATCCGATTAGACTGAAATTTGGTAGGCAGGGCAGTTTTTATTAAGTCGCGGCAGGAGTTGAAAAGATTGTGGTTGAAATCGATATACCAGGGTGCTCACTAGTCATATATCAATCCCGAAATATTGAACTTAGAAACATGAAATTTAGTAAAGAGATGCCTTGTTGGGTCGAAATCACAAGTTTGATTGGAATATATCCTATACAAGCTACACAAAAAATATTTAAATACCGCCATATATTTAAATTAAATTTTAACGCCATCTATTGGCATTTGGCCCGATCCCGCCCTTAGCCGAGAAACGAACAGCGCCGCCCGAGGCGGTTTCAATGGAACCCAACCGGGTTCATCTGCGGGCCGAAGGAGGGCGCTCATCGATTTTATTTATGAAATTTTTATTCTGATAAAATCAGTCCTTGACTACTTGCCGGGAAAGGCTTGGCTTTTGTCTCTTGTGGTGACACATGTTAAGTATGGTGCGAGTAGGTTAAGAATATAACAAATCACATGACGTGTGAAGTATATAGCGAGATATTCAAATATTTGGATGTAAACATAAACTCAATAGTCCCTATCACGCAGACATTTTCTGGTATATCATACACATAGGTAATAATAATAACAATAATGTAATATTTGAAGAACACAATAGATTGCGATAATAACTGCAAAGTAGGTGACTTGACTAGGTAGTCACAGTAGGTTAACTAGGGTAATCAAACAGTGATACTACGCTCCTCGCACAATCAGGTTTTCTTCATCAATGCTGTGTGTCTCAGTTCCAGCAGATAGGGCGTTAGTTGCATATGAATGTTGAGTCGCCTTGATAAAACTTCCTTTGTTTGGAAGGGTGCGGTTGGCAACATCGCGTCACCACACGCGCGCGAAGCAGACACGTGGGCGGTCTTCAGATTTTTCAAGTACTACGGGCGAATCCGCCACCCCAGAAAGTTGTAATGCAGGGACTTAGGGGCAAAACCGGCTTACTACGCCAACATGCCCGTTAGAATTCACGCAATACCCCGAGGCACTGGGAAGTAAACCCAGCGGGCGGTCGTTGCGCCCTCACTACTATATTTGGTCGGATTTCTTCGCCCTCCTGTCTGGTCGCAGGTTTGAAGTCGCCTGTGCGGCCTACACCTGATGTTCGGGAGAGGGAGCTAATGGGCCCTTGTTGAATTGGCCACGAATACCCATTCGTTCGGGGTCGGTCACACTCACGGGTCAACACCCATCCGGCGGCCTCCACGCATGAAGTGCGAGCCCGGGTAGGACTTAGCCTTAGGGCTAGTTTTCTCTGGGGGTCAACCTTCTGGCACTCCTGGACGGGTTGTGCATTCCGGGTGAAGAGCCGGACAAAGGACGCCGTGGTCCGCGATAGATTCGGTTGACACCGTTTTACCGCTATGTAAGGGAGAGGACCGCGCAAGCGACCTTGATCCTGTAACCAGTTAGGAGGTAGGAGGTATCCTGAAGGTTAATTCCAGACGGAGATATACTTCCAAACTGGTAGTCAGGGGGCGAGGTTGCCCGCTCGGTACCTTTACCGGTGCCTCGCCGTAAGGCGTTGGCCTCTGACAAGCAGGTGGCGGAGCTTGACGGCGGACTGTTTTGTCCTAAGTCTTCTGCGCTCACATCACGGCAGACAGAACGATAAATTTCGTTAAAACTTCCTGGATGACGGGTTCGCCCGTTGTAGTTGATAGCTCTAGTTGCACCTGATGTTAGCGGTAATTCAGCTCGAATTTATCGCGGACCGTGGCGCCCTTTGTCAGTCTTTCACACGGGATCGTGCGGCCGACGGGCGGTCAACTGCTAGTGGCTTACATCAGCTAATCAGCTGATGCAACCCACCCCGCTTCTTAGAAAACGTATAAGACTATTTCTAGACCTTCCCCCCTGTTATTCGCCGTAGTTCACAGTGCGCAAACTGTCCAGCAGCGCCCGATGTCTTCTTCCAGAGGATCCGATCCCACTTGTCCACAACAGAGCCGTGACAGGAGAAACAGAGTCAATTCCAGGTTCGTTCCTCTTCGAGGAGGCTACCGTGTGCAGTTTCAACATTTTAATTATGTTTATTTATTCGCGATAATTAAGACGATTCATTTAAGACAACTTGAGACAGCTACATCTTCTATTTAAAATCTTGTAAGACTATATACTGAGTAGTCTTTCCTTGAGTGTAGGCATTAATAATAGTATTTTTTTGGATCTATTCCAGATTTATTTAAAAGTTTTGGTCGTTCTGCACTGCACTTTTTTGATGTGGTTCTTATTTATTACAGGGTATTTGAAATCCAAAATAAATTACTTGATTCTTGCTTTGTACTTTAATTAAACTAATTATGATGTAATGCATCTAAATCCTCTTCGGTCCTCTCTCTGTATCCTTCTCTCTTGTATCCTACAGAGATGAGTACAGCTGTGGCCAATACGCAATTTTCAAATGACTGCTATTTCCTTACATTAAGTGGCTGACGGTGGAACCAAGGATCGGTCAAATTATAGCTTATGTTAAATATTTTAGGCCCTCATTAGTCTATTTTACATTAAGACTGCACCGAGCAAAATAAGCGAAAACGTCAGTCACGGTTTTGTCGCTGCAATCCATAATTTTTCGGTAATAAATATTTAAAAAATATATTTAAGATCTCAACGAATGTGTTTACAATAATACAGCTTCTATAATCAAAAACCATTTGCTGGTTAATATTTCTTTCAACATAAAGTTGGGGAAAAACTTAAGAAAAGCACTCCGGTGTTTTGCTCACAATGAATAAAGAAATTAGATTTTATTTCAAATTTCAAATCGTAATAAATCACAAACGTTCAAGCTACAAGAAAGCATCACCGATATTTAAAAATGTTCCCTGCTTATTTAAATATGATTTTTTTAGAAGATACCTCGAATCTGCCATACAAATTTACTATGGCCAAATAACGTTCGATATATATACGCGAGCGCAAGGGTGAATTATTCAGTCGTCCACTAGAGCTGAGGAGGGGGTGACGTTTCTTTGCGTAGCGATCTGACCTCGAAAACCGGCCGCGATCTATTTCGTGCGCGTATAATCTCACTCACGCGGTAAAACGATGTAAGCATTTATTGAAAGTATTTTTTATTTAGATTTTATCTGGTATTAGTGTTCCTTTTTCTATTGTCGAAAGTTGTAATTAGGTCAGCTCGTGTAAGAACCTGACCTAATTATAACTTGTTTTTATCTAAATGAGCATTATATAGCATTATATATATACAAGTTTTTATCTAAATGAGCATATTATTATGTTTTAGTAAAAATGGGAAAGCGTAAGATTAAATATCATAAATTGAAATGTGGCTCAAAGTTTCAAAACAAACGACTTCTCGCTTCTATTGTACGTGCAAGTGCCATCGCTGAGCAAGACTCGCTCGCCCAGGTATAAAAATCTTAGGATCTAAGTGATAATACGTTACAAAGCAATAATTACTTTTATCACTGTACATTTCGTTCCTAGGAATCTTCGAACAATGTGATAATAGGCTCGAGTATAAGAAAACTTGATGAACACTCGACGACAAAATATACGCCGTGCAATGATTTTGCGGTAAGTTAGTTGTATATATTTTTTTTAAGTGTTCCAGTATAAACTTTACCTGTATATTTGTAACAAAGATTTTCGGTACTTAATTCAGTTACTTTTATTAACTATCTAATTTTACCAATACAAATCGTGTTTTCGATTGAGATATATACCTATATATTAAAAAAAAATAATCTGATATTGGGCTTGATTGCGTTTCTTCGTGAACTAAAATTGGAAATTAGTCCGTGTGAACGAGACAGGGTAATACGCTAGAGCGGAATGTGAAATGAACGGTTTTCACTTTTCACTTTTTCGCATTAAAACTACCCACCAAAGATAAAGCATCTGAATGTAACACAGCACAAAATGTATTCAAATTTATTCGGACGAGTATTAGTCCGACAGGTAGTTTTTATCGACGATCGTTCGTTTTATATTCCGTTCTACCTCGTTCGTATTGCTTCGTATCTCGTTCGATTGAACTAATTCCAGTTTCAGTTCACAAAGAAACGCAATCGGCCCATTGCCTACGTAATTTAAATTTGATAAAGTTTTATTATCAGTGTAAATTTGACTTGCAGTGCAACTTTTCTATACATACCTTCTTCAATATTTCCGGTCACTTCTATTTTCAGCAGCAATTCAGCAATAATTTATTAATTCAATTAATTTTATTTTAGAAATCATTTGAAACGGACTCGGATTCCGATTTCGAATTAATAACAGAAGAGGAAAATAATGATGATGTGGATTTTTTACCTGAAGGGAACAGAATAGTAGATTTTAATTACATATTCAAACAACTCCAAGAAATGGCCCATCACAACTCTGCATTTCAATGTAACTTAAATTTTTTAAAACTTACCAAGGAGATTAAGAAAGGGTTTCTATCGAAATTCTTTTTTACGTGTCGATTATGCAATGCAAAATTAGAACTTTTAAATTGTAAAAAACCAGATAGCCCAGTTGAACTTAACCTCAACCATAACGCTGTTAGTAGTTTCATGTCTATTGGCGCTGGATTTTCAGGATTGGAACAAGTTTCAGCCTCCCTGAACATACCCTGTATGTCTGATAAATTATACTCAAAGTACCATACCAAGATCTGTGAACTATGGGAACTAGCCAAAGAGAAATGCATGGAGGAAGCAGCCAAAGACGAATATAATTTAGCTGTACTCAACGGCGAAGTGGATGCGAATGGAGTACCAATGATTACTATGGTGGCTGATGGCTGCTGGTCGAAAAGATCGTATAAAAAGAACTACAACGCATTATCGGGTGCTGCAGTAATAATAGGATACAGGACAAAGAAAGTACTATATATGGCAGTAAAGAATAAATATTGATGGTTTGTGCTCGAGCTGAAAACAGAAAACACACAGTTCCAGATCACATATGTTTCAAAAACTATACAGGTTCATCTAGCGCAATGGAATCGACAGCTTTGGTTGAAGGTTTCAAAACATCATTGTAGCACCCGGGTGCTACGAATTGAAATTTGTAGCACCCGGGTGCTACAAATTTCACGCGGTAAATTCGTTTTCTATCCTATTTATAATGTCAAACAACCGCGATAGTCTTCGATTTTATATTATCTTCATCGTCTACTACGGGCCAAGAAAGCATATTAGATTTATCCCAACATTTAAAAAAAAGTACGGTGTATGTGCCATTTGAGTATTCTCAATTTTTTCCTATGTACTAATACAGCTTATTTTAATAGATATTGGATTATTACCCAAATCATCAATATTGTCGGAATGTACACCATGACAAGCTACATTCTTAACATTTTCTTTTTATGCGTTGCAATTTTTTGTATTGTCATTATCCATGTCATCAGTGTGCTTATCAACATTGTGCCGTCAGTATTCATATAAAACGGCATGACTTTTATATGTCGTTGTGTCTCAAAAACGGTAGTAGGTACACTTCCACGTACCTACTACCACGTACTACTACCTACTACCTACTACTACTACTACCTACCTACTACTACTACCTACCTACTACTACTACCTACGTACTACTACCTACACGTACTACTACCTACTACCTACTACCACGTACATGCTACATGAACATTCGGTGTATCGTCTTTCATCTCATTGCTAGTAAGGTGGTTTACATTAAACACATGGTTAACTATAATTTCACCGTATTGAGTGAAGCTTTCTACAAATTCGCGATTGATTAATTCAGGTTATGTGATGTCAATCCCAACGCTCAATCTCCCCAAATGCTTGGTATGGTTGCACGGAACGTAGATGAAACTGGAGATAAAAGAGCTTAGCTCTCTTTCTTCTATAATTCTTCTCTTTCTTCTAGAATTCTTTCATAATTTACCCAAAATACACTTAAACAGGCCAAAATTGACATATAGATAATTGACATTTATCTACTTAGCTCGTTTCCTATAAAAACCTTCAAAACCATTCGAAATTGTCAATAACTCATTGCCTTCCAAAAGTTTTCATTACCATCTGACACGTTTTCATTACCTTCCAATACGTTTCATTACCATCCTACATAAATTTGGAAGGAAAGGAAGGTAATGACAAGGAGTGGAATGAAATAATGGAAGTTTATTCTGCATATTTCCCATGATTGATGACCTTGAAGTTTCAATAACAGTGGACGAAAGACCCTACCTAAACACACCAAAGTGGATATAAACTTAGCTTTATTGTTTTGTACTTACTGTTTGACTTGGATGGATGGTAATGACTGCTGAACGGTGACAAACTCGAAATGAAGAGAAGGAACTTAAATATCTTTTTACACGGCAACTATTCACACAGCCTTCAGAGCTTACGCGACAGACTGACCAATGAGGAGCATAATGATCTACGGTAGAAGCTTGGGCTCCTGTTGCGGAGCAAGATATACTTATTTTTTTTTTGCGCGGGAAATGATAGAATCTCTGTTGCCAAAGACAAAAGTAGAAATATTTTGTTTATATGTAATTGTAGATGTCTTATATTTTAATACCTATAGTGTGTTTACCTTATCTTTCATGTATGCTAAGACAACTAAGTATGTGTTGGCAAGTTTAGGTACAACACATCGACGAATTTGAAGTTTGTGGTTTGGAGGCGGAGAGGAATGAAATTTTTCCATGTATTTTTAAGATTAAAAAAAACTATGTACTTTAGAATTAGATTTCCTAAAGAGCCTTCTCCCTCACACTTAGAGTAAATATATTTCAACAAAACTTTTTTTCTAAATGCGGTATGCAGTCTGATATTACAGGCGATTTGCACGAAATGGCGGAATGACCCATAAACACTTCATATTAGGGTTGGTTGTAAGAGATTGTCGTATGATAATAAACCCGCCCATTGTGAAATTTCACAATAAAGAGTAGAAACAAACAAACAAACAAAACAAATTACTTTCTTGTATGTATTTATAATATATTACGATGTTCGGGGTAGTCCAAAATAACTAAATGAACTTAGCACGTAAACCATAAGAGATTCATTGCCAGTCCTGTAAATGCACCCTCAATAAAGGGAGTTACTCTCTGGAAGGGTTTCAAATGTTACGTATCTCCTGTCCAAATAATCTAATAATCTCCTGTCCAAAAAGTCTTCTAATATCCAAAGCGTGAAACGATGGTTGGTGTGAAATATCGTATCTACTTTTTAAAAATTAAACAGTTTTTTTTTATTTTGGAATATTGTTCAATATGAGAAATTGAGTTTAAAGTTATACATGACTTTTTTTGTTGAGGTCAAGGTTACCGACAAAAAGCGGGTTTTATTTTTAAAATTCAGGTCTTCAAGTTTTTTTTTCTTAGTAACAAAGGCCTATATGAAAAAAAGTTTCAGATAAGTTTTAACTTGGTTTCCATGTTGAATAATCTCCTGTACAAAAAGTCTTCCAATATCCAAAGCTTGAAACGATGGTTGGAGTGAAATATCTTATCTACGAATTTTCACATTTTACACAAATTCGGTTGATTACGTAATCTTGGGGGGGGGGTAAGGCCGCAGATTACGTCTGTAAACATGTGGGAGGGAGGGGGGGGTAGAAAATCCCAAAAACGTGATTACGTAATATGTGGACGGCCCCGCCTCATAACCGCACAATCAGAGACCTGTATTCAAATTATTATGATATCGTTTATATAAATTACTGTGATATAGTTAAATATAAATATAATATAAGACGAAATAGTTAACAATGACTCAGTTTTCTGCTTTTTCTGTAAAATATCTAATTTTGACTTACACTGTACTTTTGTTTAGGCGACGATATTCGGCGCGCCATATCGTCGCGACGATTGGCGCCAACCGGTGTGCTGCGTTAAATACCTATTTAGGGCACGTGAATTATGGTCGGCGCAGTCTTAAAGAGAGAGGTAGGTAGTGAAGTAGGTTCGGTGAAGATCTATCATTGATATATTCATTGTTCGCTTTGATCAACTTTTTTGGCTAAGATAAGACCTTTACTAGAGGCGACGGATTTGCATATCAAACGGATGATCGGATTCAAGGACCTCTTTTTTAAATTTTGAGGCGTTTGACATTTTAAATAAATTCCCCTTGCTGTTTGTTCGCTCGCCGCCCTCTTCAAATTTCGGCCTTCAGGCGGATCGTCGCACTCGTTGCTACTGTCTGGCTATTACTAAACAAAAAGGCAAGGTAGGTCCGTGCGTAGATGAAATTTACGCCCAAACCAGTCGAGCAAATCTTTTAAAAATGTTTATAATGAGAACCAAAAAAATTACTATCATAATCCTTCCCTTTGGAATGCTGCAATTCTTGATTCCACTACGTCGTACAATGTCCAGTCTAGAGACGAGAATCGCCTCTTTCATCTGACTTTTTTTTGTTGAAATATGACATAGATTTCGATGACCCTAGTAACATTTATTCTTTAAGATTTCCAGGATATTTACTAATTCTATAAAATTATTCTTTCTCATGACTCCCTTTGTATTCTCAGTGCAGATACCGGTTCATAAGTATAAGAAACTTTTCAATCATCAATGATATTAACAATAGGTCATTAGAGAAGTGCGAAATATATTTGCTAGGTAGGTAATCGATACGGCACAATATAATAATAAATATTATAATAGCATTTCGTTATAAATCATTTGTTAGTAAAATGCTTTAGAATTGTTTTTTTTATTTTATTTTATTTTAAACTATTTATATTTTTTCAAAACTCTATTTGCCTTCTCAGGTCAAATATAAGTACTTAAGTAGAACAAATTTTCAATCGTCAATCTGATATTGATAATAATAGGTCATTAGAGCTATGCAAAGTATATTTGCTAGTTAGGTACCTAGTATAGATAATAAATAAATACTACCATTTCGTTATAAATCTTGCCATCAAGGGGTTATAAATAGTTTTTTTTATCCATATATAAGTTCGAACCCCACTGTCAATCCCAAATGATTCCATACAATCGCCTAAAAATAGGCTATACTCTCTTGAAAATTTGTAGCTCAATGTTTAGATACCACAGTAGGATATTGCCGTACTACGCTACAGCCGTCAGCGAATGTACTGGCCGCGCCAGATTTTTCGGTCCCTCGCCCATATGCTCAGATCAGACTTATAGTGTTTATTAAACACCAATGCACTGAAACCAAAAAGGGATAGATAACCTAATCCTTTAAAGCATTGCTATGCCTGCTTAGTTTCATTGCATTGGTGTTCAATAAATTTATTACCACATAATGGGTGGTAACAAATACCACCTTCTCCAATTAATACTGCAAGGGAAGATAAAAGGCCGCTGAAGACCTGGCCGAAGAAGAAACCACTGGCTACAAAACCTCGTTGGATGGTTCAACTCAAGCACCACCGAGTTGTTCCGCGCCTCAGCATCACGGGCCCAAGTGGCCATAATGACCGCCGACCTCCGATAGGAAATGGCACTTTGAAAAGAAGAAGAAATGCAATATGAAAGATCTGAGTATGCGGGCGAGGGACCGAGAAATTTGGCGCAGCTTATAGATGTCGTGATTTTCCAGACCGTAAAATCTTGAGGCCATATGGTGCTATGTGAGGTTGACAGTAGTCGAAACCGATTCGAAAGTGATTACATGGTTTTCAAATGTTATGGAAAACGGCATCTTATCCGACCACCAAGCAATTTTTTGGTCGTTTCACAAAATGGTCGTCTTAAATCGATTCTACAGCGATGCCATTTTCTGAACTCGTTAATAAATATGTGTGCTCATTACAGATTTTAATAATTTTTCAACAAGCAATAGCTATAAACCAATCAATTTACTTTGCGTTGATAACGTGTTGGAAGAAACCACTGGTGATATTTGTAGATTCAGATATTATAAAAGCAATATTATTAGATAGGTAGTTATTTAGTGAGCATATAAAGGTGTACCTACTACCATTTATTATAATATATGTTATAAGATTGCTCAACTCCATTTACGTTTTGGTAGGTAACACTTTTGCGCCGGAGAAATTGATGGCGAAACTAACAGAAATTTTATTTGCCATCAATAATAACATTGATATTAAATGGTTTTTTTAATAAAGAACTGATTGATTTTAAGAACACAATAATTTAACTAATTGTATCAATAAAAACATTCAATTATTAATGCCATCTATCGCATTTTTATATAGGGTTATTACATCACAGAAACAGCACGGAGTGATGTAATGCCATCTATTAGTATATCTGAACATTAAAGTGCGTAATTATTACGTATTGAAGCCTGTATACCAAATTAAAAATGTACGTCTTTTGTAAATATAAGAGTTACTTGTACGTGTAATAAGAGCTTTTTGTAAATATAAGAGCTCAGAATAATGAAATAATAGGAGCTACCATTTAAAAAATCGTTTTTGATATAGAATACCATAAATTTGTGCTAAGAGCGACATATAAAATGTTCTGCCATACTGTTATACCACGAACGCCGCCATATTGAATATAAAAGAAGATTTCTCAATTTTTGGAACTATGAGTGCTATCTACTTACACGCTGCGTTTCATAGTAAAATTCTAGCTGCCAAATCGTTGTACTGCATTGATCAATCTAATACGCTATGTAATCAATGCTACTAGTGTACGAAAGGTTCGTCTATGCCTTTTTTCAACGGCATATCTGACGCTAACGAATTTGCATATTTTTATGTTTTCGAAAGGAATATGTAGGTACCTACTTACGTCCACTCCGAAATCCCTCACTGTTCACTCTGCGTGAATGGAGAATGATCATCAGAATGAGAATGATCATTGAAATGCAAATTGAAGTCACACCCTTGTCAGCAGAGCGGTCGGTACGTCCGACGCAGGGAAAATTAATAAGTCTGTCTCATCGACTTTATTTAAAAAAGGGTCCATGGTGTGGAGTGGGGTGGGTATTATTGATATTTTGATGCTTGCTTTGTTTGCCACAAATAGGCAAACCAAGAGAGTACCTTCTCTCTGGAGTTTTCCACGTGCTCCCTGATTATTAGATCCACATGCTCCAGGGGCGGATCTATATAAGGGTTTTTTAGGCTGCAGCCCAGGGCCCCGTGGATATAAAGGACCCCAGCCTCCATTGTAAACAATGGACAATATTGTGAACCGAGTTCCTACCGAGGCTAGTGTCTTGTCAACTAGTAATGAATGTTTGTTTAAATTTTACTTATATTAACTAGCTTTAAAATTAATATCAATACTTGCTTAATTAAGCTACTAATTAGGATATTACTAAAATTAGTATTAATGTTGTTTAGTTTAATGTTGTTTAGTAGCAATAGCATTAGTATTAATGTTGTTTAGTAGCAACAATTTCTTACGCTAATTGATTTGCCTATTTTTAGTGAAAAGTTAAATGTCTTACAGTTGTGTTTGTGTGTATATTGTGTACCTAGTGACCTAGACATAATTATAAAAAAAAGTTTTTTGGTCAAAATGGCAATTAGTTGGTTAATTAGGCAGGCCCCCAAGTAATATTAGCCCAAGGCCCCACAAACGCACGGTCCGCCCCTGACATGCTCCCTGCTTTTTAATAAATAAGTAGTATAAAAATAAGGCAAATTAAACAATTAAATTAATTTATACATATTTAAGGTTAGAATTATCTAATCTATGACAAACCTAAAGAATACTAGGGGTTTATTATTTTTCCGAACATAATAATAATTATTATAATAAATGAAAACACACTGAATTTCTTTTATGTTCAACGTTATCTCAGTTGCTCCCGATTGGATTATCAGTAATAGTCAGGATCACAGGCGCCGCAAGGTGGCTGCAAGGGAGTGCACTTGCACCTAATGAAAGAAGGGGGAGAAGGGTTATGGCAGCAGGGGGAAAAAGGGTTATGAAGAAGGAGGATGAAGGCGGCTAAAGCCATATGGAAAAAAGTCTTGTAACGTAGAATACAGCGTGAGTGTTTAATTAGTGAAAGCCTTGAAGTGGGTGAATCAGTACCTACGACCAAATAGGCAACTTTTGACAATAATTGTTGAATAAAAAAATATAATAAAATTACATTTTATTCCAAATGATTTACAACAGTTTGAGAATCAATCAGCTGTTTTTTTTTAATAAATTATCGAATACGAATAACTTACAAATTACACTTTTTCCATGTTATTAAAACATCAGAATCTTAAAACTAGCAACAAAAAATATTTTTATTTAAAAATATACTTATATCATTTTTAATATCGCAAATGACCAACGAACTCTTGTGATTTAAATTAAATACAATATTTATGGCGACTTCTTCGATTTGATTTATTTTGTTTTAGTAAGTTTTTTAGTAGGTACGTATGATTTCTGAGTTAAATATTAAAATATATACATGTTTTTTTAAGTTACTTTTAAGGGACTCTTTATGTCCCATCAATTTAAATAAAATCTATTGAACCAATTTTCACAAAACTTGACATATAATAATATGTTATTTACATCGCCCAGTTGAATGTATCAAAACAATCCATACTCCATCGCAAAGCTTATGGTTCTCAAAGAGTTAATGTAATAAAAGCGTTCAATACTACATGATGTGCCTGTGGATTTTTGATTTTTCCATCAGCTTAGTACATAAACGTAGAAGTTCGTCAATATCCTTATTTCGAACTAACGTGAACTGTTGTTGATAATACGGACTTAGATTCGATAGTATTATCCCAATTGTTCATCTTCCGAAAGAGGATTAGACAATCTGTTGAAGTAGGTACTTTTCCAAGGTGTGAACAAAAACATGAGTTTTATCGTCGGTTTTTGCTTACCAGGACGAACAAACATCAGCACATCTATGTCATAATTCAAACATCCGAAATTGGAACGCAATTCACTATCTAACTGCTTCCAACTGTAACTTCGAAGTTCTAGCTCGATACCAACTTAACGGATGTCCTTGGAATAATTCGCATGCGGAACTCTCAAGTCGTTTGTTGATCGGCGATGTACGCGATCAGCGATTTCTTCTAATTGCGCAAGAAAAGACACACATAACACAGCAGGCAGCTGAGCTCGCAGCGAAGACTCACTGCGAGTATATGTGCTTCGTGTGACGGAAGCTTTAGGGTACGGAAACGGTACCTATACTGGAGCTTTGCCAAGCGTCGTGAGAACGCGGTTTTAGATTCCTAAATTTAAAATTTAATTATAAACTAGACTAAATTCTAAAATAATAGATTATAATATTATAATAAATAAATAAATAGTAACCGATTTGAATTTCGTTTATTGATTTCCAGTGAATATGTACCCGAATGCGGCAACACTGCCTTTGGCGCCATGTAACAAGATGGCGGAACCTTGCTGTCATGTCATGTTGGACTTGTTTGTGTTACGGCTTTCGCGTTCCATTTTCCTGTTTTCTCTAGTCAATCCGAAGTTTTAAATCTTCTGTTGCTAATCAGAGAATGGGTATCTACATATTTTTATTCGTATCACATCTGTAGCCATTCATATTCGATTCGTTTTTCGCATGCGAAAAAGTGCCGTATGATTTTGAGGTTTCCTTGATAAAATGTACTCTATTGTAATTTTGAAACCTGCGTTTTACTGATAAATATTGACTGGATTCGTTTCATTTCAGCCACGCAGCCCCAATGAAGATTAAATCGGATGTAGACATCGCTGATAACGCGATTTTGCAGACCGATCTCGCGTCTAGGAAGACTGAACCTGGAATATTGAATCGATCCTTTACCGCTTCGCCGAGGAGTAAGTGGAAGGAGACTCACGGAAGGACACGGACTTATTCAAACCACGAACTGAATAACTCACAAGTAATTATATGCCATAATTGCGACTCATGCGTGCGTACTCATGCGCATGCACATGCATGCGTACTCATGCGCCATTGATAACAAAATGAATGTGTGTGCATATTATTTGCGCACTTCTATTCATTAGGGTTTTCTTTTTATTAATATATTCTATTATGGATATACCTGTCCTTGTCGGAGATGCATACTGCGTTAACTCTGTTGCTCACCGATACTAGATACAAGACTAGGTATAGTTCAGCTAAGATGTATGAATAAACAAGTAAACGTTTTTGGTATTTTTGCAGGTTAGCAAACTCTTGAAGATGTTTTAACTTCGCCCCACTATATTCACCAAACTGATTCCGAATGTGTAAAAATCTTTGTGAGGCGGGCTTTTCTAGAGGCGGACTCTGTAGAGATTTATTTATAAATAAACGAGATATAGGCGTTTATAGGTGTCGATCACCTATATGGCAGTAGGTTAGGTTAGTTTTTTTAAAACGATTCATAAACAGCTATATGGCGGTGGGTTGTTAGTAAAAAAAAATTGCGGATTTAGCTAAACTGCAATAATAATTAAAAAAAATACAAACGGAGCTGCTATGGAATTCACGGACCGGAGTCGGGCCCATCGTAATACTATTATTACACTTCTGGGCGGTGAGCGGTGGACTCCGGCCGAACGACCGACTGTGGTAGGTTTAGGACAGCTGTCTTGCCACATTCACTCCCCCTTCGAAGCTATAGAATTTGAGATACGGAAATTGCAAGTTTAGATATTTTTTCTAGGAAGGAGTTGATTATTTTCCTGGAGAGGCCAGGGTCTTTAAACAGGTGAAACAGACATTTGGCCATGCGCTAACTTCCACCGCATGAAGGTGAACAGTGAAGCCGCTCCGGGTGACGGCATTTGCGAGATCATGGTATCTATTTAGTATGTACTCGTAATCTTTTCTCGATGAACAGAGTATAGTTCAAGATCTATAATCATTAGCTATGGATATTTTTCACTCACCGCACAAACCAGGGGAGTCGCATACTTTAGGAGGGTCCATAAAACATCGCCTGGGGAGTCTTGCAGCTCCGTTTAGAATACTCTCGAATCGATCGCTCTTGCAATTGCTCCATTCAGTATTATGAAGCTCTCGTTTTTGTTACCCCTATTGGAGAATAGGCGAACTTCTGGCTCTCGCATTGAAAGTCGCTGCGATTCAAGGTTCAATCGCTAAAATGATGTGTTACCGCAATAGCACATTATTTTTTGAAGAAATCTCGGTGTTTGCAGATAGTTTCTATTAAACCCTTGACCGTGCTCATAATGGGGATTACTTAGCCAAGCGACACGTAGCGAAATGTTTTTAATTATTATAGCATCTTACTTGAAAAATAATTTAACCCGTATGATACGACCAAATCTGGTTCTGAAACAATTATCCGTTGAGTATGATACGACCAGATCTGGTTCCGCGTTTATTTCACTTCTTTGACGTTCTCATATTTATTCATAATTATCTAATTGTTTTACAAAATGATATTTCAATATTCTATATTCGAAATTTCAATGCAATCATTGTGCAGTTGTTCTTTTTATGATTGGTGTAGTAGTTTCGTAGTTATAGTACTTTAAGGTCGATGTCGCCGAAAATCCTGCAAAAGAGACAGATGCATCCATGAAAATACCCATTTACTCCAAGGGTTAAATATGACATATTTATGTTATAACATTTTAACTAATTTTTATAATTTAAATCAATAGAAATAAATATTAACTTATTATTTTATGATTTAAGAGATCATTTCTTATGTTAAGATATCTATTGATTTATAATATATTAATAATGTTTCATTCAATTAATAAAATTCATTCAATTAAAAATATTTATTTTAATTCTTTCTAAAACAATAGGTATAAATCTATGATTTATTCCATAAATTTCAGAACATTGTCCAAAAAATAATCCTGGATAATTTATAAATATTAATGATTGATTTAAACGACCAGCAAAAGCATCAACCTTTATTCCTATACTTGGAATAGTTCAAGAATGAATAACATCTATAGAAGAAATTAATAGTCGAATATTATATTTAAATGGCAAAATTAAATGATTGTCAGTTTCTAATAACCGATATATTTTTTTTGATCAACAAAGGAACGTAATTTATAATTTAAAGTTTATATCACGTTTTAAAGTTTAAACTAATTACAGCTAATTTTGACAGAATGTAGAGCCGAACGCATCTCTTTGATCAATCGAGGTTCCGTAGTTGAGTATTTGAGTAACGAGAGAAAAGTGAGTGAACGGTCATTATATTTTGTTAAATTTCATTAGCAAAAGTGTTCATAACACTTTCGTTCACTTGACCCTTACGCACACACAGAAAAAAAAAATATTTGGATATGTTGAAGACGACTTTAGCCGCTGTGTTAAAATAATAGTATGTGGTTGTGCAAGGGTCGGTTGGAAATCAGTATGAAACCTGTTTAGAAAATCGGCTGTTTTTTGACAGGAGGAATTCTTTTCCCTATGCGAAGTGTGAAATCGAAGACGCTCGCTGTGCTAAAATTTAAATCCAAACATAGGACGGTTAATACCGCTCTGCCGTATCACATCAATCCAAAAATGACGGTTATACCCGCTGTGCACGCAAAAGTTTTAAAACTATTCTCGCTTTTTACTCGCCAAAAGCGATTGGATGCTGAACTTTCGAGCACAAAAATAGGACCGAGATGACCTAGGGACGCTTGTAACAATGACTTTCGCATAATGCAAAGCTATTATTGGTGATGATGGTGCATTTGGCAGTAAGATGATTGTGATAGTATGGGGGATAACCAATCACACGGCTACCCGCATCTAACCCCTCCCCCCCTATTGCCCACCTGTGCATATAGATCCTGCAACCCAGCTCACCTGGGAGACCGATTGCAGTATCCTCGATAGAAGGAGGCCGCACACAGCAGCCATCGCAGCCTGATTTGAGCCCATTATTTTCCTCTTACAGCCAAAGCCAGGCATTTACATATCTTCCACTCCTATCCTTCCTTGAAGACGGACGAACCTGGAAAGGACTCTGTTTCCCCTGTCACGGCTGTCTCATGGACAGGTGGGATGGGATCCTCTGGGGGACGTACTCGACATTAGCCAATAAACTGCACTCCTGCGAATCACTGGAGGAGGAGGGGTCCGGAAATGGTTTTATACGTTTCCTAAACAGCGTTTCCAATGACCTGATGTCAACTATTCTTAAAACGACTCGGTGGCCACCCGATCCCGTGAGGAGACGGGCAAAGGACGCCACGGTCTGCGATAAATTTGAACTGAATGACCGCCAACATCAGGTAGAGGCCGCGCAAGTGATCTCAAACCTGCTACCAGACTGGAGGATGGAATAATCTGGACAAAACTGGTAGTGAGGGCATGAGGTCGGTGGGTTTACTTCCCAGTGCCTCGCGGTCAGGCGTTGGTCTCTCTTAGGGCACGTTATAGTAGTTAAACAGTGGACTGTGTTGTCCCTAAGTCTCTTCGTTCACCCTATGGTTGAAAGAATGATCCAATATCTTTATCACTTCCTGGGTTGGCGGGTTCGCCTGTAGTAGTCATCAACTTTTAAGTCCTTGTGCACCCCTCCGCCAGCGACAAGCTCCGGTCCAATTGGTGGCTGTGTCGATCGCTGCCATACAAGTATCTGCTTCCTCATTGCTTCTCACGCCACTGCGTCCTTTCCCCATGTGTGGCATACACACTTGACATTTGCTTTTTTTTTCAGTGCCCATGACATTCTTTGTTTAATTAAATGTAAGTATTGTTTACCTTTAGATAATGCCTTCGGCGAGCGGAGTGCCAGGCGGAAGTGGCGTAATACCATCGAATGACGAATGCGGAATCAAAGATGTTTGGAAACACAACCTGGAAGAGGAGTTTCGAGCAATTAGACAAGTATGTTTTTCCACTCAACTAATCAGGCGTCCAATGCAATTAAAGTGGGGGAAATTTCTTCCCCCTAAATTTCTTCGCAACGTTTTCATGGTTCGTTTCACGTTGTCATTTCAATTTTCAATTCGAGAAGTCTGACTAATGAAATAATTTTAAAAACCAGAACGAACAAACTAATTGTGCCACTCCACCCAGGAGTGCTGCTGAGACAGTACACCAAATACACTAGGGGCACATTTTTAAGGTTGAGGAGAACCAGCCTTTAAGGAAGAGAGGGAAAGATAAATCACTCGACCATTATAATAACAACTTAAGCCAATATAGGAAAGTAGGAGGGTGCGGATGTAGGATTGTGAGGGCAGTAAATGTAATTAATGTATTTGTGTCTGTCTGTCTCGCTTCTTTCGTCCTTATTTAGTTTATTCGGGACTTTCTATCTATCTGTCTTTTCTTTGGTGTTTCCTTGTAATGGTGATGTACATATTGAGAATCTACAGTCACAATGTAAACGACTGAACTAATGCCAGAATCTGAATGACTGCTACTGCTTGAGAACTTGGAAAATGGGACTCGGGATATTGCAGAGCAACAGAAATTTATTTAACGGGGAAATAGCGCAGTAATATCTCAGATATATGCAACTCCACAGAACCTTTGGAGGGTTAAAATGGCACCAAAAGTTTTCAAACACACATTTTGGGAACAGAGTCTACACGTGAGTGGTCTTTGAGCTCTCTCTCAAATCCTTGTTTGTTTTCTTTAAGGTAATTCAAAAATATCATTGGGTTGCCATGGATACGGAGTTTCCGGGTGTGGTAGCAAGGCCACTTGGAGAATTTCGATCGACCGCAGATTACCAGTACCAACTGTTAAAGTAAGTATATATTTTATCATCAAAACGTTCCTTTATGCACCAAACACCAAAACATTCCTTACTGCACCAAACACTTGATCACACTGCAAGGGAGTATACTTTTTTTAAGAATGAAACATAACCCCACACAATATAATTTCCAGTGTTTTAGCTCATGTATTGTTATGGATAAGCCAAAGGGAATCGCCTGCATCGAATTGCTGAATTTCATTTTATAATGTTTGATAAGGAAATAATTCGCATTGAAGTACAAAGACGGGAATGTAATAATATTTTTATGGCACTAAACAAAAATATATTCTTATTAATTTACTAAGATTTCAAAATTTTGCCATTTTCTTGGTTATAATATTTAATTTACATAATTAATTATATGACATTCCAAAATTCCATCAATATTATCTGAATAACTACTATTTTACCACTTACATTACTCTACGACTATTTTACTAATTTTGCATCATCTTGGTATGCCGTTTTGTTGTGGGGGGAAATTTAGCCGCGATTTTTTTGCTAGATTTGTCCTAAGCGATTATATCTGATTTTGTTACTTGTGACAAATTGCCCAAAAATTAAGTTTCCGAATCACTTAACCCCGGAGTCCAAAACGCCAAGGGGTGGTTGTGGTGGTTCAGATCTGCGGGTAACCATTTCAGCCAGCCACTAATAAATTATATAAATATATGATATACACGACTTAACAAGATTAATTATTAGGTAACAAAAGATAGTTCGATAAAAATTTTATATTGTTAGTGTTCATTGTGATTTATAAAAAAAAGATATTCTTCTCCGTCGTTCCCTCATTAATGAGGATCGTGGCCACTCGACCACAGTTTGCCTAAGAGGCTCCTCCACTTCGACCTGTCTTCTGCATGGCGGGTCGCAGATTGTATTGACCCTTTTGTAACTTCTTTGATGAAGTCGTTCCATCTGGCCTGTGATCTGCCTCTGCTTCTTCTTCACTTGACCCCCGGAAAGCATTTTCTCCAGATTCTCTGGGTTTCTCCTGGCAACATGACCGAAGAACTGCAGGACCCTTCTCATGCATACGGTGGAGAGCCTCACTTGGATGCCGAGTTCTTCCAGGACAGATTTGTTGGTGCGGCAGGCTATCCATGGGATTCCTAGCATTTTACGCCAACACCACATCTCCAGTGCATCGATTTTGGTGTGTATTCGAGCCTTCAGGGTTTATGTCTCCGATGCATAGAGAAAGATCGAAAAAACCAGAGCTCGAACTAGCCTGACCTTGGTCCGCTGACTTATACCCCGATTCTTTCACAGCCTAAAAAAAATTGGCCAAAAATTTGCGGCGCGACCTTTTTGCGCTCGAATGCTGGCCTCCGAAAGGTTAAAGCAAACAGTTACATTATAGTCACCAACAATAACCTTATCACTTATTCATTTCTGTCGGCGTCAAATCATCGCTGAATCCCATTACATTTAATACCTTTCCTATACCATTTTCCTAACTTACAATGAAATGCTGTTTCGATTATGTGCCTATTGTCCTTTTAGCTTAAGTAAAACTTTAGTGACATTCCAGTTAAAATGAAGAGCCCGCAGAGAAAGAGAGTAGTTTTATATAACATTGTAGACGCGTCTGTCTGGTTTTTTTACCGACCGTCCCGGGACTTGCGCGCCTTTCATGTTAATATCTCGTTTATGGCCACTTAAATATTAACCATTTCCAGAGTTTTAAGTCGATACAGCTTCAGTTAACGCTTGCAACGGCATGTCCATTGTGCACAAGATCACCGTCTTTTTCCCTCCTCTTCCTCGTTTTTAATGGCAATAGCACCAATTTGCAGGTGACTCCCCGCCTTGTCCGTCCGCACCAAAGTCTGCGATGGTACAATTACATTAATTTAATAATAATAATTAAACGCTTTATTTGCGTTACCAAAAAGGCGAGCTTATTGCCTAAAAGCAAAAATTAAAATTTATATAAAAATAATGATTTATAAAATGCTACAATAATTAAAATAATAACCCTTATTTTCAGATGCAATGTGGATTTACTTCGAATAATTCAACTTGGCTTAACTTTTATGGATGAAAATGGCAAAACCCCGCCCGGATACACAACATGGCAGTTCAATTTCAAGTTTAACTTACAGTAAGCAAAATAAATAATTATATTTAGAAAACTAGGACTGTAATGATAGATTCAGATCCCTTGTTTGTTTTCATGCATTCAGATCCATTATAGATTCAGACACATTGTCTATCTGACATACAAATTACTTTTGTTTAAATAGCCTAATTTATTCTGCAATATTTTTTCTGCAATAGTGCAATTTATTTATTTATTTATTTATTTATTTAAGAATTAATTACTATAAAACATTGATTAGCTTACAAAAATAACAGGAACCGAATGGCAAAACCTTAACCTTTTGCTTATTTGTTTCTGTCACCCAACTGGGACTAGCCCGTTCTAGGGTGGACAGGACTCCAATATTACAATCAAGTTTGCTTGATTACTTGGTTGCCTACAAATGTACAAGTTTTAGTAAAAAGCTAATGACACTAAATTGCCCTAAAATGTGGTCTTCAGAATAAAATAAAAAATAATAATAATAAAAAAATATTTAAAATATATAATAAATAAAATGCAATTCCATTATTAAATCGGCAATAAATATAATATAAAATTCGATTAAATAATATAAATAAAGTTATATGTTCTAAGTTATTTATTCTGCAATAGTTTTAAAAAAAAGTGCGAATCCGAACGAGAGACTTCGCACTAGTATTTTGTTGTGAGTTAACCAAAACAAAAAGTATTAGGAAAATTTGTTCATAACATCCAAGTGCTACTCTTTTTTTAACGATATTACTGCCAAAAATGTCCATAATCCTACTAATATTATAAATGCGAAAGTTTGTATGTATGTATGGATGTTTGTTACTCTTTCACGCAAAAACTACTGAATGGATTTTGATGAAACTACAATAATATAGCTTACACATCAGAATAACACATAGGCTATAATTTATAAAGATATAGCGTGAATTATATAAAATATTACGATAACTATCAAGTAAGTAGGAAAAAAATCTAAGAAATTGACATTCGAAATTTAAATTCTATCCTAATATTATAAATGCGAAAGTTTGTATGTATGTATGGATGTTTGTTACTCTTTCACGCAAAAACTACTGAATGGATTTTGATAAAACTTTACAATAATATAGCTTACACATCAGAATAACACGTAGGCTATAATTTATAAAGATATATAGTTTTCTATCATCATTATCACAATTTTCCATCACCACGCGGGTGAAACCGCTAGGCGCATCTAGTAATACAAATAAATACAGAACACTACTGAATATCTACTAGTGATGAAGTGATTATGATTCGAATACAGTGATGAAACGAAACAATGAGATTATGCCCGGCACCGAAACACAAGAAAGATCACATTACAATTCGGCACCGAAACACAATAGATCACGACGCAGCACGGCAACGAAACATGATAAAAATAACATGGAAACAAACGAAAAATCAAGGTGCAACGCAGCAGTCAGAATAAACCAATACAAAACAAACATTACAAAATGTTTTGATTCCTGGGGAAGATCTCGATAACATTACGGGGTTTTAGAATCCTACAACTATCAACTTTACTTTGATGATCTTTGCCGTTTGTTAGGCTGTACGGGGTAGGCGGAAAGTTGCTAGATTTGCCCACGAACTAGTAAAGGTTAGGCCCATACCTGACCTATGCAGTAAATCAGTTTTATAAATAATCTGCAGTATTTTAATTTTGAATATAAGTAATGTAGACAATGTGCTTTTGGGCTCATAGGCCCGATTATTTTAGAAGAAATAATCATAATCATCGATTATTTTCTGTCATAATCGTAATTGTAATCATCGATTATTTTCTATCAATCGTAATTGTATTCTATTCATCACTAGTATCTACTTAATAAATGTTCAGGAAAGGCAAAAATATATTTTTTGTAATTAAAAAATAAATTTTCTATCACTAAATAACCAAACATAATGATGATTCTACAATAAAGATAGATAAACACTAATTCGATTTGATTTCACTATTACCGTTCGCGAGTTTCTATATGAGCTCTGCACTGCATCTGTATTTACATTCGATTTAAAAATACAGACATATCAGGGTTTGAGCTCACAATCAGATATCTGATTGTGATTGTGGAAGTTTTTTTGTTCTCCTGAAAAGTTAACAAAATGACTGCTACGAGGTGTCAACTTATGGCCATCGATATGTCTCTTTGTCAGATGATAACGCTAGCACTTCTATGAACGTCAGAACTGAAAACGTGTTTTTTTTTTAACTTATGCCTATTAGTGAAATAAGGGACCAAATGTAGTAAAATATTATGCTTTGTATATTTTAAAATAATCACTGTTTTCAGGGAAGATATGTATGCGCAAGATTCCATAGACTTATTACAAAATTCGGGGTTGCAGTTTAGAAAGCATGAAGAAGACGGGATAGAACCTTTTGATTTTGCATCATTGTTGATGTCTTCAGGTATGTCTGACATTTCTTTTTATTTTCTATAACTAATGTTGCTATAAATCTAGATGCTGCAAATGCCATGATTAGATGTTGCAAATGCCATTATGCTGCAAATGCCAAGAGGTAGAGATGGTAGGAGGTTGAATTGAAAGAAGCGCCGATAATAATCTTCTATATAAATGAAAATTAAATGTTGTTCGTTGGTAACCGCATATTAGGTAGAATGGCTGAACCGATTTGGCAAATTTTTTAAAAAAATGTTTGTAATAGTCTAAATAAGGTCCTAACGCAAAGGAAAATTGTAAAATTTGCCAGGAAAATTTGGGAAAAACTGAAAGTGCTTTTTTTCTACTCACTATTCGAACAATGGATATCCGTAATTATTTTTTTGAATAGGAATGACATATTAGGTTGTTTTTTTTTTGCTTTGATCGCTATGCTCTCAGGATGGAAATATTTCAACCATATGTATTTAATTGAAAAAAGTCTGGAAGGTCTTATGAAAAATCCGGAAAAACGCATTCCAGCCTAAATTAGAATTAAATTACATTTTTCTACTTTTATGTTTTGCGATCTCTCCAACAAATGTAGTTATTTTATTTATATTCCAATTTATTTATTTCGATATTGATCTGTATTTTGAAATGTGCCAGAATGATGACTTCGCCCAGACGCTGCTGGAATCAATTGTAAAAAAAAAATATGACGGAAACAACAAACTTTTAGTTACCCACATATATTTTTTACTGATGTATAACATCATTCTTTTTCAGTCCAACCAAGCAACATCAAGTCTTGGGGTGACACAACTGATATTTTCCTGTGTTTACATAATACAATGGCTTTTCACAAATTCACAAAACGATCACAAACAAATTTATTGAAATTTGGTCTTGTCAGCTAGTAATAAATAAATACAAATGGAGCTGCCATGGAATTCACTGACTGGGCTCGGGCACGTCATAATATTATTACACTTCTGGGGGAGGAATGGTGGACCCTGGACTAACGACCGGCTGTGGTAGGTTTAGGACGGCTGGCTGTCTTGCCGCATGACATTGTAGCCACAGCGTGTGTGCGGTTTTCAGACATTCTGTCCGGACCGGATATCGTGATAAACTCAAGAACCTTTGGACAGGTTCTAACCTTGTTTTCACTGTTAGTTAAGCCATCTTCCGAGAAATGTTAAATTGTAATAGCCCATTTGCGAGGCACGAGAACGGGCGAGTGTGTGAACGGGCCCTTGAGGCTCGTTTTGGTCAGGAAGATGACCAAAATTTTGTTTGACATTGTATGTAACCTCCTCTCAAACAATAAATTTCAAATTCAAATTTCAAAGGCAGCTTGCAGTAGGTATAATAAATATACGATTTTTATTCCTGTTTTTACACCGTTATGCAGTTTTACACACCTTACCTACCCTTTTTTCATTACAAAAGCAAAGATTAAATTGGGATTTTTTTGTGGTTGCAAAATACTACTTCAGACTACCATTTTTGGCCAAATCTGTGTCTTTCGTCCAAAAATGCATTAGCGAAGCCCAGACCTTGCTTGCTCTCGTCTGTTATAAATCTCAACATTTGTTTTTATTTTTTAGGTGTGGTGCTTGTGGATAATGTGAAATGGCTTAGCTTCCACTCGGGCTACGATTTTGGATATTTGTTAAAACTCCTAACAGATCAAGGTCTCCCTCCAGCGGAGAGTGATTTCTTTGATAACTTGAGGTTATACTTTCCCACGGTGTATGATGTCAAAGTGAGTATTATTGTTTTTTACTTGTATTATGCACCACAGTTGTTATTGCGATTGATTGTGATAAAAACTTGTCTATATGTTCGTTGTCGATCAATCGACCAAAGTTTCATGGCGGACATTCTCAGTATTCAACGATCCTTTGTCAAAAAGAAACGCATTCACTCCGATATTTGTCGGCTTTTTAGCGACTGTCAAAATATAGCAGGCACAACATTGACCCTGTTGAAGCGAGCTTGTGTTTCAGTGGTTTTATCGCTATTTAATAAAACTACCTGTTTGGTTGAGGTGGCTGTTTTGCCAAAGAGGAAATCCTTAGTGAGAGTAGTGCATTGATCGCGGGCATTAACAAATGAGCTGTAATTGCATCAGTCTTTCAATAAAAATCGACTCCCTCATATTTGAAATATTTATGCTTTTGTATAGTTTTGGTGAATTTTAGTGATTTAATTTTCATATCAACTGAAAGTGACACGATCTCCGCGTGTTTGACAGTTTGAAACAGACTTTAACCCTTGGAGTAAATGGGTATTTTCATGGATGCATCTGTCTCTTTTGCAGGATTTTCGGCGACATCGACCTTAAAGTACTATAACTACGAAACTACTACACCAATCATAAAAAGAACAACTGCACAATGATTGCATTGAAATTTCGAATATAGAATATTGAAATATCATTTTGTAAAACAATTTGATAATTATAAATAAATATGAGAACGTCAAAGAAGTGAATAAAACGAGGAACCAGATTTGGTCGTATCATACTCAACGGATAATTGTTTCAGAACCAGATTTGGTCGTATCATACTCAAGGGGTTAACCTTTTTCCTTCCTACGACGGGTCAGTAGAGCGCCGTCTCTATCTCGCATCGTCTAAAATCCTGGCGGTATTAAAACGAATTTGATTTACATTATACCATTTTGGTCATAGCAATAACGACATTCGTTATACCGCTCAGATACGTACGAAACTAATGAGGGTTTTCGTTAAAGGAGCCTTGATTGCGGACGACTCTCCAGAGAGTTTTATGCGCTTACTAAAAAGGCAATTAAAAGTAATTATTTACTAGAGATAAGTTTTTTCAGTTTGATAAACATAAAATAAGGGCAGCCAAATTTTCCATGCAAGAAACATACTGTTGTATGTCCCAGTATTTTTATTCAGTTGCTGGCAGTTCCAGTCACAAAAGGATGTATGTCATATGCCGTTGGGACTTTAGAAGCTGTTTTTTATTATTTTTTGTCGCTTATTTTACGTTGGTCCCTAATTTATATGAAGCCCATATTATATTGATTAGTCCACATTACACATGCATATAAATTTCTACACAATAAACACATACGTATAAATTTCTACCTTTTTATTTTTTTTTTAACTTCGACTTAGAATCCATGGAAATGTTTCATTGATTGTATTGAATTTTCAGTATCTGATGAAACTGTGTAAGAACCTGAAGGGTGGTCTACAGGAAGTTGCAGATCAATTGGAACTACGAAGAGTTGGACCTCAGCATCAGGCCGGTTCTGATTCGCATCTCACAGGCATGGCATTCTTTAAGATCAAGGAAGTAAGTGTTAATAACATTTTTTCTAATTTTCAAATGTAAAAGAACACCGAATAATAATGTTGACTACGAAAGAAACGAAACTATTGATTTTCAAAAAGACTAAAGACTGCTAAATCAGTCTGGCCAAGTTATCTTAGTATGGTAATAAAGTAGACTATACTGGGCTCGATTGTGTTTCTTTGTGAACTAAAATTGGAAATTAGTTAATGCATGCGGACAAGTGACAACCATCCATTTCACGTTCCGCTCTAATTTATTGCCCTTTCTTGTACAAATGAACTAATTTCCGATAACAGTTTCAGAAGATACGTAATTGAGCCCACTGCCAGCGACTTAATATTGAATTCAGATCTGACAATTTGAACTTATTCTTATTTGTCAAATCATTAATTACCTGGATTTTTTTGTGTTACCAGCATTATCGTAAAATTTTTTTTTGGTAATACATTTCTTTAGTTTATAGTATACTTTGCGTATTTTAACTCATTAATGACTTATGGACTACTGTTTTGGGGAAATGCCGCAACCAGTAAAAGAATCTTTCTTTTGCAAAAGAGAGCACTGCGCAGCATGTATCAGGTAACGACTAGGACCTCATGCAAAGAATATTTCAGCAAGGCAAGGGTAATGACTATGTATTCGGCGTTCATATACCAGTGTTTAATGTATGCTAGACAGCACCTCGCAGAAACTGCAATTACAGTAGAGCGTCGATTATCCGAACGTCGGTCAACCGAACGACCGCTTAACCGAACTGCTGCGGCCGCAGACTCTTGCTTAAAAACAGAACTCGATTGCCATGAATGTGATGAAAAGACGTTCAAAAATGGATGAGGGTTGATGATGCAGATCCAGGGTACCATATCATGCAGGACAGCGATATTGTAGACCCCGGGACTGATAATGCTGACGCCGCCAGCACCTCATCGACTAGTGAATCAGAAAATGAAGATGAAAATATATCTACACCTTCTGAAGCATTTACATGTCTAGCTACTGTCTTGCGATGGTTTGAAGCTCAAAATGAAAGCGACCAGTATCAGATATCTGTACTGAAAAAAGTGCGGGAATTAGCTGCTCATAAGCGGGTAGGCTTGCTTCGACAGACCAAAATTAAGGACTTTTTTAAGCGTTAATTAGTACTTCTTCATGTACGTATGTATTACATACACACATATCTATTTTATTCACGGGATTACTACTCACTATTGTAATAAATAAAAAAAGTTAAAACAGATTACATAGATAATACATATTATTATGTCCATATATGGTTTTAATAATACAGTTTTTTATACAGTTCGATTATCCGAATAAATCGGTTTTCCGAACACCCTTGTCCCCCAATTAGTTCGGATAATCGACTCTCTACTGTAATTCAGACATTCACTCGCATCATACCCGCGGTAGCTAGCTCCCTTTTATGCGTACCCCGAATACGACTGGCAAAAGTACAGAATACTCCCTACAAAATTTAAACAGCTGGAGGACATAAATTTAAAAAAAAACATCAAGGAGATGCTGATAAGCCACCCTTTCTATAATCTGGCTGAATTTGAGGGCCATGATTTTTTAAATATTGTGCCCATTTAAATTACCTAAAAAAGTAGAGCCTTTTTGTCTGATTATTTTATATGGTCTTATAAAATAATCAGACGGTCTTATAAGATCATGGGAGCTAACGGGCCCATGATGAGTTGGCCATGATGACCCATGTGTTCAAGGTCGGTCACACTCACGGGTCAACACCCATCCGATGGCCTCCACGTACGGGGTGCGAACCTGGGTAGGACACTGGGTCAACCAGTCTCCCCTGGGAATCAAACCTCTGGCGCTCCTGGACGGTCTGCGCACCGAGCGGCGCAAGCCAATCGATTGTGCTCTCCGACTAACAGTCGGGGGAGTCTGGGAACTGTATTGTTTCCTATAGAGCGGGGGTGGTTGTGTACCTTATGGCGACTGCTCTTGAATTGACCATTGGCCATCCGATCCCGGTTCAGAGTCGGGCAAAGGACGCCTTGGTCCGAGATAGATTCGGTACACACCGCTTCACCGCTTCGTAAGGGAGAGGACCGCGCAAGCGACCTCGAACTCGGAACCAATCGAGAGACCGGAGAAATCTGGTCACAATTGGAAGTAAGGGCGCCAGTGTCTTGAGCCGCTGGGAAGTAATTCCTGGCTGTCTCGCGGTAAGGAGTTGGTCTCTTACGGGTTGTGGCGTAGCTAGACGTCGGATTTGTAATGTCCAAAGTCTTCTACGCTCACTGCACGGTCGATAGAACGATGAATCGTTAAAACGTCTTGCGGTGACGGGTTCGCCCGTTGTGGTTGACATCTCAATATGGTCTTATATATGTACTTTTAGTTTAAAATGCATAACCAAGATTTAATTTGATTATTTAACATTTTACTGACAATTTGAATATTACGATGAATAATTTTACTACGTATCTTCTCAAATTATACTAACTACTTTAAATATTAGGCTTCTATTTTGATTATTTATATTTATAGTTTGACAACCTAGTAGTTAATTCTTGACTACCTATGTATGTTCAGTAAAGAGTAGTAACGAGACTTACTACCTAGCACAATTATTTTGACACGTCCAAGAGCGGTCTTTAGCCGTCATTGGACACGACGAAAATGTAATGTAATGTAAAGTAATTTTTATGTTTCACAAATATTTGTGTATTTAATATATTCATGCAATATTTTATTATTGGCAGAATTTAGTTTAACTTTGCTCTAGTTTGTCTTTGTATTGAATACTTCTAAGAAATCCTGTGGTAATCCATTGCTTAATTTTCTTCTGACGGTAAGGAATGTGTTTTTCTTGGGTATTTTTGTCAACCAATTGTTTAACAGTACAACAAAAAAAAAGGTTGTTTTATTTTATTTTATTTTATTTTATTTTATTCGGGAAACAGACAGTACATAAAAACATATTTACTAAATAAAAATGTAACAAACATAAACCATTTATATGTTTCCACCAATTAAACGGTCATATAGTACGTTATTCTATATAAAAGAAAAGTTCAAAATATACAAGCATTTTTTAAAGTGAAATTATTAGGGTTTTTTAAATAAACAGAAAATATTCATAAAATTAATTGCTAAGTTACTAAACAGTCCAAAGTATTAAAAGAGTAAATATAAAGTAAATAGAGCAGAAAAAACAATAAATAGATTCATAAACATGTATATTAATATGGTAATAAATGAATTAATTATTAAATAGATAGTAATAAGAAAATAAAATATATAATTATGTAATGACACATTTTATGAGAACGAAAAATAGAAAAAAGGAATAAGTAATGTAAATACAAAGATAAGAGGAGAAAAACTATTTTCATAATAAACAGATTACTTAATTAAATTGTAATATATTCATAACTAGCGGAACCCGGCGAACTTCGTCTCGCCACTATATACTTCTGACATAGCTGCAAATTTTGAAAACTGTCGCTATCATCTATATGCCGACGACACTCAATTAATGCATTCCATAGACACGAATTGTCCATTTTCAGCAGTCAGCCTAATCAATGCCGATCTTGAAAGGTTATCCGCTTGGTCCAATAAACATGGCTTACAAATCAACCCTTCGAAGCCATGTTTTATGATTATTGGGTCGAAACAGGGCAGGACTAAAATTGCTAACTATGGCTCTCTTCCTATAATGGTGGACAGTTTGCCAATACCACTGGTCACTACGGCTAAAAATCTGGGTATTCTATTTGATGGAAAATTACGGTTTGAGGAACATGTCAGCAAAAGCGTTGGGTGGGGTTTCTCACGTCTAAAGGCCTTATACAGAATTCGGGAGTACCTCAGCGTCAGAATCAGAATACTACTTGTAAATGCCCTTATATTGTCTATAATGGACTATGGCGACTGTGTGTACGGCCCCTGTCTATATAGGAAGACTGAGCGGAGACTTCAGAGACTGCAAAATGCCTGCGCAAGATTTTGCTTTAGGATTCCTCCACGTCATCATGTGTCACCATTCCTTGCGAAAGCTTCCATGTTGAATATGAGTAAAAGAAGGCAGCTCCATCTTGCGACCCTTGTACTCAAGGTAGTACGCAATAAACAGCCGCGATATCTTTACTCGATTATGACGTGGTCCCGTAACCGGCATGTCCATTCAACACGGGCACGTGAACAACTTGCTATAATACCCAAGCACAAAACTACACATTTCCAGTGCAGCTTTTCGTATTATTCTGCGGTTGTATGGAATCGGTTGGGAATGGCTTTGCGATCGAAATCAATTGCAGTATTTAAGGACCACTTTAAAAGTTTATTATTAAAGGAAGATATTTAGATGTCATAATTTGATTTTATTTTAAAATAACTATTGCTAATTGGATTATTACTATTGTCTTCGTTTATTTATTAATTTGTAACCTGATTATTTAATGTTAAATATTTTGATTTTGATTATTTTTGATTTATTATATGTAGATTATTAAATTTATGTAATTACGTTATTTTCTTTTAATATCATTTGATGTTAAATATGTTGATTTTGATTATTTCGATTTGTGTATTTATTTGATTATGATTATTTGGATTTTTTGTTTTAAGATTTATTTGATTTGGTTATTTTATTTTAAAAATCATATACCTATGTATCAATAATTAATAGGTGTGTCCTGGAAACCAGGATAAGAGATATCCTGAGGATACCCCTAATTTGCAGCGTTTGTAGCTTTATTTCATAGTCTTTGTCTATTTATAGTTTTAATTTTTAATCTGTGTGTTCTTGTTTTTTTTTTGTATGTGTTTTTTATAACAGCTGCAAATAAATAAATAAATAAATTTGTTCGCTTAGCAGCAGATGGCGTTACCATAGGTAATTTTCATCGACAGTTGTTTGAAATTTGCATTGTTTGTTTAAATTCTTCATTGAAAGCAGTCTGATTGTTTATTTTTTGTCTCACCAAAAGAGCAGTTTCATCAATTGCCATTTGTGGATTACTAGTGCTCGTTGTGTCTTAAATGGAGGAGAAAAGTGTGTAAAAAGTACAATTTTGTTTGACAGAGAATGTTAGACATAAAATGCTTAGAATCTGGTGCATTTCCAGACACGAACGATCCTAATGGAACCAATGGTGTCAATCTCATTTTACCCCCTGCGCAACACAAAGCGAGTGGTTCGTGGCGGTACTTCAATGCATTGCAATATTGGCACAAATGGTCCATTTCTCCAATTTGCATGCATTTATAATCGCTGTATTGTTTCGTCAGGTCATAATAGATTGCCTCTCTGTATATGTTTTGTCTCAAATTCAATCGTCTTCGCACTGCAACATTACGGATCCGTGCCGCTTTATTCAATTTTTGGCGACGCTCATCGCTTTCAGTTGCTCGAACCTCTCTTCACGAGTTACACAAATTCATTTAATTCAGTTGATTTACCTTCAGAATCACGAAAACGCTACCAAGAAATCGTAAAATTCAACTTAACTGTCAAATGTTAACTGTACCGCCATCTTGATTTTCGAATTTTTATTCTTGTCAAGCAACGCCATCTATGATCAAGCTTAGTACTAAAATAATTTTCTGTTTTTCACATTTTTCTCACTTTTCCGAGAGATTTTCCGGATTTGTTATTGCCTATAGTAAGACCGAAGTGATTATGAACAAAACAAAAAAAGAATCATCCAAATCGGGTTAGCCGATCGTGAGTTATTAGGTAACATACATAAAACCCGACTCATTTTTATTATATAGATTAGATTTTTAAATGTGTCTGGGGTTGTGGCAAATATATCAACATCCATAAACACCGAGTTGTAATGATGACAAGCTCTATAAAGAAAAGCATTTTGTGCATAGTTAGAATTGACAATTGTAATAATATATAATATTCATATACATAAATCCAAGCGGTGCTGCCATGGGATCGACCAACCGGAATCGGACCCATCATAATACTATTGTTACACTTCTGAGGGTTAAGCGGTGGACTCCAGACTATCGACTAGCTGTAGTAGGTTTAGGTCAGCTGTCTTGCCACATGTGAGTCACCTAACCACTCTTCGAAGCCATAGAATTTGAAATGCGGAAATTGCAGTTTCAGATAATGGCTTCCAATCAATGCCTGCGAAAAAAACTTATAATTAGTAATTAAAATCCTTGTATTATTTTTCTTGTGATTTGTATAGCTGTTTTGGTTACCAAAAATAGTCAGAAAATGTTCAATTATGTAGTTGACTCAGACATATTATGCCTATTGTACTATTTTTAGTCAAATTAAAATACTAGTTGATACATGCCCACTCATGTAGACATGTTTATTAAGGATATCATTCCAAATTAGGCAAACATGCAAAGATATTCATCAACTAGATTATTTTGATCGACTTTATTAATATTTATAACTCCTCCAAGATGCAGTCAAGGTCTTCATAGGTTTTTAAGGCATCCGCAAAGGACTCAGTAAATTATATTATAGGATTTATAGATCTGAATATGGCAAATACTATATTTTTATCGTTTAGAATAGCTTTCAGACAATTTACTGTGGTAATTTTTATTTCTTTAACTCAGATTTTTATTCCTTCAACTTCTTCAAATCTCAGGTCTTTGAAGGGGTATTAAATGGTTGGTAATGTTTGCAAAGGCAACGACAGCTATCTTAAACCTTACACAGCCAGTCGTTAGTCCTGGGTCCACTACTCTTACCCCAGAATATAGACCCGATTCCGGTGAATTCCATAGCAGCTCCTTTTGTATATATAGAATTCACCGATAAGAGTCAAACCCATCATGATACCATTATTACACTTCTGGGGTGGGCACCCATTTAACCCCCCTATTAAGCCATAGAGACATTGGAGATGTGGAAATCGCAGTTTTAGATAGTTTTTCTAGGAAGGAGATGATTATTTTCCCGGTGAGACTCTAACCTGTCGGATGCCAACGGTGCCTCTATAGGCAGATCTGTCAAACGATGCAAAAAGTGGCTATGCACTTTTTGCATCGTTTGACAGATCTGCGCGTAACCGTTTCGGCCGGATCATGGTATATTATATAAATATATAATATACATGACTAATAAGATTAATTACTAGGTAACAATAGGGAATTCATGAGTCAAAAAGTAGCAAAGCAGTTATTTGCGCGCGAAGGCTAGCTTTCGAACGGTTGAAGAGGTAAAACTAATATTGATTATTGCTGCGAATCTGTTTTTCAGCCAAACAATTTGTTTTTGCTTAGTTTCCTTGCCTGCGGATGTAAATAAGTTCTATGTTTTTCCTTGTTTCAGATATTCTTTGATGACAATATTGAAAGTTCGAGCGGCCACTTGTACGGTCTCGGCGCTCCTTTCTCAGTCAACGGTAACAGTTTTCATGACAACGGTGACAATGGAAACTCTTCGTGATCGTCGAGACTCGTCACAGACGACAGCGTCAGCTCAGATAATGGGGTGTAAATCAAAAATAACTCGCATCCCTTCTCCGAGACGTTGGGAAAGTGTACAATTACCGAACTCCGGTGAAAACAGTGTTTGTAGATGTTCAAGTGCTGTTTTTCACGATCTACAAACGGACTTCCACTTTTGTCTTTAGATTTTAGTACTTTTTATAATTACAGCGTTTAATATTCGGATATTGCTTAAAATAAGCTGTCGGTAAAGCGTACTGCGTTTATATGTACGACTCTCCCATAATGTGATAATAATTTGTAGTTTTTTGGCCTTGATCAAAACAATAGAATTGTGATTGCTTGTGGATATTTTCTGTGTGTGATAACATTACTCAGATTTAAACTATATTTACATGATTTGATACAATTGAGAATCAGCAGTCTTTGATTCATTAATAATAATATGAGTCCGCCAATTACTAAGTTTTTTTCCCAACAATTTCAAAATTCAAACAGCTTGTTCAATATTTCATGTATACAAATGTGATTATTCCATTATGCGATATGCGATTTTCTATCCAAATAATTGTATACACCTCAGTTACAGTTGCTTGTCTTTCCTGTACCTATCGTGTTATGCTCTCGTTTTGAACATACCTCTGTAATGATGCGATCATTGTACATAATAAAATTGTAATGACTAGACTTATGTAATGTTCGATTTGGCACTTTGCTCGTCCGATATTTTAAGTGAATAGCGTTAAGTCGTATTAGGCGGTAGGCACATTTTTCATCTCTTTGTCGTTACGATAGTTTTATCAACTTTTTCTATGATTATGATGGTAGATGCTTAAATATATGTGCAGTTTCATATCGATATGGTTTACGAGTTTAGTTTATTGCGATCCCTATATCTTGATCCTCCTATATTTATTTATTTTCATCAATAAGCAATACAAAGCAGACATATATAGATCCACATTTAAGTACGGCAGATGCAAAACAGGTAATTTAAATAAGTACCATGATTTCGCAAATGCCGTCACTCGGAACGGCTTCACTGTTCACCTTCACGCGGTGGAAGTTGGCGCTCGTGGCCTGCCAGCCAAATCTCTATTTCAGCTTTTTAAAGATATTGGTCTCTCCAGGAAAATAATCAACTCCTTAGAAAAAATATCTAAAACCGTGATTTCCGCATCTCAAATTCTATGGCTTCGAAGGGGGAGTGAATGGGTGGTAAGGTGAACGCCCACATGTGGCAAGACAGCTGTCCTGAACCTACCACAGTCGCTCGTTAGTCCGGAATCCACTGCTCACCCCCCAGAAGTGTAATAACACTATGATGGGCCCGACTTCGGTCGGTGAATTCCATGGCAGCTTCGTTTGTATTTTATTTTTATTTATACTCAGCGTAGATCGACGAGAAGGTTTTCTTCTCATCCGATGAAGTGAGACCTCCCTTCCTATTGAGCGAGTTCCGCCACGAGGCATCAATTGACTTTCCAATAATAAATACAAACGGAGCTGCCATGGAATTCACCGACCGGAGTCGGGCCCATCATAATACTATTTTTTACACTTCTGGGGGGTGAGCAGTGGATTCCGGACTTACGAACCGGCTGTGGTAGGTTTAGGACAGCTGTCTTGCCACATGTGAGCGTTCACCTTGCCACCCATTCACTCCCCCTTCGAAGCCATAGAATTTGAGATGCGCAAATCGCAGTTTTAGATAATTTTTCTAAGAAAGAGTTGATTATTTTTCTGGAAAGGCCAAGATCTTTAAAGAGGTGAAATAGAGATTTAGCTGGCAGGCCACGAGCGCCAACTTCCACCGCGTGAAGGTGAACAGTGAAGCCGTTCCGGGTTACGGCATTTGCAAGATCATGGTATTTATTTAATTTGTACTCGTGGTCTTTTGGGAGCTGAGATTTTTGAGGAGATTTCTGAGGTCTTTTGGGAGATGAGATTTTCGCTAAGCTACGTAAACAGCGATACTGGTTTATTAATAAGTGTATTATTAGATATCATTAGATATCCTTTTCTTGAAAAATCAAGGATGATTCAATGTTGTGTTCTGCGGGTGAGGTTCCGTTAATCCACGCGTCTGAATAATTATCACCACTCGGCTGCAAATCTAGCTCGGTCCACCCTCGAAGACAATAGGAAGAACGTCAACAAACGCCACTTTTTTTCTGTACCGCGCCTGCGTGAGAGCACTACCCTTTCGAGAGTATTCCACAAGACGAGTTTTTGGAATAAAATTAAATGCTAACAAACTTCCGTACTGAGTCTTAACATTTACAAGTTTACAACAAATTCTGACTAATATGACAAATGTGTACACAGAGCAATCGCAAGGGAAGGATTCTACTTGTTACAGTATTAATGTTACTACTATTTGAGTTTTATTAAAAAGTATCTAGTCGATTGTGCAATTTCGTATATCAAATACTGAATGTTTATTGATGCGTTTCATTGAGATGAAAGACGATCATAGGGACATCGAAACAATGAACAGCCCTTCACATTGTTTTCTTGGGACTGCTATACATTCTTGTGCAATGGACTTTGTTTCGCCTGTAAACTCTACGCTCCTATTTTCCAAAACCTGAAAGGTTGCATCTTAAGTCAGACACCTTTATATCGGACCGCGCCTACACCTATTTGCAATGCAAATTGTTTTTCTGTAAGTCCTGTTTCAAGTAGCAGTTGGATTAATTAATAGTTTAATTAAAATAATAGAGTTTATATACTATGTAATGGATTGTTTCCCTTTTTAGCTCAAAACTTAAGCGTGCAAGGGACATGGATATTTTTTTATTTTATTTTATTTAAGAATTAATTACTATAAAACATTGATTAGCTTACAAAAATATCAGGAACCGAATGGCAAAACTTTAACCTTTTGCTTATTTGTTTCTGTCACCTCTCTAATATTACAGTCAAGTTTGCTTGATTGCTTACAAATGTACAAGTTTTAGTAAAAAAGCTAATAACACTAAATTGCCCTATAATGTGGTCTTCAGAATAAAACATAATATATCACTTTACCTTAGTCTATTTCACAAAGTTACAGCTGTATAGGCAATACTACCTCTAGAAGATATTTCCTACCCGATAGTAGTGCCAAGTGATCTTTGCGTTGAAACAATTTTATAGTAAAAGGGAAAAAAGGTAATTAGGGGTGTAACATCTTACAGTTTTCAGTTAAAAGTAGAGCTATCTACTGTGCACCATGTTTAGGATTGCCGATTCATAGAGGAATTGTGAAACGTAGTTTCTGGCACAAGTATTTTGAATGCTCTGAATCTTATTTTTGTCCGATGTTATATGCATTTTCCGTAGTCGAGGATGACTAGAATGAGAGTGATGAATCTAAGATCTTTATGAAGGCTATCTCTGATTCTGTAGAGATATGAGACGAGAAATGCACCATTGAGTTTTTCGCTTTACGTTTGATTTGAAGAAGAGGCATTAATTAATCAATGTGCAGTCTTAAGATTATGGGCGACATCAGTACCTGGAATACTTGTTAGTTATATAGTACTAGCTGACCCGGCGAACTTCGTACCGCCGTACCGCCTAACAGTCAATGAATGTCATGTTACAGATTAGCTGAACTTAATTTATGATTTTATGAAAGTAATACAATGAATACAAAATAAATATTAAGTTCACTACTTTGTTGAGATAATAACACAAAAAGAAATATAAAAGCACAAAAATTAAGTATATCAATTGCGTGTCAGCAAACATGATTGAATTAAACTATTTACATATTGTGCAGCATGGGATGCACTCTGTTTAATTCTCTTCATTGAAGCACCTTGTGATATACGACCTTTTTAGTTTTTTTATCAGGCGCAAGAACAAATAAAGCGGATGATTTGCCGACACGT
Organism: Micropterix aruncella; assembly: GCA_944548615.1. Classification (NCBI taxonomy): domain Eukaryota; kingdom Metazoa; phylum Arthropoda; class Insecta; order Lepidoptera; family Micropterigidae; genus Micropterix; species Micropterix aruncella. Next base: position 20,346,638 of record OX155950.1, read on the forward strand.
AAACATGCCACGTACAACTGACCATGAGAAAAACACGGATTTACATTTTGTATGGGAAAATGTTTTTTCTTTTATTTGAATTTTTCGTCAACTTTCCAATTTTTGTTTTTAATAGTTATTGTACTATTCGGGACGGAGACAAATACTACAAATCAAAAACCATGAAAATCGATCCAGCCGTTTTCGAGTTATAAGTGTTCTTTGTTCTACATATATATAGTGACTGTTCTACATATATATAGTGACTTTGTTCTACATATATAGATTACGATTTCAGTACGACTAATGGAATTGAATTTTGTCAGGCTGTGTGGGGATCCAATTATTAGGTACTAGCTGACCCGTGCCCACTTCGTTAGGCGGTAAAACTTTTTACTTGTGATGAAATTATGAGTGTGGTTTGATTAGTACTGAGTGCTATGATTTATTTCCTGACTGCCAAAAGAAGGGTTATATTTTTACTGGATATGTATGTATGTATTTGCATGCCAATTTGACTATATTACCGTTATTTGTGAGTGTCTTCTTGTGAGTGTCTTATTTGTGAGTGTCTTGTCTTATCTCTTTAACCATTTATGCAGTAAAAGTGAAATTATATGCAGTAAAAGGGAAAAGTCTTTTGTTTTAAACACTTAACCCTTGGAGTAAATGGGTATTTTCATGGATGCATCTGTCTCTTTTGCAGGATTTTCGGCTACATCGACCTTAAAGTACTATAACTACGAAACTACTACACCAATCATAAAAAGAACAACTGCACAATGATTGCATTGAAATTTCGAATATAGAATATTGAAATATCATTTTGTAAAACAATTAGATAATTATGAATAAATATGAGAACGTCAAAGAAGTGAAAAAAACGCGGAACCAGATCTGGTCGTATCATACTCAACGGATAATTGTTTCAGAACCAGATTTGGTCGTATCATACTCAAGGGGTTAAGACGATAAATTTACTTATTTTGATATGAATTCATAATTGTTGATAATATGACCAATAAACATGACCTAATGATTTTAATTATTTTAATATAAAAAACTACTTTTTGTGACTTAAATATAAAATTTAGACATATGCTGTCACTCACTTTTTTGTAGGCATTATCAAGCTCTACAACTTTTCTCTAGAACTTAATCATATATCTCTCATCGTTAAAGCAGCGTTAGTTAAAAACATTTTCGTTAGACCGTTTTTTCTCCGAGTTACTTTGCAAATCTGACTACCACAAAAAAGCCTTTTCATTTTTCGAATTAATATATAGCCTATGACACTCACAAATAACGTGGCTTTCTATTTGTAAAAGAATTTTCAAAATCGGTTCATTAGATCCAGAGATTACTTCCTAGAACGTCACAAACTTTACCTCTTTATAATATTAGTATAAATTAAAATTTAAAGGGGTGAGTTTAAGCCCATGTCTGACCAGTCTGCTACATAGCAGCGTCGCCCCTTGACTACCAGTTTGGAAGGATATCTCAATCTGGAATTAACCTTCAGAATACCTCCTGCCTCCTGACTGGTTACAGGATCGAGATTGCTTGCGCGCGTTCCTCTCCCTTACGTAGTGGTGATAGTGTGTCTACCGAATCTATCGTGAAACATGGCATCCTTTGCCCGACTATTCACCCGGGATCGGGTGGCCGAATAGTCGTTTCAAGAGCAGTTGCCGTAAGGTTAACAACTGTCCCCCGCTCTATAGGAAACAAAACTGTGTGCAGACTGCCCTGGCTGTTATTCGGAATGCACAGTCGATTGGCTGACTCCGCACGGTGCGCGCGTTAACTCCTAGGGGAGACTGGCCGGCAGGCCAACTTCCTACCCTAGCTCGCCCTTCTGCATGGAGGCCGCCGGATGGGTGTTGACCCATGCGTTTGACCAACCCTATACAACTGGGTCTTAGTGGCCAAACTGCAACAGGGCCTAACAGCTCCCATGACATGATCAGTGGTGACAGGATCAAAAATCCCAATTGGCGTCCATACAATCGTGGTCTTGCCATAAATAACATTGACCACCCGAATGAAAATCCTGTGCGGCCATTGTGTATGCTTGAGCCATGGTTTAATTTACTTTCTAAAATTTCAAATCCTTGGACAGGGATTTGTATACTAGTCAGCACTATGAGAAAGCATATACAGATAAGGCCACCGTTGATTGTTTACATTTGAAATCTTCACATTTCTCTCCCGTTAAATGCAGACTTCCAGTTAGCAATACAGAAATACTTTATCTGGGGTCAGAAGTTTATGAAAACTTTGCTGATATAATATCGATTCTACAATATATCAGAAGACATCTCTTTGATGTCTTCGCATTACCATTGCGGAATAGCTCGCCGCGAAACCGTCGACGATCAAAATGGCCACTTTAAAATTCAAGGGAGAGTCTCCTTACAATCGTAAGGTAGTAGTGCCGAAAGAGGACTATCTTCATAGATTGTGAGTGGCTCAATTACATAATTAAGTATCTGAATTACTTGTTAAAAAAAAACAAATGGGTTTTGTTCCATTGTATAGATACGAAGAGGAAGTCACGCAGGACACTTCCTCGAAAACAAAGTTGCCTCCATTGGGCGCTGCGATTTTCGGCCTCGGACGCGCCGGCTCTATCCATCTATCGAATTTAATCGGTAATGATAGAATAGTCCTACATTACATCATCGACGATATGAAGGACAAATGGGACGACATAAAGAAGTACTGGAACTTGACGACAACCACTTTACTCACCTCAAAAGACCAGGACACCGTGTTCAACGATAGCAGGTAATATTCTTACCAATATCACAGTACGTATACCAGATAGTAGCTTCTCTTAGAACAAAATTGAAATCAAAGCGAGCTACGTTACGAGTCCTAAGTGAAGGGGGCGAGGTGAAAAGAGCGAGAGGGCGAAGGTTTGGGTTGATGGGGGAGGGGGAAGGGCGGGGGAGGGGTGTAGGGTGGACGGAGGGTTGTAGGGCGATGGGAAGGGTGGGAGGGTTTGGAGGGAGTGGGGGGAGGGGATTTGAGAGGGGGTTGCTGCTTGCCGGGAAAGTCTTGGGGTGTTATACAAACACTGTATGTATGTAGTTCCCTGATGGAATAAATAAAATATTTAATACACTTCTTGTAAAATGAAGAATGGGACGACATAAAGAAGTACTGGAACTTGACGACAACCACTTTACTCACCTCAAAAGACCAGGACACCGTGTTCAACGATAGCAGGTAATATTCTTACCAATATCACAGTACGTATACCAGATAGTAGCTTCTCTTAGAACAAAATTGAAATCAAAGCGAGCTACGTTACGAGTCCTAAGTGAAGGGGGCGAGGTGAAAAGAGCGAGAGGGCGAAGGTTTGGGTTGATGGGGGAGGGGGAAGGGCGGGGGAGGGGTGTAGGGTGGACGGAGGGTTGTAGGGCGATGGGAAGGGTGGGAGGGTTTGGAGGGAGTGGGGGGACGGGATTTGAGAGGGGGTTGCTGCTTGCCGGGAAAGTCTTGGGGTGTTATACCAACACTGTATGTAGTTCCCTGATGGAATAAATAAAATATTTAATACACTTCTTGTAAAATGAATTTCTCGATTTTAAAGTAGGTATCATTATCAAATATTTAATTAAATCACAACATACCTTACAATTTCTTGCTTTTTCGATTATTTTGACATAATACTGAAACTTCTAATCACCCAAGTGATCCAAACACTATTCCTACTTAGATTTGTATTCTGTATACATATTTATTTGCTAAAAAGTAGATACTTATGTCTATGTAATAAATCAATATTTTCAGGATAAAAGACCCAACGCCTACCTACGCTGGAATCATTATGAAAGCTTTAGACAGCAAGATGGCGGTGTTCTGCGAAAAACCCATAGCTGAGTGTCCAGTCCGTTGCGCAATGCTACGAGAAAGCTAAACAAGTCGGTCTTCCGCTGTTTTGCGCATTTCACAAAAGATTCGACCCAGCTTATAGCAACCTGCAGCAGAGAGTTCAAACTGTTAAAATGGTTTCGAAGGATTCAGCACTCGGGCCCCTTAATTATTTCAAAAATTCAGGTGGGAAATTAAACAATAGTATATATTATAGTAGTGTACATTTTTGATGGTATAGCCTTCCAGATAGTTATTAGTCTTATTTTTATCATGCACTTGGCGAATCTCAAGATTGCGCATGATGTCATCGGACTATTTCGCCAGCGAGATGGTCCGATTCCTCCTGCCTCTTTGTTGTCAGTACAGTGTTTACAGCCCCATCGATTATCGATCAAAAGCAAAGCACAATGGGCATTTTTTGTATAAAAGGTGTACCCAGAGTGTAACTAGGGACTTATTCTAATTAATTGTGCTTGTGTAAAGAAGTAATTATATAAAAGTTCAACTCATTAATCCATGTCGTATTGAAGTTATATATGGATGATTTTGTGAAATAAACTAGTTATTTAGCCTAGTTAAATAGGGTTTATTACAAGTCGTTATTCGAATGAACAGATAAAATAAAATCTGATCAATCGTCCAGTATCAAAGTCAGAAAGTAGAAAAGGCATCACACGAAAACAGAAAACACCCATAATACCACCATAAAATGAGGGAATGACAACGGCTCAGGCGCCAAATATTCCATGCCACCCATACACATGAGTATACATTTCTGTCTTGCTTATTTAAGTACTGTGTCTCTTTCATCCATAAACTTGTTTAGACAACCCTAACGTAAAATAAAGGAATTTCGACGACCGAGGTGCAGAATCTTACCCGACATCCGCACACTTATCATTTATCTCTATCTTACATATTGGTTGTTTCTATTTTATTTTATTTTATTTTTGTTAAAAACATACAGCATAAAAAATACCGTATAAGCATAATATATAACAGTAGTAAAGCAAATGATGTTTTAAATTATTTGCTATACGGGGTGTTATTACTGCACGGGCTTTTTTTTCTGTGGGTGAATAAGTACAACGAAGTAAGCAACTTTAAATTTAAAAAAATAAAAAAACTGTAAAATAAAAATAAACATTTTTTTTTTGAAAATTTGTTTTTTTATTTTATGATTAAATAGTATGAAAAGCTATGTTCACGATGCGCTATCTAGCGGTTGGTAAAATGTCGCTGATATTGTTTATTTACGACTTATTACCTACCACTAGATGGCGCAGCGCGCTCAGTCACTTCTGAAACTATTATTTAATAGTCAACTTCTTCAAAAATTTCAAATAAAAAAAAAAACCTCAAAAAAAATGGTTTTTTCCAAAAAATTTTATCAAAAGTTGCTTACCACGTTGTACCGGTTCACCCACAGAAAAAAAAGCCTGTGCAGTAATAACACCCCGTATAAGGATTACAAAATATGCTAAACAATAAAATACAAAGAAAACCTAAAAGAATTTAAAACTAACAGTTAAAATCGCTATGTGTAAAAATGCGAGTGTATGGATGTTGGTGTGTGTTTGTGTGATGGAGAGCGTTTATGTGTGAAAAGCCTGTTATAGGTTTGTGCTAAGGTTGTGGTTGAAATCGGTCCACCAGGAGGCACGATAGTCATTATTGCACTGGTATGGTGAATATTCAAATTTGCGGCATCGTGCGTTTGAGATTGGAATTTTTAATAAGCGGCCAACCATGTTAGAAATTTGAATAATTACTGCGTTGTGTTGCTCGTTCGAAATTCGAATTTTTAACGTCGAATTTTACAGGGACGCGCGTTTGCGATTCGATTTTTAAATTTAATGAGATGACGTCATTGGCTACTTGCCGGAAAAGTCTTGGGATGACAAACCGTTTTTTTAGGTGGAGTATTCCATGATACCGTAGTCTACGATATCGACACAATAACTTGGCTCGTGGGTGAAGTACCAAACAAGGTGCAGGCGACAGGCACGGCTTTCATTCCTGAGATCAAAGCCATCAATGATTTCGATACTGTCGGCATATTGCTGACGTTTCCCAGTGGAACGTTAGGATTTATAGAGAACAGTCGTTTTGCGGCCTACGGCTTCGATCAAAGACTGGAGGCTTTCGGCGCCGATGGCATGCTGAAAGTAGAAAACGAGCGGCCGTGCCATTCGTCCGAGACACTGCTTGGCAAAGAGGGATGTACCTACGCGCCCATTTACTATTCCTTCCCGTCGAGGTTCAAGCTGGCTTACAAGAATGAGTTGGAGCACTCCCTGAATGTCGTTCAAAGTATGTGTTAACACCTTTTTATAATAGTTTAACCAAAACATATACGATTTTTGATAATGCCATTTATTGTAAAAGAGATTAAGCAAAGAAAATTACCATGGATTAGCAGTTGTCAACAAGTTTTACCGAAAGACGTACAGAAACACACAAAATCGATTTTTTTAAGGTACCGAGTTAATTAACCCAGTTGTTACTGAAACTTTTTTTTATCTCGTATCACAGTAGTGTTTTTAGTATTATTACCTTGATGCACAAAGTAAACATGGAAAAATACAAAAAAAACTGAGTTTTCCGGAAAGCTCGGAAAATGCGGATCATTTTAACGATCAGTAGTAATAGGTAGGTAGGTTAACGCTCATATAACTACTACTTTATCGACTGTATCCTATTTTAAATTAAAGAAACACAGCTATTACTATGAAAAAGACTTTATTATCTATCTATCTATATAATCTTTATCTATCTAGGTCATAAATTTGTAAAAAACGTGCATAAAATAAATTTCAATCACAAACTTATTTCTTAGCACTTACCGTTTTGAAGACATAGTGAAAGTTAATTACGCTAATACGAATTAAAATAGAAAAGCACTTCAAAAATATGATCATAATATAATTATGATCATATATTGAAACACTGTCAAACAATCGCCGCGGCGATTGGTAAACAATAAGCAAAAGTTATCTGCTCGTTAATATTTTTAAATTGAGGGTTTCCCCATACTTTTTTTTATCTTTATAACGATCGGTCGTTGTAAATGGGTTAAAGTAAAAATCATATAAAAAGACACAATACAGCATAATTTTTTTTATTGGTCTTAATTGGTCTTAGGTATCTCCCCCTTCCATTTTTATCATGGCTTCACAACGATATTTAAAGAACTTTACGAGTTTCTTTCAATTTCTTGAGAAATTATATCCTATTCTTCAAGTATGGCCGCTTTCACCTCGTGGATGTTGTATGGAGCAAACCGTCGACTTTCCACGCATACATATATGCTCGATCTGATTTTCAAATCAGGGCTCATGGCGAGCCATCCCATTCTTGCACATCGACCTCCCGAAGTTATCGAGTGACAGAAGCAGCAGTGGGCGAGCATTATCTTGCAAGAGCAGGCATTTTCTGCAATAAAGCCCGCAAAGGAACATTACGTTCTTCAAAATCTTTCTTAAATATCTCTCAGAAGTTAAAGTGCGGTTTTCAATAAAAACTAACTCGGATTTTGTGTTGAGAGAAAAACCCGCCCAGAACATAACGGTGCCTCCTCCATGAGGCACTCTCCGATGTGACACATTACGAGTATCTCTCTCCCGGTCGTCGGTACTTAAGCATAAGTCCGTCGGAATCACGGAGAGTCATTCTGCTTTCGTCGGTGATCAGTACCGCCTTACACTGATCCAATGTCCAATTTACGTGTTCCCTAGCAAACCGCAGTCAGGCAACCGGATGAGCCCTGGTGAGTTGAGTCCCAGTTGCTGGCGTATGTGTCGTCGTGGAAGCTTCTCTGAGCCGTCGTCGTGTAGTCCACTCACTAACATTCACTCCTCGACAATCTTTTAAAAGTTGTCTAACTTCGGTGGCGATTGCGGAGTACCGTTGTTGCTCGTCGCTAACCAGAACCTCGTCTTCGTACGAAACCACCAGTCTGTGGATAGAGACGGTATACTCTCTGGTTAGTAGAATGCATCACAGCCATAGTTCTTACCACTAAGCACTGAATGTGCCCTAATACAAGTAAAGTCACAATTTAGGCAACCTCTGTGTAATCAGCTCAAACAAAAAATGCGATAGATGGCACTAATAATGGAATGGTATTATTTATTTCATTGCTTTAATGATCGGGTTTTTATTATCAACCAGTCGTTTAAAAAAAATATTCATTATCAATCAATCAATATTCATTATCAATAAATAACCATTTATTATCAATGTTATTACAGATGGCCAAATAATTGCTGTTAGTTTGGCCGTTCACGCTATCAGCGCCACTTGCATTTCGCCGGCACAGAAGGGTTGCCAAATCGTTCTATGGAGTTGCGCAGTCTAATACCATATCAACAGTAATACGAAACACGTTTTTTGCTGACCCTATCGGAGAAAAGTCGAACTTTTGAGCATCGCGTTGAGAATTGCTGCGGTTCTGTAGCGTCCGTTGACATCGGTTCTCATCGTTGTTACCGAAGTTCAGCAGCGTTGGGCGCGGTCAATACTGGGATGGGTGACCGCCTGAGTGTTTGCGTGATGCTACAAATGGTGCTAATAGGCAAGATGGTGCTAATAGGCAACAACTAGGGTTGTCGACTACAGCGGGCGAGCCCGTCACCTCAGGAAGTTTTAACGATTAGTCGTTCTATCCCTGGAGTGAGCGCAGAAGACTTGAGGACAAAACAGTCCACCATCTAGCTACGCCACAAGCCCGTAAGAGGCCAACGCCTTAACCGCGAGATAGCCAGGAGTGTTACCCGGTGGGCTTACACTCACACCCTTACTTCCAATTGTGACCAGATTACTCCGGTCTCTCGATTGGTTACGAGTTCGAGGTCGCTTGCGCAGCCCTCTCCCTTACGAAGCGGTGAAACGGTGATTACCGAATCTATCGCGGACCACAGCGTCCTTCGCTTGACCAACCCTGAACAGAATGGGTCTTCGTGGCCAACTCAGCAAGGGCCCATTAGCTAATAGGCAACAAGGCGGGTTCCACGAAAAGGCACATGCCTCGTGGGTAAAAAAAACCTTAAATCGTGTTACGTTCGCCTATTCTCCGACAGGGGGAATAGGCGAACGTAATCATATCGTACATTATAAAACATCTACATGCGGTGTTTGCGGCAGCTATTTATGTAATATATATATTTCTAATTACATGAGAGTTAATTTTGTTTGTTTTTCACTTTAACCCAATGGCCTCCAAACACCCTGAAGGAGTAACATAAAAATAATGACTATCAAACATGTGATAAGATAACCGGATGACGTGTTTTATTTTAATGACGTTGAATGGCATGACCAATATCATTGGCATTGAATGATAAGGCTAATTGGTCGCTACGCAAGCGCTGCAACCCCGATACGGATTTCTGGAGCATAAATTGTGACCGCATTGGCGACGATGCGACATATTAAAAAAATCTTCCCCGAATCTGAAAGACTTTCCCGGCAAGCAGACAAGTCCCGTCCCCCTCCCCCCTCCCCAGCGCAAACTCCTCAAACCACCCGTATTCCCCAACCTCTCCCCCCGTAAACGTACCGCCTTCTCCCTCCCGCCACCCCCGCTAACTTACGCCCTCCCCCGCCCACCAACCCTCCCCCCTCCCCCGATATAGATTATGTCAAGTGATTAAAATCGCAAATGTAGTATTTTTGTAATATCGTGGTGTATTAACTCTTCGAGTAGCGGCATAATTTCATCGCAGACCGCGGCAATTTATTGGAATTTCTTGCAATATTGCCGCGCTCGACAAAAAGTACTATACCTATTGAAAAAAAAAATCGGCATTTCTAACTTGAACTTGTTTTACGGAAAAATACGGAACCCTATTTAGAAATTGTAAATACTATCGTAATCTATATTAGATTCTCTATCGAAGATATTTTTTTCTTTCTTATTTATATACAAAAATGTTTTGATATTAGCTCATAAAAACCAATAAAGTTTTTGAATATTTCTAGGGAAAAAAAAATGATGTTTGACAATGGAATTTTACCAGAAATATCCGCGAAATGAAGTGCGAAATTATTCCAGCGACCGTCTATGTATCTATGGTAATAATGAGATATTTGGCATGGATTTTAGGATGCGTTCGAATTAGAATATAATATTACTGTGCGCTTCGGGAGCAAGCCGCCAATATTGGTCGTTACGTAGTCAACGGTGTTCTGAAGTGCAACCAAATTTAGTCGTTACGTAGCCGCAGGGTAATGGCTATATTTCAATATTATTCACTATTTTCTTATGTATGGCACAATTTTAAAAATATTTTTGTCTCTTGTATAAGTGACATTACAACCAAAATTTCACAACGACGCTAGTGTGTATTGAATTTCTAGTCCCTAAGTCCAATATATCGAGATTCAACTCATCGTTCCTTCGTTTATCGATGGATTGAAGTATGACTAGCGCGGCCCTCTGGTGGTCGATTTCAGCCACAAGCACAGACACAGATTTCCACACACTTACACACACATACAGATACACAAACACAGACAGAATTCAATCTGTAAATGGTATTAATCGTCTCGGGGAAAGAGATATTTCCGTCTTCATCTAAAAATGCGCGTTCACAATACTTTCCCTAACCGTTGGTTGGCCGGGAAAATAAAATGGATGTTGATATATATCTGAGAATAGATTTCGACACAGTTTGACCGATCAACATGAAGGTTGGCATATATGTATTTTTTGCATGGAAAAGCTTTTTATGCTATCCACTTTTGTAACTCCAGTGGCCAGCGCACTCTAGTGGCGCTGCAGAAAATCAACATCTATACCGTTTAAGCACGGATATAATTTCACTCTCCATTTTTTAACGTTCAAGTTCAACCGATCGCCATGAAAATTTTAAAATATAACTGCTAAAACGGTAGTTGAAAACACCAATGAAACGATGTGATTTTTTTGAATAGAGATATCCGAAGGAACGGCAAGCAATATAGGCTACTTGGGTGTTGGGGAGTGACAGGGGGGGAGGGGGGAGGGTAAGGACGCTGATACCGAAGAAACGATTTAATAAGCTCATTTGCTAATCCTCTTATACCATAATTTTCTAACTTATAGAGAATAATGTGGTGCTGAACACAATTAAATGTCCGGTTTAAGTCACAGAAAATACCTGCAGTGGATAAACTGTCATTTAATTGCATGTAGAGTAGATATATAGCTTATATGGCTTATATAGATGTACAGCATGTTGAGTGTTCCTACCTATCTGGAATCAATATTGGTTTTTGTTAATTATGGAATTATGGTATAGCTTGGTGATCTGTTAATTATTATGATATTATTGATTATTATTTTTTTCCACCTTATTGATGAGGTGACTCCTTAATATCACCTAAAGTCTTAATAGACGTAAACACAATCCAACTATGCTAACAGTCCGTAAGAGTCCCTTATAGCGAGATACTGGGAAGTACAACCCAGCGGGCGGAACAGCCCGCCCTGAGATTTCACGCCCTTACTACCAGATTTGGACGAATTTCTCCATCCTCCAGTCTGGTCACATATCTAGGTCGCTTGCGCGGCCTCTACCTGACGTTAGTGGTAATTCGAATTCGAATTTATTGCGGACAGTGGCGCTCTTTGCCCGCCAAGATCACATGGGATCGGGCGGCCAGCGGATCGTGTGTCAGGATAGATGACGCCAAGTAGACAGCTACCCCCGTTTTCTTAGGAAACGTAAGTTTCCAGACTTTCCCGGTCATTCGCCGGATCGTGCAAACGATTTACTGACGCTGCAATGTGCGCAAAATGCCCAGTTCCGCCCAAGGTGTTCCCCCAGATCGGAGCCTCCGATTTCAACTGTCTACGAGTGCAGTAACAGCCGCAGGCAGAGTTCACATCGGCCCTTTCAGGTTAGTCCCTCTTCGAGCAGGCTACCGGATGGGAGCTGAAACATGAGTTGGGCTAACCTATAGGAAAACACAGGCAGGCTATCATGCACAAGGTCTACGGAACCATTAGAAACCAGACGGTTTGTCGCTTAAATAAGTTTTTCCCGCATTTTTATGAAGCAATATTTTCGCGATTGTTCTGTCGGTTATTATTGGCCAATCCTAGTAATTAGTTGTTTTACAAAACAACCTTCGGTGAGTAGGTACGTATGGCACTATAGCGTCAACGAAACCATAGGCGAAGGCTGAACGCGAGCTCCTTATAAAAAATATGGTTACTAGGTTATCGCGACATCGGTGCATGCTTCAAATATTCAAAATTCCTGATGTATGCAGATGACTTAAAGATATATAAAATGATTAAATCTGAAAACGATTGTGTTTTTCTCCAGAAGGATCTAGACTCTTTGAAAATGTATTGTAACAAAAACAGGATAAAAATGAATGTAGCAAAGTGTTTCCACATATAATAAGCTTTACGCGAAATAGAAACAAGATTAACTACTCATATCAGATCGATGACATTCCTATCGCGACGAGGACCTGGGTGTAGTTTTAGATGACAGATTAAGCTTTCGGGCACATATTGCAGTTATTACCGAAAAATCTAGTAAAATGCACCGATCCATTAATATTGAAGGTAATATACAATGCGTTTGTTCGATCTCACCTTGAGTTTGCTTATCCAATATGGTCTCCCTATTATCAGGTCCATATTTACAGACTGCAAAGTATCCAAAATAAGTTCGTTCTATATTTAAATTTCGAGACGAAAAGTTATTGTAATACTACTAAGGAGGCGGTTAATTCGCCATTTAAAATGAATTCGCTATCTTATCGGCGCAACTTGAATGATGCTCTGTGCCTCTATAAAATAATGAATGGTATGTTCGATTGCTCTGACCTGGTGATCGAACTCAATATTAACGCCCCAATGAGGACCACATGCCAATTTGACCTGTTTCGATTACCGCGTTTTAAAACTAATGCATCAAGGAATGAAGTACTCACACGCTGCTGTGAGCTTTATAATACCAATTTAAATGGTATTGATATGTTTAATAATTCCATAATCACGTACAAATACTCCGTAAAGCAAATCCTAACCGATACAATAAGCGGACTATTCGTTTTTAGCTATTTTTATTTTTATTGATTATTATTTATTATTATATTATTATTATTATATTTTATATACGCTATTACTAATATCATACACGCTCACACTCCACACTTACACGCTCAACACACTCCCACAAACACATACACAAACACACCCTGACTACTATACTTTTATGTAGTTCTAAAATTGATGGTACATTAGTTTTATTAAGTATTTTAAAAGAAAAAACTTAATTTATGTAATTTTATTGAAATTCGTAACCGGTTTTATTTGTTGTAAATCTGCATACATTTTCAAAAATATTATTAATGTAATACTGTGTGATTTCTCAATAAAGAATTGAATTGAATTGAATTATGTCTGCGCAAGTACTCGGTGTTGTCAAGTGTCAAAACAACCGCAGATTACATGATTTACTATTAATAAATAAAAAAAGGTATTATTGACGACAATGGAAACGTATTTTAAAATTTATAAAGAAACAACATAGAGCTTTATCAAAAGGCCACAAACTGCAGATGATAATGTAACCTTATAAAAAGTTGTTGTAACCTCAGATATCAATGATAATTATCGATCGTATATATAGACGATGCTGTTGTTTCTACGTTTGCATTTGCCGAGATTCAAGAGCTCACCGACAAACCGACCACAAGATTAACATGGCCACGTTAAAATTCAAGGGAGAGTCTCCTTACAATCGCAAGGTTGTGGTGCCGAAAGAAGACTACCTTCATAGTTTGTGAGTTATTATTTTGTGTAGTAATCAATTAATATATATAGTACCATATAATCAAAAAGAGAAGATTTTATGTACTAATAAAAGAAGTAGGTTATAAAAACATTATTTTTTTAAACATTCTAAAGTAACTAAAGTATATTTTGAATATGCATCCTTCGCCATACGTAGTATTCGTATACCTGACTCTCATTACAAAAGGATTCCATCAGAGTTTACGCTTCTATGCAATATAGAAGAATTGGAAAAACTAGATACTAGTCAAACCATTTTTAAGAGATAGTTCAGGTCCTTGCTGGTAACAATCTTCTCCATTTTGACGAATGCACGTCTGATACGGTATTTTATACCTACCACGTAAATAGTCATCCGTATGGTGACTACTGAGCAAGTTCTATTCACATATTTTGAATAAAATTCTATATGGATACAGGCGAAACTTTTAAATTTTCCTTTAATTCTTTGTATTATTCAACTATTTTGACGTTTTTCACTGCGTATGTAATAGTTATTTTCAACATAATATGGTTAATCAGTGAGCCTTTCTTCATTGCTTACATTCATTGTAAATCTAAGGAAATTGGTTTTCTCAGGAATGATTCCACCGCCAGATATTTAGTAATGGCATCCTTCATTTTGTGAATCAATATTTCAAGATAACCTACTCTTTTGAATGATAGAATTCCATGCCATGCAAGTCCTAAAGATTTATTTGGTATTCAAACAGATATGAAGAACAAGTCACGCAGGACACTTCCAAGAAAACGAAGGCGCCGCCGGTGGGTGCTGCAATCTTTGGTCTCGGCCGCGCTGGATCCATCCATCTGTCCAACATAATCGGTAACGACAGAATCGTCCTCCATTACATCGTAGATGACATGAAGGAAAAGTGGGATAGCCTCAAAAAGTACTGGAACTTGACCAATACTACTTTCCTCACTTCCAAGGACCAGGATAAAGTGTTCAAAGATAGCAGGTATTGAACTGAGATACACTGGAGAATCTTTTTAGCCCAGATTTCTTTTATAATCAGAAGTGAAACTGTAAAGGTCCTTCTTGAAATGATGAAACATCGATTTCTTATTTCACTAGGAATAGGTTAGTTAAATGCTACTTGTTCAGGACTATCCTAACCTAGCCCAAACTAACCCACCGTATCTTAAAAAAACAAAGATTCATTCTTAATGGCTAAAAATATATTAATATACTGCTCATAGGCGATTTTGATTTAATATTTAAAATAAAATTAGCAAGTCTCGTTTCTGTTTTAAACTACTGTGAAGCTAAACTCCAGCTATAGACGTTATCTATATCACTGAAGCATGATATAGATAACGTCTATAGCTGGAGTGTGTCACAATTGAATTTTCAAATGTTTGGTGTTGACATTTTATAGGTCAATCACTCCCTTCACTCACAACTACTTCGGTGCAGGGAACTCCCTGCACCGAAGTAGCTCCATCGAGTGATTAAAGTGACCGACGAAGGTGTTAGAGGCTCTTTAGACGATCAAGCATGCTTATCGAGCATCGCGTCGCGGGCTGCGAGGGGATCGTAAACCGCAGGAAATATGCAAATGTTTTTTTAAATATTTACGAAAAATGCTATTTTTTTTAGTTTTATACCAGGGAGTCACGTCATTCGTCAATCGATTAAGTCTAATTAACGGGACTCCCTGGTATAAACTACAAAATTAGGCAATTTTGGTAAATATTACAAAAAAATATTTGCATATTTCCTGCGGTTCGCGATCCCCTCCCTGCCCGCGACGCAAAGCTTGTCAAGTATGCTTGATCGTCTAGAGAGCCCCTTAAATTCAACTGAAAACTTATTTTTCATAGCCACTAGGTTACGCTCACAGGCATATTAGAGCTAATCGGGTTCGTGCTTCATAACCTAAAGTGATTCAGCGATGTGTGATATGTGCGATGTACGATGTGATCAGATTGTTTTAGGGATCGATACTTAAAAGCAACTCAATGCCATTTAGAACCCGCAAAGAGCTCTAAACACTAATGGTAGTGTAATACAACATCGTTCAAAGAGATTTTCGTACTCCGAGAAATACGGACGATTATCTTCGTTTGCGGATGGGAGATGCACACAATCATGCACGTACATACCTACATATCACGCCGAAAGGAAGGGTGGAAATTTTGTATATACTGGCCTAAATAGATTTATTTGCGCCTGGTAACTATGCTCGCGCTAGATCTAACGTTTCTTTGGCGAGCGGAGCCGTTCTCCCACACGAATGTCGTACGTATAGCACTGGTGGCGAGAACCATTCGACAACTAAACGCGATACTTTCGTCTGCAACAAATTTGGGAGATAATGGGCACTGTTGCAGTTAGGCAACTAAGACCCATGTGTGAGGATCGACCTAACTCACTGGTCAACACCCATCCGGCAGCCTCCACGCAGAAGTGCGAGCCCGGGTAAGACCCCCTGCCTGGCCTGCGGGCGTTTGGGGGAGTATGGAAACAGACTTGATTTCTATAGAGCGAGGGTAGTTGTTAACCTTACGCCAATTGCTGTTTAGAGCCCGGCAAAGGATGCCGTGGTCCGCAGTATATTCGGTAGACATTGAATCACCGCTACGTAAGGGGGATGACCGCGCAAGCGACCTCGAACCGGTGACCAGGAGGCCGGAGAAATCTGGCCGAAACTGGTATCCAGGAGGCGAAGTGGCCCCAATGGGTTACCTTTCTAGTGCCTCGTCATGAGGCGCTGGTCTCTGGTGGGTTCGTGGTTTTTGCTAGACGGTTGATTTGTATCGTCCACAAAGTCTTCTACGCTCACCTCACGGGCGATAGAACGATAACTATCGTTAAAACTTCCTTGAGTGACGGGTTCGCCCGTTGTAGTCGACAACCACAAATGAACCAAATCGACAACTGTCGGAGTTTTGAAAACATCGTCTAGAGGTTTATATAGGAAGACAGTTTAGTTAGTACAGGTGGACGTTAATGTGTTTTAAAAACAATATTATATTTTTATTTATTTATTTTTATTTATTTTATTTATTTATATAGAATAATATTATTATAATTTAATATTACATATTTAGTAGTTACGTATGTCTATGATTAACAACGTTTTACACTATTTAGTCTCTAAAGTTATATTGGGAATAAATACAAAGAATTTGAAATTTAATAAAAAAAATAAAATTATTTCCTCCGCTACAGATAATCAACTCATTTCGATAGAACATTGCAAATATTTAGGTAATATTGACTACATTCCCTAGACTTAGATTTCCAGATATAATTAAAACGAATAAGGGGTCGCTTTAGTTTCGATATAAGAACGGTCAAAAATATCAATTCCAGGATCAACGTCGTTTTCGTCGCCTCTCCGACCTACACCCACGAGGGAATCGTCACGAAAGCCCTCGACAACAAGATGGCAGTGTTCTGCGAGAAACCTATCGCCGAGGATATGCAGTCGACTATCAGATGTTACGAGAAGGCTAAGAAAGCTGGAGTTCCGTTGTTCAGTGCCTTTAACAGAAGATTCGACCCGGCTTACAGCGCGCTGAAAGACAAAGTGCGCAGAGGGGACATTGGACACGTTCAGACTATTAAAGTGGTCGCCCGCGATTCGCCGCTGCCGACTATCGCTTATCTGAGGACTTCGGGTGAGAAATATTTTTTATTCATTCTATTGAATATATAGCGTATTAGATTGATCAGCGGCGTACCTACTACAATTTGCAAACTAGAACTTTATACGAAACGCTACGTGTAGATGTCCACACATAGTTAAATAATAGAATAGAATGGCTTTACTGTGCTATTATTTAACTATGTTTAACTATAACAAACATTATTTCATGAATATTACAGAGGTTTAATAAAAAAAGACAATTGCACAAATCTTACAATCAACCTATAACCTATTATTATTA
Organism: Micropterix aruncella; assembly: GCA_944548615.1. Taxonomy (NCBI): domain Eukaryota; kingdom Metazoa; phylum Arthropoda; class Insecta; order Lepidoptera; family Micropterigidae; genus Micropterix; species Micropterix aruncella. The sequence continues at coordinate 20,364,201 of OX155950.1, forward strand.
TTATTATTATTATGGGTACTTACGTGCTATAACAGTATGGCAACGTACTGTAGATGGCGCTCTATATACGACTATCGGGTATAACATAATAATATAATAACAAACTAATTTTTAAATCAAAGCTCTTATTATTTTACTAATATTTTCACAAAGATGTCTACTTTTGTTTTGGTATACAGGTGTCAATGTGTAATAATTACGCACGTTTAAATTCAGACAGACGAATAGATGGCATTCCATCCCTCCTTATTATTATTGATTATAATAGTATTATTTCTGTCATATAATTATAATTATTAGCCTATATAAAACAAATTCTATAGAAGGCCTAATATTCGAATGTTTTTATTGTTATCATTTGTTTAATTTTAGTTTTTTTTATCAATCATTCCTTTGTAAAAAAAAATTTCATTATCAATGTTACTGTAGGTGGCCAAATAAATTGCAATTAACCTGGACGTCACTGCTATCAGTACCACCTGCATTTCGCCGGCACAGAAAGGCTGCGAAATCGTTCTATAGAGTTTCGCAATTTAATATCATGTATAATCAATGTTCATACCTATTGTTCTGTGTAAATCTAAATGAATACCGGACATTGCTCAAAAAAGCACAAAGTATTAGTATATTTATTTACATTTATTTCGTTACTCTTATAAAATACCCCAAGAAATGTAATATAATATACTCACGCTAACGAATAATCCATTAGTTGAACCAGCTTATGAGTATTTCCTGATATGACGTAGTGATTTCAGTTTGTGGTACAGGAAAAGTCACATAGGGTCATATTTTGAGAATACGGTTGAAACTGGTGTACAAGTGTCGATGCTAGATATCTAAATCTTATCCTATTAAATAAAATGTATGTTTTCCTTTTCAATTTAATTATGCGTATTCCTTCCTAAATTTAATGGTTTAGGTACCCTGTTTTAGTATAATAGCCTAATATTAGCTGTGTTAATTCTAAAAGTCTGACTACGTCTGGCCTTCCATAAGATCATCTTTAATTTAATCCTGATAACTTATTTATATTACCACTTTTATTATTTTTCCTATTAGACTTAGTCTCATGTGACGAGCCTCTTCGACTGTTGTCCATCCGTCCGTTCGTTCGCGAAATCTAGTCTATCTCTAGGATCTCTAGGGATCTCTACGAATCGGTATGGTCTGAAACCGCGTTTTATTGTGTTTTATTTATTTACATTTTAATTAATTCCTTTAATTTGTTCAATTGATATCCTAAGCATCGCCATTTTGAAAAGTATAGACTCATTTGCGCAGCCCGCATTGCGCCCGGCTTGAAACATATAGGTATAGCATAGAACGCGGGAGTGCGAAGGTGGACTGTGAGTGAATGTGTTCGCGGAATAGAAAGAGATAGCTGCATATGAGACTCCCTCTATCCTTGTCTAGTTGCGCATGCGCGTTTATCCATATCATAGCAGAATTATGCCGTCGAATCGTTGCCATAGTGATATATAAGCGTTGCCATAGTGATATATTTACGTTTATCCCGTGCATGCGCGACTAAATAAGGATAAATAGAGTACCATATGTTGCTGTCTCTTTCTATTCGGCTGACGTATTCTCAGGCTGGTCGCACGGTCTAGTACTTATACTCTGTGTTCTGTGTTTGAAACGTCAAAGGAGCCATAGGCACGGTACCTAAATGCTTCTGTTGCATAAAGAGTTATTACAGTGAAACAGTCATTAACAAGCAAAGAGCATATTTATCAAATTTCTGATAGGTTTTTAAATGTTAATTATAGTTTAAATGACAGTCGCATTGGCCGCTGTTAATTTCTCATATCAAAGAGCTTGTGCCAGCACGGCGTGCTATAAGTACAATTTAAATCCTATTTGTACGATTATTTTAGTTGTACGATATACGATTGAAAAATCTAGATCGTACATTGAACAAAATTAGTTACGTACCTATCATTTTATTTTTCTAAATGATAGGTACAGGTTACTAATGATAGGTAAAGGTTACTACGTGTAATATATATTTTGTTAAAAATAAAAGTCTCGTATGAGACCTTTGCTGCGTGATCTTCTTCCGGTCTTGTTATATTCTATGAAACCTTTATATGGCTAAAATATATAACAATTAATTTTCCGGCCCACTAACCGACGAGAAGGGAAATTATTATTGACGCTCAATTTTGTTTTTTCGATATGAAGACGGAAATATCCATTTTAAGCCGCCCTGAGACGATTATGACTATTTCCAGATTGGAATCTGTCTGTGAGTGTGTATTCCTCCACGATAGCGTAATCCGATTGAGCTGAAATTTCGTATACAGACATCATCTGAAAGAACTTCGCCTGACAACATTAGAGGAACGTAGGCAGCGAGGAGACTTAATAGAAAGCTACAAAATGCTTCACGGTTATTACAGTGTGCCCAACCTCGAGAGCATGTATACCCTGAATACCAATAAGCAACTGCGTGGACACTCGTTGAAGCTAAATAAGACACTTGCAGCATCGAACCCCAGGAAATATTTTTTGACAAATCGTAAAGTGGATGCTTGGAATGCGTTGCCAGAGGAAGTGATCAGTGCTATTTCTTTCAATAGCTTTAAAAACAAACTGGACATTTTTCTTAGTGCAAAACACTCACAAGTTTAAAAGCAAGTGCATGTGATATACACCCATCAGCCTTAAGCTGCTAGTGTATAATATAATAATAATAATAATAATAATAATAAATCGGTGCTAGCTACACCAGTGGTTCTCAAACAAGGGCGATAACGCCCCCTTGTGGACGCTGGTCGCCTAGAGGGGGGCGGTAAGGGGCCCAGAAAAAAAAACTGCTTACTAAAAAGAGAAATCGTTTGCATGTTTCCGAACGCGGCGACTTGATACTCTTAATATTATAAAGTTGCGTTTTAATTGCTCCCACTGGTAAAAATGTATCGATTAAAATTATAGTAATGAATGTCATTGTGGTTTTTAAGAGGTTGTAAATTTAAAAAAAATGGGGGGCGCTGAAAAATAATTGAATTTTAAAGTGGGCGGTATACGAAATAAGTTTGAGAACCACTGAGCTACACTATTCCCAAAATTTAAACCCGCCTGTAGCCAAGAAACGAACCGCGCCGCCCGAAGTGGCTGCATGCGAAATCAACAGGGTTCATCCACCGGCCGAGAGAGGGCATTTATCGATTTTATTTATGATATTATTATTCATATGAAATCAGTCGCTGGCTACTCGCGGGGAAAAACCTGGGCACAACCTGTCGATTACGCACTCTGACTAATAGTCAGGGGAGTCTGGAAGCAGTACTGTTTCCTATAGAGCGGGGGTGGTTGCGGATCTTACGGCGACTGCTCTTGAAACGACCATCCGCTACGCGATCCTAGGTGAACAGCCGGGTAAAGGATGCCGTGGTCCGCGATAGATTCGGTGTACACCGTTTCACCGATTCTTAATGGAGAGGACCGCGCAAGCGACCTCGAACTCGTAACCAATCGAGAGACTGGAGTAATCTGGTCGCAATTCGAAGTAAGGGCGTGAGTGTAAGCCCGCCGGGTAACACTCCTGGCTATCTCCCGGTTAAGGCGTTGGCCTCTTACGGGCTTGCGGCTGAGCTAGACTTGGACTGTTTAGTCCAAGTCTTCTGCGCTCACTCCAGGGAGATAGAACGACTAATCGGTAAAACTTCCTGAAGTGACGGGCTCGCCCGTTGTAGTCGACAACCCTACTTGGGCACAACCGAATTTACATATACAATTACTGATAAGCGTATGTTATTTTATTGTAGGTGGAATTTTCCACGACTGCATAGTCCACGACATCGACATGGCGACGTGGGTATTAGGCGAATTACCAACAAAGGTCCAAGCGACAGCGTCCGCTCTCGTTCCTGAAATAAAGGCTATCGACGACTTTGACACTGTCGGTGTCCTGCTGACCTTCCCCAGTGGAACCGTAGCGCTTTTGGACAACAGCCGCTATTCTACCTACGGCTATGACCAAAGATTGGAGGCTTTCGGCGCCGATGGCTTGTTGAAAGTGGAAAACGAGAGACCCTGCCACTCGTCAGAGTCATACATTGGCAAAGAGGGATGCAATTATACTCCGATATATTATTCTTTCCCGTCGAGGTTCAAGCTAGCATACAAGTATGAGATGGAGCATTTCTTGGATGTCGTTCAAAGTGAGTTTAATGCTGTATTTACATAATATTAGGTTATTTTTCATAAGAAATTATCCGAAACAGAGATCTCCACGGTCCTGTAGTATACATGGTGGCATAATGGTTAGTTCGCATGATCTTAAGGGCTCTTTAAACGATCAAGCAGGCTTGTCAAGCATCGCATCGCGGGTGGGTAGGATATCATGAACCGCAGGAAATATGCAAATATTTTTTTAAATATTTAATAATAATGCATAATTTTGTAGTTTTATATCAGGGAGTCAGGTTAATTATTTATTTATTTATTTATTTGTATAAGCTACAAAATTAGGCATTTTTGGTAAATAATAAAAAAAAAAGCATATTTCCTGAGGTTTACGATCCCCTACCAGCCTCCGACGCGATGCTTGATCGTCTAGAGAGCCCATTACATCGTAAGGTTCTGGGTTCGATTCCCGACTGGGTTATCATTTTCCATTGGGATATTAACGGAATTACGTTTCAATCATGTCGAGCGAATGCAATAACAAGACACTCACTTGCACACATGCTATACGCACACATACTCGCACATTTAAACAATTCATAATAGGATTAGTTGTAACAGATTGTCCTAAGACAATAAACCCACCCATTTTGAAATTTTAAAATAAAGATTAGAAACAAACAAACAAACATTTCCGCATTACAAATTCTATGGCTTCGAATCGGGAGTGAATGGGTGGTAAGGTGAACGCTCGCATGTGGCAATACAGCTGTCCTAAACCTACCACAGCCGGTCGATATTATAATTGCCTACCACCAAACATTAAATACATTAAAATTTCATATAAATTTAAAAATAATTTGAGTGCCTACCTCTTAAATTGTACAAATGCAGATATTGAACACCTTCTTAAATAATGGAATCTAAATGGAATATAAATTGATGATTTCTAAATGTAATGTAATGTAATATGTGTGCATTGAAAATGTTAATAGCAATCTGAGAAACTTAAATTATGGCGTACCACAAGGCAGTGTTCTGGGACCGATCCTGTTTCTAGTTTATATTAATAGTCTATGCGATCTAGTGACAAATAAAACTATCACATATGCTGACGACACAGTAATTATTTTTCAAGGCAGTAATTGGCATGAAGTATTTCAAATGGCAAATCACGAGATGGAATTGGTAAAAGATTGGTTAGATGAGGCTTTGCTTACACTTAATATCGGCAAGACCAAATTTGTTGCATTTAGTACTACAAAAGCTGGGCAAGCACCAGAAAATCTTCATCTGGTTATACATGACTGTGACAATAAACTGAACTGCCGATGTTTGAACGTAGAAAGGGTAAACTCTATTAAATATCTTGGAATCATAATCGACAACAACCTACGGTGGTCTGGGCATATTGATTATTTATCCACAAAAATTAGACAACTTGGCTACGTGTTTAGGGATCTCCGCAACATATTAGACCGACGTACTATTAAATTGACATATTATGCGCTATGTGAGTCCATTTTATACTACGGCATTATTGGTTGGGGAGGATGTGCGAAAACGGTTCTTCAACCACTTCTTGTCGCGCAAAAAGGTTTGATCAAAATAATATTAAGAAAACCGTTCACGTATGCATCAGATCTCACATTTAAGGAAATGCATGTTTTAGAAGTGCGCATGTTATATGTGAAAATGATTTTAGGTCGGATCGTTCTTAAGGAAAAAATTAAATCCCAGCAAACTAAACACACAAGACGTGCCAATAGTGACTACGTTGCAGTTCCCCGAAGGAGTACATCATTTGGCCAAAGAAATTTCACTTATCTAGGGCCTAGGATATATAACATCCTACCTGCAGGTATAAAGATTAGCCCGAGCATTCAAATTTTTAAGAAACAACTGGTCTCGTGGATGCTTGGGCCAGGAAGGTACCGAATACACCAAGAACTCTTAACTATCTAGCTTTGTTTGCCTGTTCTTTGTGACTATTTCTATTATTTTAATTTTTCTTTGTGACTATTTAATTTTTTTTTAGAACCTTTACTATTAATGGTATTATAATTTTATTGTGACTTTTTATTTTTCTTACAAATATTACAAATTTTATTTATAATTTAAGTTATGACTAGATAGTTTATTATTGACCGAAGGATATGTGTATTTAATTATCTATTTACTTCAATGTTTTATTTTATTATAATTATATATTTACATATTTTATTTTTATGCATATTTTTATTTAATTCAATGTTTTTTTTCAATTTTCGCTTTTTTTTCTTTTTGTTTAAACTACTTTTTTTTTCTTTTGATTATGTTTTCTTTTTAAACTAGTATTTGTTTAATATGTCTGCCCTAGAACAAGTGTTCATACTTAGTTGGGCGACATGGGACCGATCTTCAATATAAGCGTGACACAACTTGCTGTGGGTTTTATTTAAGTGTAGATATTAAATATAATTTGTTACGCTTGTTGCTTATTATGTACATTGCTTTAAATAAATAAATAAATAAATAAATTTAATTTTAATTTTTGTGAATTTATTTTGTATAATATTAAAACATATTAATACTTATTAATACATTCATAAATATATATTAATTTTTATCATGTTTTTAAATAAAATAATATTGGCAATTTTCATGACATTTTATTATAGATTTATGATTATGTTTATTTATATAAACATAATATTATAGATTTCTTAGGATAATTAAAATAAATTGTCTACCTTGGAACAGGTGGCAGCCTAGTTAGGTTAAGACTTTTGTATATTGAATGTTCTCATAATTTGAACTCAATAAATAATTTGAAATTTGAAATTTGATAGTCCGGAATCCACCGCTCACCTCTCAGAAGTTTAATAATAGTATATATTATGATGGGCTCGACTCCGGTCGGTGAATTGCAGAACAGATCGGTTTGTATTTTATTTTATTTTATGTTATGTATTACTATTCCGGCAGAGGGAAAGTATTCCAAACGCTTTTCTGTATGTCTGGCCCAAACGCTTTATCCGATTGAGATCAAATTTGGCATGCAGGCATCAATTGGTCATGGTAACAGTTGAAAAGGTTGCGGTTGACATCGGTCCACCAAGGGGCGAGCTAGTCATACTTCAATCTTGAAATATTGACCGAAACTATATTATAAACTTTGTTTTGAATGTCTCATATACATGCGACACAATTAATTTGTAAACTCCGCCTTATTTAAGAAAATACTGAATCGTATTAGAAAGATACTATTTAATACCACGGAAAATACTACAAATATACAGGTGAGTTTTTAATTAGTGACATACTTGCAGTAGGTGAATAAAGACAAAGTCAGAAACTTTTGATATCAAATGGAAAAAACATTTTTCAGGAAAGGTTTGAGAAGCGTTTGAGAAAACGTCGCTAGAAGAAAGGATTGAGAAAACGTCGCTAAAAAATAATATTAGCTATATTTTACCTACCACTATATAGCGTTTCGTGCCCATTGCTTGTTATACTATTAAAAAAAACCTATTTATATATATATTTTAAAATATATATATATATATATATATATATATATATATATATATATATATATATATATATATATATATATATATATATATATATATATATATATATATATATATATATATATATATATATATATATATATATATATATATATATATATATATATATATATATATATATATATATATATATATATATATATATATATATATTTGATTGGTTTTTTGTAAAATCTTTTTTTTTAAGAATTCGTTTAAAGGATGACACTTTGATGAAAAAATAAAAATAATAAAAGCTACTTACATAGCTTTTAAAAAAAACTTAAAAAAAAAACCTTCCAGCTATGTAAGTAGCTTTTATTATTTTTATTTTTTCATCAAAGTGTCATCCTTTAAACGAATTATATATATATATATATATATATATATATATATATATATATATATATATATATATATATATATATATATATATATATATATATATATATATATATATATATATATATATATATATATATATATATATATATATATATATATATATATATATATATATATATATACATACATACATACATACATACATACATACATACATACATACATACATACATACATACATACATACATACATACATACATACATACATACATACATACATACATACATATATATATATATATATATATATATATATATATATATATATATATATATATATATATATATATATATATATATATATATATATATATATATATATAGGTATATATTTATATATATATATATATATATATATATATATATATATATATATATATATATATATATATATATATATATATATATATATATATATATATATATATATATATATATATATATATATATATATATATATATATATATATATATATATATATATATATATATATATATATATATATATATATATATATATATATATATATATATATATATATATATATATATATATATATATATATATATATATATTTGTTTTTACCAAAAACTCATAACAAACGTTGCTTAGATAGTCGCACTGATTCCTTACTACAAGGATGTCCCTAATTAAAAACTCACCCAGTAGTACGATATAAACAAAAATACAATCTTAGGAATACATTCGCGATTTTATCGAACACATTCACTATCGGAGGGGGAGGGAGGTTGGGGAGGGGTTGGGGAGGAGGTAAGGGGTAGGGCGGGGAAGGTGGCTTGTCTATTCGCCGGGAAGTCTTGGTGTGACCCAACCGATTTTTAAAAATTATTTTTGACATTTTTACATAGATACCATTATTTGTATTTATTCCTTATTATATTAGTTATTAATTTTATTCATTTTATTCGGCATAAAACAGTTAATTTTGTCTGTTTTATGATATCTGTTTTTAACAATTCACGATTATTATTATTTATTTTTTTCAGTTACGATACTGAACCTATTAAATTTTCTATCTGTCTTCCATTCGATGATTATAACAAAATTAAAAAATAATTTCAGATGGAGTGCCTATGCAGATTCACGACTACCAAAATCTGGCAGTAAGCAAAATAGCTACTGCCGCTGAAAAAAGTGCAAGGACCGGAGAAACAGTTCATCTGGATTGGAGCAAAGATGGAATTCCAGCCGTCTACTCTTAAATAACAACACAATAAAATCACTGCCAAAAATGTTGATCTAATAAAATATTAAAAAAAAAATTTTTTTTTCACCAATTACGATTAAACACTGCTTGCCTGTTTCGTCTTATCCAAATATTTTAATTTAATTTTACAATATCGTTTATCTAGGTGACAAATAGATTTGGAATTAACATAAACAATTATAGTTGGGTTAGACAAGATAATACTGGTAAACCAAACTATTTGTGGCAAAATGTATATATCCGTCGTCATCTGGAATTAAAAACGAAATTGCGTTCACAATACTTTCCCTTTGCCGGAAAAGTAAAACCGCGAGTAAGTTTAATCAATGTTGTCGTCTTTTGTAGACCTAGAAAGACTTGATAGCGTTGCTCGTACGCTATATGGACAATTCTGATGAAGACGGGCTGCCCTGAAAAGATTGCAGGAATGATACGACTGGTGCACTATGACAAGATGTGTTGTGTTTCAGTTAATTGTGATCAAACAGATTTATTCCGTCAGCTGTGGCGTGAAACAAGGATGTATCATCGAATTGACTCTGTTTGCTCTTTACGTCGCAGTCGTAGTTTACGATGCACTGCAGAACATCCCAGAAGGCATCGCACTGCTGGTGGGGACTGTTAACTTGCCTAGAATCAAGACGAAGTCTCCTGCGACAAAATTCACTAATCTCCGAAAGTTTCGAATTATATATTTTTTCATTGAATCTATTTTCTTTCACTTCGTCTATTGAAAGTCATATTTTTAAACTGCTTTTTAGCAGAAATGCAAAGATAATAGAGATACGGTATGAAGATAGCAGAAATACTAAAATTTGCATCCGTGATTTTAACATGTAATGAGTGAATATAATTATGCGTTTTTTATTTTTTTTCCTTATTTTTTTAAAATACAAATGTCACACGTGTGACAGTTTAAAACAACTGTTTTTTATTTAAGAAGACTGAGCGTGTTAGGAATAAAAATAGACATAATCAATTCTTTTTTCTCAACCCTGGGTTTAAGACAGTAGCAAGGCACATACGAGTGGTTACAAGCACTGTAGTTACTTTAGAGGTTTCTCGAATATTTTTAAAACTAATTGAATAAGGCACTCCTGTCGAAATAAATTCACGTGGATATTGCGCATAAGTTTGTAATTGTTAAATGTAACAATAATAGGAAATTGACTAAAAATAGGTCTCAGGAAATATTGCAAATACTAGGAAATACAAATGGAGGGAAAATTACAATTAGACTGAGTAAGATCTTTCTACTCATCAAATATCATAACATAAATAAGAGCTCATGTTACAAAATTTTATAACATGGAGCGTAGTGTCGGACTGTTCAAAGAATTCAATAGGTATCCCATGTCTTGTCATTTTAATCGATAACAACCGAAATCCATAATTCATATTCTACACCGTTTGGACAACATCAATATTACTTGCTCCGATTAATGAATATTTCAGGAAAACGCTTCGATATTTCAGGACTGATACAGGTTATTCAGTGGTTGATTAGAAAAGGAAGAACAGAAGCTGAATGTATCCTCCTAATATGTCAAAAATAGCAACGCATTTATACACATGTAATTTACACACCCTCATCTATGAAAATAAAAAAACCTACATGTTTACTAGAGTGAATTCAGATTATAATTTTTATTTGGATTTATTTTATAATTATTTTTGTTTACTTTTATTATTTAATGATAATTTTGTTTGTTTTCGATTTTTATTTATCTTTTGGCTTATATTTTTATTTTCTAACTTTTCAATAAATAAATAATTCATAATACACTATATTGCTTAACCATTTTGATCTTAGATTATGAATCCGTTCAATTAGATGGTAACTTCCGTAGCCGCATTGAAACACTGGTTCCCGTCAGTTCAATGAAGTTAACCAGCGTCGGGGGAGGTCAGTACATGGATGGGTGATCGCCTGATTACTGCCACGTGATCTTATAAAATTCACTTCAAATTTTTTTTTCAATTGAATTCATTCGATTGAAATATTGCCATCCCGAGAGCTAAGCGATCAAAACAAAAAAAGAATTAACCTAATCTGTCGGTCCTATTCAAAAACGAATTACGGATATCCATCGTTCGAATCGCGAGTAGTATATAAGCTCATTCCGTTTTTCCCGAATTTTTCAATTTTCCAGGCAAGCTTCCCAATTTTCCTCTACATTAGGACCTTATTTGGACTATTGCGAACATTTAAAAAAAGAAATTAGCCAAATCGGTTCAGCCGTTCAACCTAATATCGGTTACCAACGAACAGAATTTCATTTTTATTTATATAGATGATCTTATACAAAAAAGTCACATGTGAAAAATTTGTGCCGTAAAGGATATTTAAGATAATATGTAGGTAAATATGTATTTATATATTATTAATAAACTACGAGGTATTATTCGCTTGTGAATAGAGACGTAACTTTAAGGCTTAGGCTTATTGACATAACGCGATACCTTTGCGTTTAATATTGCCAAACGCTTTTATCTAGATATAAATCAACGTGATAACTTTATTTTTAACAAACGGCATTTATCGCTCTATTTTGTGATAATAATAATGACATTACCACCTGTAAATTTACATATTTTGTAGCCATTTTCTTCTTTATAAAAGAAGCTTTATGGAATACGGTTGCTATATCGCTTCTGTCACTGAATGCTGGTGCAGCGGGTTGCTTAAATTATAGAACTGAAAAATGACGAGTCATTTTAAGACAACCTATCCTTCTCCTTACTCTCAGCCAAGTGTAGTCCAAAAATATGATTACATTTTTAAAGAGTAAGTGACAATTAGATTATTAAACATTTAATTTTAATATCTGCCTATGCTCTACCTATCAATTTCAGATTTGAAGATCAGCTCACTTTGAATGGCTCTGATAAGCCTCAACAACCGCCGGTAGGGCTGGCTCTTTTCGGTCTGGGAAGAGCGGGAACCTTCCACTTCCCAAATATCAGAGGAAATCCTCGCATCAATTTGCTTTATATCGTGGAAGATTTCACTTCAAAATGGGAGCAAATGAGAAAGTACTGGAGTCTTAGCGATGACGTGAAAATTATTGCATCTAAAGATGCTGGTATGATCTACAAGGATCCTAGGTAAGAGTAGAAGATTTTATTTTATTTTATATATTAAGGCAAACATCTAAATAAAAAAAACTTACTCACTGGGTGATAAATAAAAGAAGGAAACAGATAGACCTTTCAGACAGAAAATTAACTCGATTTCCATAACAGCGTTTGGTATACAGATTGAAAAAGAAAAAAATACTATAGGTTAGGTTATGATCGAAAATTAAAAAAACAACCACAGGGTCGGGGAAAGAATTTACTTTGTCACTAAATTTGGCAGGACAGAGAATAAACCTTCGCAATTTTAAAATAAAACTACAATGTAAAGTTATAAAACAAGATCCTTTTATTTTCCAGGTAGTTCCTCCTATCTCCTTTCCATACATGTGGTAGACTTCCGAAATGTGACTTGATAAGTTTTTCCGTTCAAACGGACATCCAGGCGAGAAAAAAATCAGGGCACGGTGGCTGATTCGTGTAGTCGAATTTACATAATTTGTAATATAAAAAAAGCGGCACAGGAAAAAACACTCTGTGACCAAAAGAAAAAAACCCCATTACTACAAAACTCGTTTATCTAATTGAATCCCGAAAAGAATTAAACGCTTACCGAAAAATGAGAACTTGTTCACATAACTTTAAAAACGCCGCACTCCTGGTGCACACAACTCGCGGATCACCCGGCTTTTAATGGGTTTTCTGTCGCCCGGCGCGAGTTAGAAGTACTCTTCCTCGCGCCATTTTGAAAAGAATGATGCCCTCAATGAAGTGTGACCAGATTGGACAGACTGGACTGCCTGCAGTTATACCAACTTTAGGAGATTTAAAAAAAAACTCATAGCTACTAATGTTCACTAAAATAGTAATATTTTAGGTAATATTTATTATATTTATTGAAATTGTTTTTGAACTCGATTGTTTAAATAAATCCCTTGTTTTTTTGTCATGGCAAGTACACCAGAAGGGTCATTTTTTATTGGGCTGTGCAATACGGCTATCATTATTATTATGACAGATCCAACTGTCAAAGCTTTTAGCAATTTTACATGGTTTTGGGAAATTGTTTTGAGATTGTGACCCATGATTCCGAAACAACTCGAAAACTGAGTAAGACCAATACAAAAAAAAAAACTAGAAATACAAGCGAAACATGTTGCAATGCGTGCAACATGTTTTTGAAACATAACATGCCACGCAAATTTGGATTTTTGTTACAGCCTCTCCCCCAAAAAGAAATCGGCAGGACACTAACGATTTCCTCGAGTCGTCCCGATTCGCACGTGACTAATAGAGCACTAACAAAAATCTCAACTGATAACAAAAAAAACACGTGAACTATCTAATACTCATCAAATGGTAACCATAAAAAAATAAAAGAAAATAAAGAACAAAATACTCCTACTTCTCCTCGTTAACTAAAGAAAAATATCCATTCGGCAGGGTACTGTAGAGGTCAACTGCTAATATAAATCACTCTACATAAACGTAGAGAGTTACAACAAACACCAAACAACTCCAAATAACTTACTAACCCCAAAGGCTACCAGGTCAGCCTGATAAACATAAAAAAACGGACAAAAGTCCTAGTGGCCTTATAACAGGACCGCACAACTTGTCGAAGGAAAACCTGACGACCTCCAAACCATAAAGCAAAACTAAGTAAACTTATGGTGGACACCAAAAAAAAAAACAAACATATTAGCAAAATTGTTGTGACTCGACAGTAGCCAATGCCTAGTAGGAAAATGTTGAATGTCAAGTATTACCTTTCATACCGAGCTCTAGCATACTTCCCTTTCATGCGACATTCAAACCCCGGTAGTGCTAGACAGGTTTGCTAGCACCACGGACACAGACAAAATGATATCAGTAATGGTAACCACCCGGTACCACACCTTTTACCTGACAATTATTAAGAGAGTGAAATCGAAGATGTTCGACTAAGATGAAACATTTTATACGTATGTTAACGAGGAAACAACCAAGAAAAAAACAACATCAAACGGAGTCCTTGGGATTTAGTTTAAAATCCTTTATATGCCATGTGCCTATATTTTTGCCTTCTACATTAAGCAGTTCATACACCAAAGGAGAGTGTTTCTTTACTATCTGACATTTTTCATACCGCGGGGCAAACTTTGAAATGAAGTAATTTCCCGCATTGCTCAGAAAATAAGTCTTTTTATAAACCGTATCCCCAACGGAAAATTCAGCCGGGAGGTGTTTGCGGTCATAATATACCTTATTGTGAGCATGCGATTGAAGTAATTTCTTCCGCACGGTATGGAAAACGCCAGGAAGTTCACTCAAATCCTGAGCGTAGGAAATTCTGCTACCGAATATGACTTCGGCTTGGGATTCCGGGGATTGCGTATAAAAAGAACCATCTAAAATCGGTTCTCGACCACGGACAAGGAAAAAAGGGCTGAAACCCGTGGCTTCCGAAACAGCCGAATTGATCGCCATCTGAATGGCAGAAAGTCGTCCTTAACTGACAACGCCAACGCCGTGACAACCCCACGATTCTGCCTCTCAGTTGGATTGACCTGAGGGCAATATTTCGGGTTCAAGTATACCTTGGGAATTCGGTACTTGGTCATTAGACCAGTGAACTCCTTACCAATAAATTGTTTCCCATTGTCCGAAATGACATACTGCGGAACACCAAATTGCAGAAAGACCTTATGCTCCATAACGTGGCTAACGATTTTACTAGTAGCACGTTTTAAAGGGAATAATAAGCAATATTTGCTAAAACAACACGTGACTACTAGAATATGTATATTTCGATCTCTCGTCATCGGGTAGGGACCCAAAAGATCGACGGAGATCATCTGAAAGGGAAAGGCACACGACTTTGGATTACCCAAATGACCCAACGGAGACACGTTCGGATGTTTGTATTGCTGACACGTATCGCACTTAGAGACGAATTTAACCACGTCTCCATGTAAATTTGGCCAAAAATAGCGCAAACAAAGACGACGATGGGTTTTAAAGACCCCAAAATGAATTGCCAAATCAGAGGCATGGTTTTCTTGTATGAGCTTTTCTCGGAAAGGTAATGGCACAACCAACTTCCAGTCGTAACAACTGGTAAGTTGGTACTTGCTCCTCGAGTAACGATACAACTCACTGCCTTTGATCTGGTAATTGGGATACGCGGCAGGATTGCCGGATACCGCATTAACCAAATCGTTGTACCAGGGATCGGCGACAACCGAGACAGCTGCTACAGGAAGTAGGCGAGATAACGCGTCTGGGACGACATTTTCGACACCCTTCTTGTGGATGATCTCAAAATCAAATGCCGATAAACGGATTCCCCACCTAGCCAAGCGTCCCGTTGGGTTTTTAAGCGATAAAAACCAACGCAAACTGGCATGATCAGTGTAGATTTTGACCTTGGGACCGCCCTCAAAGTAGCCTCGAAAATGCTCGACAGCATGGATCACGCTTAGGGCTTCACGTTCAGTAGCCGAGTAACGAGTCTCAGCAGGTAGGAGAGTCCTACTCGTGAAAGCGATTGGGTGTTCTACGCCCTCCACTGTCTGGGTAAGTACACCACCTAAACCGTACAACGATGCGTCGCAATGTAAAGCAAATGGCTTTGAATAGTCAGGACAAGCTAAGATCGGACTTGAAATTAAGGCGGATTTCAATTTTTGAAAGGCTTCTTCCGCCTCCGGTGTCCATGCAAACGCGGGAGCGCCTTTGCGGGTACTAGTCAACCGGGAAAGAGGTGCAGCAATACTGGAAAAATTACGAATGAAACGCCGGTACCAACCGGCCATTCCAAGGAAACTCTTAACCAGTTTAGGTGAATTAGGAGTGGGAAAGTCTAAGATACATTTTACCTTTTCGGGATCTGTATGTAGGCCATGGGAATCTACAACATACCCCAGGTACTTTAATTCTTGCCGGAAAAACTGGCATTTTTTAAAATTTATGGAGAGATTCGCATAAATGAGACGATCTAGGACTCTGTTTAAGAGAGAAATATGTTCCTCAAAGGTCGACGAGACAATTACAATGTCGTCTAAGTAGCAAAACACCTTATTATCAAACGAAGGGTCAAACAATTGGTCAGCCAAGCGCTGCATGCACGACGGCGAGTTGCGAACCCCGAACGGACAGACTTGCATCGCAAAGAAACCACGTCCAGGAACCGTAAAACTACACTTCTCTTGTGATTCAGGATCCAAGGGAATTTGCCAAAAGGCAGCCGATAAGTCGATGGAAGATAAATAGTTAGCGTCTCGCAAACTGTCCAGGATGGTAGTTATTCTCGGGAGAGGATACGCATCCGGCTTCGTAATAGAATTGAGCTTCCTACTATCAAGACAGAACCGCAAAGTCCCATCCGACTTGGGAACAAAAATAGTTGGATTATTCCAAGCCCCCTTGCTAGGTTTCACAACGCCTAACTCGAGCATACGATCCACTTCTTCGTTTAACAGTTGTAGACGAGCGGGAGACAAAGGGTAATACCGCTGCTTCACTGGTGGATGATCACCAGTGTCGATAACCTGAGTTATTAAATTTGTCCGACCTAGACCTTTGACTTCCGTAGAAATTTTCTCAAAACTTTTAATCATCTTGTTAGCCAACGACTGTTGATTCTCCGTCAGGGAAGCGAAAGGATGCAAGGCCCTCACTTCGTTGACGGAGTGCCAACTGACATCACTAGACTCCAAACGAACATATTTTAGAATTTCAGGTACCAAATCAAATTCTCGGACAAAATCCATACCTAAAATCAGAGAAGTTCCTATATCCGGAGCTACCACAGCTCGGATCACCTGACAGCGATTATTGAATTTAAAGGGCAAAGAAATATAGCCAATCGTCCGCACTGTACTTGAATTAGCTGTGCTGAGCGTCAAAGAAGGCGCTTTATGAAGAGTATAACCGATATCAATTAAATACTTATGTGAATCGGCACTCAAAATTGTCAAGCTCGAACCCGTGTCGAGTAGACCACACACAGCTATGTCGCCTAACGAAACATCTAGAAACGGACGACGGTTATCCTTCTCGTTTTTAAATAACAACGAGACCGAATCAACGAATGCCCTTATTCGGTCTCGTTGGACAAGTTTTTTGAAACGTTCTGTTTAGGTTGCACTGGCTTTCTCTCTTTAGAACAATCCGGGCAAGTAGACACAGTAAAATTAAACTTTATTTATTTATTTATTTATTTATTTATTTATTTATTTGCAGCTGTTATAAAAAACATATACAAAAAAAAACAAGAACACACAGATTAAAAATTAAAACTATAAATAGACAAAGACTATGAAATAAAGCTACAAACGCTGCTAATTAGGGGTATCCTCAGGATATCTCTTATCCTGGTTTTCAGGACACACCTATTAATTATTGATACATAGGTATATGATTTTTAAAATAAAATAACCTAATCAAATAAATCTTAAAACAAAAAATCCAAATAATCATAATCAAATAAATACACAAATTGAAATAATTAAAATCAAGATATTTAACATCAAATGATATTAAAAGAAAATAACGTAATTACATAAATTTAATAATCTACATATAATCTACATATAATCTACATGTTTAGAGTATATCGACCGACCGGATATATCGTTACTTAGTGAGGAATTTATATTTGAATGTTGCGGAGTTGAAATTCCTAGCCTTAATATAGTTTTAGTTTGCATATATAGACCTGAAAGAGATTTTAATACGTTTCTTGTTAAATTTGAACAATTTCTCGAACAAACATTAATGAGAAATATTCGCAAAACCGTCATTATTGCGGGAGATTATAATGTTGATATCTTAAATAATAATGTACATGTTAAAAAATTTCTAAATTTGACACAATTATATAATTTAAAAATTGGAATTCGTAATCAGGCAACTCGAATTACACTGTCTGGAGGAACATGTATCGATAACTTCTTAACAAATGCGGAAACTTTTACAACAAACGTTTTGGATCTGGGTTTTTCGGATCACACTTCTCAAACATTTTGCCTGGAGCTAGAAAATCTTAATAAAAAGAATAATAAAATAAGATGGAAGTTCAGAAAACGTATATACAGCGCATTAAATATTGGCAAATTTCGTGATGCTATTGCCAATATTAATTGGTCAGAACATTTAAACATACATACTAAAAATGTAGATGAAAATTTAAAAGTATTTAGCGAAAAAATTCATAATTGTTTAGAAGAAAATATTCCACACAAAACCTGTAGTGCGAATTCGACAAAAAAAGCGAATTGGCTAACGAAAGGTCTAAAAATATCATGTAAAAATAAACGTTTGCTTTTAATTTTGAAACGGAGTGCAAAAAGTAGAATAATTTCTGATCATTACAAAACATATAAAAAAATACTATCAAAAACTATAAATTGTGCAAAAAAGTTACATTATAAAAAAAATATTGAAACATCAGAAAACATAGTGAAGTCAACATGGCAAGTTATAAAAGATCATAGTGGAAGATCAAAGGAAATAAAACAAAAAAATTTTGAAATAAACATTGAAAACATGCCCACAGTCGAGCCAAAAAGAATAGCGAGAGAATTTAACAATTTTTTTATTACCGTTGGAAAAGATAAACAGACAGCTAATCCTTCAAACGGAAAACAAATATTACCAACAAATAGCGTAAGTAATTCTATATATTTAAATCCGGTTGATGAAAAAGAAATATCTACTATAATTAAGGGGCTAAAAAATAAGAAATCTTTTGGCTATGATGAAATTCCGACCAGCGTGGTCAAGTCGTGTGTTGACCAATTATCAGCACCTTTAGCGCTGCTAATAAATCAGTCATTTCAAGAAGGTATATTTCCCACTTATTTAAAGAGAGCTATTATTAGGCCACTTTTTAAAAAAGGGGATAGTAGGAACCCCTCAAACTACCGTCCGATTGCTCTCCTATCAACTTTTGCGAAAATATACGAAAAGACCGTCTACACTAGAATATATAGTTTCCTTGAAAAATATAATATTTTTTCGGAAAATCAAAATGGATTTAGAAAGAACAAGTCAACTACACTAGCTGTCTTTCAATATACTAACGAAATTCTAAATTTACTAAATAATAAACATGTCACCCTGGGGTTATTGCTAGATTTATCTAAGGCATATGATTGTGTACTACACGAAAAACTCTTAGAGAAATGCTACAACGTCGGAATCCGAGGCAAAGCCTATGATTGGTAAAAATCTTACCTTACTGAACGGGAGCAGTGCGTTGAAATTACATACTTTAATAGCAATAAAAAGATGGTAGAACCTGTACGATCAAAATGGCTTCGATCACAGCATGGCATTCCGCAGGGAAGCGTCCTCGGTTGCCTGCTGTTTATAATATATGTAAACGAACTTCCTTTAGCGACACAACAGAAAATAATCCTATTCGCCGACGATACTTCTATCTTAATTGGGGGCCATACTAAAGCTGATGTGGAAAGCAGCGCAAACACAAGCTTTATAGAAGTAACTGAATGGTTAGGGTCAAATAATTTAAGTGTAAATGCGGAAAAAACAAAATGTATGCAATTTCATTCCTATCAAGCACAAAAATACAAATTTGAAATTAAACATAACGCTCAGATTATTGATATGGTGCAAAAATTCAAATTACTAGGGATAACAATCGACTGTAATTTGAACTGGAAAGCCCATGTCGAAGATGTAAAAATAAAAATTTCGAAATTTTGCTACGCTCTAAGGATTTTAAAACGAACTACAGATAAAAAAACAGCCTTTATGGCATATTATGCATATATTTACGCCTGCATAAAATATGGAATTACGCTTTGGGGCAATTCGGTAAACGCAGAGGAAATATTCATAGTACAAAAACGATGCTTACGAATAATATGTGGAATTCCAAAGACTGACAGCTGCAAACCACTATTTAAAAAGGAGTTTGTGCTAACGTTTATATCGATATACATCTTGGAAACCTGCAAATTTATAAGGGACCACGATCAGTATTTCAAAACAAACAATGTTGAACACGGCTATAACACACGAAATAAACATGAGCTACAAGCACCCAAGCCAAATTTAACTCTATTTAAAAAAGGAATGTTATACAATGCAATAAAAATCTATAACCACCTACCTGCAAATATCAAAGAAATAAAAGGAAAAGGGTTTACCGCAGCGTTGAAAAAATGGCTTATCGATAAAAGCTTTTACACATTAAACGAATATTTCTCATAATATTATATTGTAGGCATGCATTTTCATTTTGTTTTTAAATTAATTCAATTAGAAAGATTACAAATTTTCAATTATATACATTTCGTATTTATAGGCGGATTTTTGATTATTCCTTGATTTTGATTTTTTTGATTATTTTTTATATTATTGATGAATTATTTTTTATTAATTGTTTTCTACTGTTACATTTTAAATTATATACATTTCGTATTTATAGGCGGAATTTTGATTATTCCTTGATTTTTGATTTTTTCTTTATTTTTTATATTATTGGTGAATTATTTTTTCTAATTGTCTTCTATTGTTAGCTCTACTTATCCGGTCTGTTTAAATTTTTTTTTCATGTTAAACCAGTGAAATAATTGCATTTTTAATAAGATATTATAATTAGCAGATAAGTCAATTTAGCAGATAAGTAAATTTGTCAATCTGTTTTAATAACAGGTAATTGTGAGATACATAGTTTTACGCATTATCACCATAAATGTACCACCACAATTTCGGACAATAAAAATATTTCTATTTCTATTTCTATTTCTAATAAATCAAAAATAATCAAAATCAAAATATTTAACATTAAATAATCAGGTTACAAATTAATAAATAAACGAAGACAATAGTAATAATCCAATTAGCAATAGTTATTTTAAAATAAAATCAAATTATGACATCTAAATATCTTCCTTTAATAATAAACTTTTAAAGTGGTCCTTAAATACTGCAATTGATTTCGATCGCAAAGCCATTCCCAACCGATTCCATACAACCGCAGAATAATACGAAAAGCTGCACTGGAAATGTGTAGTTTTGTGCTTGGGTATTATAGCAAGTTGTTCACGTGCCCGTGTTGAATGGACATGCCGGTTACGGGACCACGTCATAATCTTGTAAAGATATCGCGGCTGTTTATTGCGTACTACCTTGAGTACAAGGGTCGCAAGATGGAGCTGCCTTCTTTTACTCATATTCAACATGGAAGCTTTCGCAAGGAATGGTGACACATGATGACGCGGAGGAATCCTAAAGCAAAATCTTGCGCAGGCATTTTGCATTCTCTGAAGTCTCCGCTCAGTCTTCCTAAATAGACAGGGGCCGTACACACAGTCGCCATAGTCCATTATAGACAATATAAGGGCATTTACAAGTAGTATTCTGATTCTGACGCTGAGGTACTCCCGAATTCTGTATAAGGCCTTTAGACGTGAGAAACCCCACCCAACGCTTTTGCTGACATGTTCCTCAAACCGTAATTTTCCATCAAATAGAATACCCAGATTTTTAGCCGTAGTGACCAGTGGTATTGGCAAACTGTCCACCATTATAGGAAGAGAGCCATAGTTAGCAATTTTAGTCCTGCCCTGTTTCGACCCAATAATCATAAAACATGACTTCGAAGGGTTGATTTGTAAGCCATGTTTATTGGACCAAGCGGATAACCTTTCAAGATCGGCATTGATTAGGCTGACTGCTGAAAATGGACAATTCGTGTCTATGGAATGCATTAATTGAGTGTCGTCGGCATATAGATGATAGCGACAGTTTTCAAAATTTGCAGCTATGTCAGAAGTATATAGTGCAAATAAGACCGGGCCCAGTATTGATCCCTGTGGTACGCCTGTTTTAACTTCACGAAGAGAGGAAATCGATTGACGGCCAGATACATCTTTCAAAATTACTTTTTGAAAACGCTCTGACAGATAACTACGTATCAATTCGCATGCTGACCCAGAAAAGCCTAGATGTAAAAGTTTTGCCACCAGAAGAGAGTGATCCAGAGAATCAAAAGCCTTGCTGTAATCTAAAAGTATGAGGGCAGTTGCTTTGCCTTTATCCATGTTGGATAGACATAAATTTGTGACGTGCGCCAGCGCAGTAGAGGTGCTATGATTGCGGCGAAAGCCAGACTGGTAATCAGGAAGCAGATTATTTTTCGCGATAAAAGGAATCATTTGTGAATAAATAGCCTTCTCCAGGATTTTTGAAAAGCAAGGAAGAATACTGATAGGGCGGAGATCTTTAAAACTAGAAACAGGTGTTTTCTTTGGAATCGGGCGAATCAGTGAAATTTTCCACTGACGTGGCACTTGACAGGTTTCGATGCACTTGTTTATTATAGCGGTAATGTACTCAATTATATATGGCAAACAGATTTTTAACATTTTGATAGAAATGCCATCATTCCCAATCGCATTTGAGCTTATTTCATTTATATATTTCGTGACTTCCCTGTAAGACACCTTATTAAACTGCAAGGTATTGATGTTGCGTAAATTAGGATACATATTGTAATACTGAATAGAATCTACGTCCGCTTTTAAAATTTTTGAGTTGTCAGAGAAATATACATTTAACGACTCTGCATCGAAGTTTGGTGGCAAGGCGCTATCAAAAGAGTTTGCATTTGTCAGGTGATTGATTTCTTTCCATAACATTTTGCTATTTTTTAAATTAGTATTAACATGATGAGAAAAATATTCACTCTTCGCCCGCTTACACAAACTATTAATATAATTTCTTAAATGATTATAAGGTTTCCTATAGTGTTCACTAATACGAGCTTTCTTAGCAAGTTTATCGCGACGGAACATGAGCTCCTTGATTTCGTCACTTATCCACGGTGTATTTCTTTCACGTATCGTATGATTTCGTATCGGGGCAAACAAATCAAAAGCAGACATAATTAGGTTGCTAAGAGTGTTGAGATTGTCTTCAGCGGAATGTGTTTTTAAACAAGATGACCAATCGATTTTAGACAGATGGTTTATGAAAATGTCTTGTTTAATCCGATCAATCGGCCTATACTCGATTGTGCGTATGGCCTTAGTGGGTTTATGGAAATTAAGAGAAGCCAAAACTAGTGAGTGATCGGTTAGATGTGGCATGGGTAGGACCGAAGCTCGAATGCAATCGGCTTTCCCGTTAGTTATAACCACATCAAGCAATGACTTATGAGCGTCGGTTACACGTGTAGGATGCGATATTATTTGATGTAAGCCGAAAGCATCGATACATCCATGTAGTATAGTAGCTTCCCGAGAGAGAGGGGCTAGCAAATCTACATTAAAATCTGCCAAAACAATAAGTATGTCACAGATGGGCGACACATACGACAACCGATCTTCAAGCAATTGAACGCAGCCTGCCCAGCCATAGTCACTAGTACGATATATTGAACCTATGATAAATGTTTGTTTTTTAAAAGTAAACTGAATCCATATTTGCTCTAATCTAATATCGTATTCAAAGTCTATTATATTAAATATGAAATTATTCTGAATAAAAAACCCAACCCCACCGCCGCGTTTTCTCTTACTATTCATTCGAGGCGATTGTACAAAAACATAACCAGGCACACGACAGAGCGATTCATCGACATCTGATAGCCAAATCTCTTGTACAGCAAGAATATGAATACTGTACATAGACAACATATTTATGATCTCATCCAACTTTTTACTAATCGAACGAATATTTATGCTTGCAATATTGAATGTATATTTATTAACAGCTTCGTTTGTAGCCAAATTAGATAGTCTTTGTCGTACACTTCAATTGTAAGTAGGAATATCTAAGATATATTGGTGTCCGGAACTGCAGCCATCCATGGTGTCCGCATCCTTTGAGTCGGTCGAGGTGTTGAGTGGATTCGCGGTAATTCTTCCCTCGGCTGCTGTGGGCGTTCTTGTATATATAGAAGGGAAGGAAGGCGTAACATCCCCGGCGTCTGCGGCAGTAACATCGCGAGAATAGCCCGATCCGGTGTCGTTCTTTTTCTTCACCAGTGGTTTCCGCAAGTTTCCAGCATGGGAAGTATGGCGCAGAAACTGCGTACGCGTCAGCTTCCTTTGGCGGAGGTTATGGAATTTGGCACAGCTAGGCGCGGTCAGCGTTTGATTGGACGCAGGAGGAACGCGCGCGGTGACAGTGGCGCGACTCGTTGCTATCGGCCCAGGATTAGCCACAGGGGCTTCGTGGTGGTGGATCTTCTCCTTTGTCATTGCAGTCTGAGAGTAACTTCCCACAACGGTAACAATATTTAGAGTGCCCGTGGTGAGTACCACCACGAGCACCACGCGAAGCTCCAGGGCCTCCGCGAGGACCGCCGACGTCAGTCGTGTTGCCTCGGGAGAAACCACTTCTATTTGAACCACCCCGAGGGTGACTTACATCCCGGGGTTGGTTATTAGAATTATTTAAATCTACCGCAGAAACCGCGCAATTTTGGAACTGCTGAACAAATGAAGAATCTCTATCAGCAATGTCAACGGTGGAGTGATCGATAGCGTGTACAGTCTTGGACGACGACGCTTTGGATTTATTAAAAACCTGTAGGTTTTGATTATACTCGTCTATTGACAACTGAGCGTTTTCCAAACGCTTACCTAGGTGGAGAAGCTCATCAATGGAGTGGATGGTCACTAACGCGAACTGTTGTTGCAGGTACGGCCTCAAATTTGAGCAGATTATCTCCAGCTGTTCGACCTCTGAACGTGGTCGCGACAATTTTTGAAAATAGCTCAACACTGTGGTGACGAAAATGTGGAGCGGCTCATCCGGCCTCTGAAACCTGGCACGTACCTGCCTCAACAAGTCGCGGTCGTAGTTCGCACTACCAAAATTATTTCGCAATTCACTTGCGAGCTGAGACCAGCTCTCAATATGTGAAACCCGGGTGCGATACCATACGAGCGCATGATTTGTGAAAAGCTCACAGGCAGATTTTAATAAACGCGCGTCAGAAATGTTTCGCGCCAACCTATTCTCTTCAAGTCGTTCCAAAAATTCAACGACACAAGTCTTCCCGTCGTACACGAAACCTAAGCACAAAGGCTTCAAAACTCGCTCAAACGACACGTCGAAATCTCTGCTAACCGGAACCGTTTTCCTAACAAATTGCTCTTTTTTTGGATAAGGATCAAAAGTAACCGCAGGAGAAGGTACATCAACCAACCCTGAATCAGGTCGGGATCGAGGGAACTCGTTGCTAGAAGTTGATGGAACCGGCAAAACTACTGGCTCAACCACCGGAACAAACAAATGACTGACGGAGGGCCCTTGCGTACCTAAGGAACTCTCTGGGACCGTATTTTCCCTTGACTCTGCCCTAGGTCTCAGTAAACAAGGACTGGGGCCCCGTACAATCTCCGAACATTCTTCCAAAATCTTAATCACCTCCGCGATTTCCCCTTTCAACGACTCCAGCGGATTCCGACGTTCCGTCTGTGCGTAGACAATCCTGGACACTCTATAAAACAAATGAGTAGCTTTTGTACAAACTCGTTTGTACAACAGCCTGGTCTTATCCTCCAAAAACTGTTCGACTAGCTCCTGGAGAACAGATAGTCGAATGGAGCACTCATTGTACTCCTGGTCCGGGTCTAAGTCGGTAGTCTCGATTGACTGTGGCGGAAAATCATCCAACAAGCCCATGAATTGTCGCCGCATAGATTCAACCACCGTGGTTGCGACGCCTCGAATTTGAAATTCGTAATCTAATTCAGTTCTTACTAAATGCGCTGCGGCATAATAGTTTAAAATATGAGAAGCCATGATATATTTTTTTTATTTTTTTTTTTTTTTTAAATCTCCACCACAAAAATATAAAACCCAAAAGAAAAAAACTAAAAATCCCAATAAAAAAATGTTATTCTAAAAAATTAAAGTAATGGAACAAGCTCACTCAGTTTTTCCTGTGCCACCTTTTTCTTCCCAATTTCGGCAACCGATAAAACGCCCACCTGGATATCCAATTTGAACCTGAAAATATTACAAAAATTAGTCAATAAACGTTTAAGAAACGGCAACAGAATAGTATAAGATACGGCGAACTTATCGTTCATTCGCGGCGAACCGCAGAAAAATACAAACCGCTTATTACACAAAATATTAATCTATACAATGTTTCTCGCCGGATTTAATAAAAATTACAGTATATTACTTAAAATATTGCGGCTAACTTAACATTCTTTCGCGGCGAACAGCAGAAATAGTTAACAAAGCAAAAATGCGAAATTATTTGCAAAATTCGTCAACAGCTGTCAAAAAAAATACCGCAATTTGAAAAAAAATACCACAATTGGCTACAGTAATATTTCTCATACAAAACTGAGAAAAATAACACAAAAATACCAATATCTGAAAAAGACTACCACTTATCAAAGCAAAACGTGTATTTTAAAATTGCGAAGAGATATTTCTACCTGCCAAAATTTAGTTTATAGGCCCCAGCTTTGGGCAGCCAATTTATAACGTACGATTTTAATCCAATCGCGTTATACCAAAAGAAACAAGAGCGCCATCGCGTTTATTCAAAACGCGAAAAAGAAAAAAATACTATAGGTTAGGTTATGATCGAAAATTAAAAAAACAACCACAGGGTCGGGGAAAGAATTTACTTTGTCACTAAATTTGGCAGGACAGAGAATAAACCTTCGCAATTAAATAAAACTACAATGTAAAGTTATAAAACAAGATCCTTTTATTTTCCAGGTAGTTCCTCCTATCTCCTTTCCATACATGTGGTAGACTTCCGAAATGTGACTTGATAAGTTTTTCCGTTCAAACGGACATCCAGGCGAGAAAAAAATCAGGGCACGGTGGCCGATTCGTGTAGTCGAATTTACATAATTTGTAATATAAAAAAAGCGGCACAGGAAAAAACACTCTGTGACCAAAAGAAAAAAACCCCATTACTACAAAACTCGTTTATCTAATTGAATCCCGAAAAGAATTAAACGCTTACCGAAAAATGAGAACTTGTTCACATAACTTTAAAAACGCCGCACTCCTGGTGCACACAACTCGCGGATCACCCGGCTTTTAATGGGTTTTCTGTCGCCCGGCGCGAGTTAGAAGTACTCTTCCTAGCGCCATTTTGAAAAGAATGATGCCCTCAATGAAGTGTGACCAGATTGGACAGACTGGACTGCCTGCAGTTATACCAACTTTAGGAGATTTAAAAAAAAACTCATAGCTACTAATGTTCACTAAAATAGTAATATTTTAGGTAATATTTATTATATTTATTGAAATTGTTTTTGAACTCGATTGTTTAAATAAATCCCTTGTTTTTTTGTCATGGCAAGTACACCAGAAGGTCATTTTTTATTGGGCTGTGCAATACGGCTATCATTATTATTATGACAGATCCAACTGTCAAAGCTTTTAGCAATTTTACATGGTTTTGGGAAATTGTTTTGAGATTGTGACCCATGATTCCGAAACAACTCGAAAACTGAGTAAGACCAATACAAAAAAAAAACTAGAAATACAAGCGAAACATGTTGCAATGCGTGCAACATGTTTTTGAAACATAACATGCCACGCAAATTTGGATTTTTGTTACAATTAGTAGGTTTAAGTACCTATGCATGTAATAAGGAAACTTAGGCAACTGCTTTTTTAAATAGGGTGACAGCCGTGCTCATCACATCCCCTACAATAACCCACGAGGACTTTATAGTAAAGTCCCTAGAAGGAGGAAAGTCTGTATTCTGTGAGAAGCCCCTTTCTGATACTCGGGAATCAATCCAGCGCTGCTATGCTAAGGCGAAGGAAACAGGAAAACCACTATTTTGTGGGTTTATGAAGCGCTTCGACCCGACCTACACCGTGCTGAAGGAGAAAGTGAAGAGTGGAGAAGTGGGGCACGTGCAGCTGATGAGGGCCGTCGCCAGAAGCCCAGCTCTGCCCACTGTTGATTACTTGAAAATCTCAGGTCAGTTAAAAAAATAAAAAAACAAAGTTGACTAATCTTGTAAATCCAGAACGACAAATAATACGGAAGACTTTTTGGACACTGTCATTTCATTTCTATATTTTATTTAGAAATTTAAAAAATGTGACTTGTTTTTTTTATCTTAACAATATTTTTAATAATGGGCTCGATTGCGTTTCTTCGTGAACTAAAATCGGAAATTAGTTCGTGTGAATGAATCAGGGCAATACGCTAGAGCGGAATATAAAGACGAATAAGTTCGATGAATAAGTTCGACAGGAAATTATTATCGACGATCGTTCGTTTCATATTCCGCTCTAACGTATTGCTCTATCTCGTTCGCTTGAACTAATTTCAGTTTTAGATTACAAAGAAACGCAATAGTGCCCAATTTCAGTCGGATGCCATGCTATTGTACCAATTTTGGATTTACTTGTATATCGATCGAAATAAAATGACATATTTCAAAGGATTTATGAGTCATTTCCTTGATGTGATTTATTTACTATTTAGGATAAGCAATAAATAAGCAATTTATTGTCTAATTACAGGTATCATCCTATATAGTTATTATTTAATTATAGCTTATAATATTATTACGAATAAAATATTAATGGACCACAAAACCAGGCATAGCCCGTAAAGGATATGCGTATACATATATAAAAAATCTTTTATCTTTATGTGTAAAAAAACAGCCTTTGTATGTTTGTGCTCGCAAAACTCGAAAAGTAAATACAGTCGGTCAATTGACTTGAAATTTTAAAATATAAGGAATAGAAATTCGTTTTTCCGTTTCTTTCCGACTTATTGCCAAAAGCCAGTTATTATATAGATTTTCAAAGACACTTTATATTTATTTTCCTATTGTCATTAATACAATTATTATATACTAGCTGCGCCCCGCGGTTTCACCCGCGTGGTAATAGAAAATTGTGATAATGATGATTGAAAACTATATATCTTTATAAATTATAGCCTATGTGCTATTCTGATGTGTAAGCTATATTATTGTAATGTTTCATCAAAATCCATTTAGTAGTTTTTGCGTGAAAGAGTAACAAACATCCATACATACATTCTTACAAACTTTCGCGTTTATAATAGTAGTAGGATTCTGGGCGCTAAGTTTTTAAATTAGTGTGTTTTTGAAAAGTCAAGTTGTTGTTGATGTCGAAATTAAATCCTTGAGCTGTTTTTCATTCGTGCTTGCTGACTGAACTTATGATTTGCTCTGTATTGCAGAAATGTATTATTAGTTGTTCGACGAATAATTATCTGTTATTCAATACTTTAAATTTGTCAAACAAATATTCAGTGTTATACAGAAGTTGTAACGTACTTAACACCTTCAAAAGTATCTTTTACAATGTATGTATATGCCGATTATACATTTTCTGCCAGGATTGCGGATTTTCTGCCATGATTTTGCCATAGCGGCCGGCAATTCCTTCGCTAATTCATCATTAATGAAATTCATACGTTGCAGCAGTTGCAGCTTTCATAATTAATTTTAATGCCACTCGATTTATCACAATGTCTTTTCAAAAACTGTAGGCGTAGTTGCTTTACACAGAGGCCAGATAAGTTTCCGGTGGCATACTCGATCACACTCTTTGTCTGATAACGCAATAACCCAACAGTCCAATACAGAAAGGAATGTCATCACTCCCGCTTGCTCTCTCAGGCCAAATTGCCAGACCGCGCCCGCCTTAATCATCACGACACCACGCCTCCACTCTGCCTGGTGATTCGTTCGCGTATACTTTTATTATCACTCGCGGCTTCTATTCGCAATACAAAATATAACATTGGCTGTGTAACTGTTGTAACTTAATTTCGAAATTTATTCAGTTCTTTTAATATTTAATAATTTTTTAAAGGCGGTATATTCCACGATTGCACAATTCACGATTTCGACTTGGTCACTTATATTCTCGGGGAACTGCCGATAAGGGTTCAAGCAGTCGGACACGCCCACATCAAGGAAATTAAAGAAGTGGACGACTTTGATACTGTGGTGGCGATGCTCACATTCCCCAGCGGCACCGTTGCTGTCCTGGACACATCTCGCTTTTCTTCATACGGATACGACCAGAGGCTGGAAGTCTTCGGACCTGGTGGAATGATCAGGGCTGAGAACAGCAGGCCGTGCCATGAACTAGAATCTGAGCTGAAGCTCGAAGGAGCCAAGAAACTACCGCCTTATGTCACTTTCCCATCGCGATTTAAGGAGGCATACAATAAGGAGTTGGAGCATTTCTTGGATATAGTTCAACGTAAGTTTTATATATTTATGCTTTTACATAATAAATTGGGTCCTCACTTATTTAATCGCCGTTTTATCACACTGGCCACTTTGAACTTAGATAACTTCAGTTAAAGTTGGAATTCCAAAATTTAAATAAATCTTAATATAAAGGTATGCTATTCTTTTTTCTAAAATTGGTTATTTATTTCTCTTTCTGTCATTTATGTTTGTCTTTCTAACATGTATTCGTGTGTGCAATCATGGAGAAGTAAAAACACAGTTGCGTCACAGTCACCCCAAGACTTTCTTGGGAAGTAGCCACGGACTGATTTCATCTGAATATTAATTTCATTAATAGAATCGAAGAGCGCCCTCTCTCGGCCGGCGAATGAATCCGGTTGGGTTCCGTTGCAACCGATTCATTTCTCGGCTAAGGGCAGGGTTGGACCAAGCGCAACAGATAGCGTTAATACTTGATTAAAATGTATTGCGGTATTTAAATATTATTAGTGTAGCTTGTATGTAAGATATTCCAACCAAAATATTCACAATGTCATTTCTGCCCAACAAGTCTCTATGTCTAATATATCGAGATTGAAATATGACTAATGCGCCCCCTAGTAGACCGATTTCAACTACAACCTTTTCAACTCTTTCCATGACCAAATGAGGCATGTATGCCCAATTTCAGCTCAATCGGATTAAGCGTTTGGGCGCTGTCGTGGAGAAATTTGTAATTGGCTTCCATCTGTAATTGGCTCCTTTGCTGGCGCTGTCCAGCTTCTTGTGGTCTGGCTCAATCGTTAACGCAAACGTGTACTATAAAGAACTGTAAATAACGACGGAGGAGCTCGTGATTAAACGACCGAACCTAGTTGGTTGTTCTTCGACGCTGCTTCGGCAAGACCGCACATTTTAAATGAAGTAATCGCAAAGGTGCAGGAATTACGACTCTTGGAAGTCCACCGTACTCGTCAGACCTTGCTCCAACAGACTTCTACTTTATCCGAATTTGAATAACATTTTATAAGGGAAAAGTAACTCTGAAGAGGGAGCGGAAAATGCCTTCAAAACATTCATTTATTCCTGTTCTGGAGAGTTTTACAGCAGACTCCCACGGGGGTAACTAACTCTCATTAATAAGAAAAACTGACCGGCTTTGATAAGAAAAATATGGGCAAATATATAAATCCAATTTTCTTTATAAATTTGTATACTGTCTGCTGATGGTTATGCAAGAAACAAGTTTAGCTATAGTCCGACCAGCGAATTGTGACTGTATGGAGAGATATTTTCCAATTAAAAATCGGACTATGACATACGGTCGGATCAAACACTGTTGGAATATTTCGTATTCTATGTCCTCCTGTCGTATTCTATGTATTCCCATCCGTTAATACGAACATGTTAGGAATTCATGATCATTGTATAGTAGTAGGTAGCTATTTTGTTGTTAAACATTGAAACAAACCAATACCAATGACAATGAAACAATACTAACCAATGAAACAATACAAATTACTTTTTTAGTTTATTTTCTACCTTTAAAAGAAATAAAATGTGTTTTTCTATTTTATTATTTGTTTATTATATAAAAAAACATACAATATCCAGCTCTACGCCAATGTTAGACGTAGCTACTTTCAGTAGCATATACTAATCCCCGAAAGTGTATTCATTGGTCTCGATTGCGTTTCTCTTGAGCTAAAGCCGGAAATTAGTTCGTGTGAACGAGACAGAGCAGTACGTCAGAGCGGAATGTGATATGACAGGTTGTCACTTCTACAGATTAAAACTACCCACTGAAGATAAATCAGCTAAATCTAACACCGCACGAAATGATTTCAAATTGATTCGGGCGTCTATAACTTCGACAGGTATTTTTGCTGCGGGAAAATCAACGACAGTTCATTTCATATTCCGTTCTAACGTATTGCTCTGTCACCATCGGTTGAAGTCCCTATTTTAGTTCACGAAGAAACGCAATCGGGCCCTGTAGTCTGTAGAACGAATTGATACCAATAATCAATATAATGTCAAAATATTTAAATATAATGGGCAGATAGAGATATACAGCAGGGAATTGTATATTTAGATTATGCCGCATTTTGAGTACCAGCCCGCATTCTACATTCGTTCGCATTCTATATGCGAGATCTAGAGTGTGGAGGCTTTCCAAGTGTGGGGCTTTCCCACGTGTGGCCTACAAACAGATTCAACCCTCCGGGTTGTAAGGCCAAAGGTGACGTCGGGCGGCGTTTTCGAAATCCTCTTCTTTAACGTCGCTCGGGTCGTGTTTAATCCGCTGTAGGTAGTATTTCCAGGATATGCACTCGAGGTTTGTATTGTTAATAAAAAAGATAATAATAATTTTTACGTTTTAAAAGCTTCTAAGCCATTAAAGTTTTATTTCCTATAAAATGTAGTCTATTGCACTATTTACGAATTTACAGTAATTGCGTTTTTTGCTTCAAAGCACGTACTAATAGTTCTACTTTAAATATGATCTCCGATATGATCTCCGACAAAGCACTGTTACATGATCTGCCCGATGGCACTGTTATTTGATCTGCCCGCAAGGCACTGTTAAATGATCTGCCCCGATATTGGCGGGTAACCGACCTTATATAGGTATGACCGCTGCGGCCGGCCCAGTGGTGGGGCGGGTTGCACCCCGCCTCGCCCGCGGGCGCCGACCGACGCGTTGTTATATGTTGTTTCCGTAAAGCTAATGTACTATAATATTGTATACTATTTTACTAAGTTAAGAGTGTACATACGACCTTAAACTCTAACTTATATTAACTTATGATTATTATATACATTTTAATAATCATATACTATTGCTATGTCCTATTTTAGGTTGAATTTAAATATTTTCACCATTTATTGTCCGATTTGGCTCGGACTTAGTCTAAAAATTAAATTAAATTATTCTAAACATTTAGACATTTTCATGGCAGCAATTTTGTGGATTTCTAGTGATCCAATATTCAAGCTGGCGCTTCCCAAAATATGAGTCATTCTTTGTACCTACCTGGCTGGCGGGGAGGGTCGATTTTACAATCGGCGACGGGTTGCTTAATCCTTTTGCCGGCGGTGTGTTTAGGGTGAGTTTTTATTACCCTTTTTAAATGCACGTGCTGGGATTTTTCCGACGTTTTCCTTTGTTCGCGAGCGAAGGTTATTTTCGGGTTGACGTGTAATTTCGAAATTTTAGCGTTTGCTTGTAAATATTCCACTTTTAGTTTAACATCCATTAGCTCCCGCTTTTAGTGGAGCTAATCCGGGTATACCTATATTGTGTGCTAAGTGCACTTACTGCCATAAATAATATTTTTAGGTTGGGGAATTTGAAGTGCACGGAATTGTAGGCATGACGACACATTATTTGTTGTGATGTTTATCATCATCATGCCTGCCCGTTATTTTATCTTTCTTCCCGCAACATGCCCCTCTCCGTGAGACAAGTGTTTCTCCTCACTCCTCTTCTTCGGGAGGTGAAATTGTTGTTCTCACTTCCTCTTGGTGGGGAGAATAGATAACTGCCACTTTATGTACTGGTCTTTTGTATGATTTTCCGCGACAGCAGATCGTTACTGAACGTACTTGCCTGTCGGGAGCGGTATGTACTTGCTCTATTCGCCCTCGGAGCCAAGTATTTCTGGGTAGGTCCGCGTCCACAAGGATGACTATGTCTCCTATCTGGACGGGTTTTACCGCGTCGTGCCATTTTGGTCTCTTCGCCAGCGTCGGGAGATATTCGCGTACGAATCTCGACCAAAAATGGTTTGCCATTATTTGGGCTATTTGCCACTGTTTTTTGAGGCAATTCTTTGTTAATTTCTAATAATGAAATTTCCCTCATTGAAATCTTGTTGCTGCGAAACCCGAATCAGGTAGAGGTCCGCGCAAGCAAGTTCTTGTGGGGTTAAATGTTTGGTTTTTTCGCCGCTGCGTTTGCAGCGTTGTACGAATCGAAATATCCATGCTACTGTACGACGTAACCGTTCTAGGCGTGAGAATCGTTTTGTCTCGATTAGGAAAATATTTTTTATCGAGGTCATTACATATACCGGTCGACGTTCTTCGTCCTGACCGTATTCTGACGATGGAGATTCATCGTCCGCGGGCCAGTGGTCGCTATTTTCCAGTAGGAATTCCGGTCCGTTTATCCATTTTTTTATTTGGTCTTCACCCATTTTAGTCGCCGTGTCCCGAGTTGCGTTATCCGCGGGATTCAATTTTGTGGGTACCCAACGCCATTGGCATGGTGTGGTAACCTGGTCAATTTCGCCAAGTCGGTGAGCTACAAACACGTTAAATTCACGTGGGTCACGTCTTATCCACGATAGTACGGTCTTGCTATCTGACCATAACGTTGTGGAGGAAAATTCCCAGGTGTGCTGCGATTTTATCAGCTCAGCTAATTTGCTGGCCATTGTAGCGGCTTGCAGCTCTAGTCTCGGCAGCGACATGGGTTTCAGCGGCGCTACTTTGTTTTTGCCGGCTATAAAGGCCGTGCTCGCGGTGCCGTTTTCATTTTCATAACGTAAATACGCTACCGCGGCATATGCTCTTTCGCTCGCGTCCGCAAAAACATGCAATTGTACGTCACGGGCCAGTTTTCCTGTGTGCTGGTAGCTACGGTTTATAGTTACGAATTTTATTTTTCGCAACTCGGCCAACCAGACTTGCCACTTTTGACTGGCACCGTCGCTAATAATCTCGTCCCAGTCCGTCTTATCCAACCATATGGTTTGGAGTAAGATTTTTGCCTTTACTGTTAGTGGGCCCAAAATCCCGAGCGGATCAAAGGTGCTCATTATCACCGATAACGTTTGTCGCTTCGTCGGGGTTTTGCGACCACTCAGTAAGTCGGGATTAATTTTCTTGAGGTCAGTGTCGAATGAAAAGGTGTCGCGATGAGGCTCCCATATAAGTCCGAGAATCCTCTCACTCGCCTCGTCGGTACCGGCCAATTTTATTTTTGTTTGTGAACGTATATTATGTGGTACCTGCTCTAATATTTTTGGATCGTTACTCGTCCAGTTTACGATGTTAAAACCACCTTCCTGGTGAATTTTCGTAACGGTCGCGATCATTTTTTGGGCGGTTTCTACAGTATCCGTTGAATCTAGATAATCGTCCATATAGTGTTTGTTCACTATGGCGTCGACCGCTTCGGGATATTTTTTCCTGAATCTCTCCGCGTTTGTATTTTTTACAAAGAGTGCGGAGCACGGAGATGAGGTAGACCCGAAAAGGACTACATCCATGGAGTACTCGGATGGTTCCTCTTCTTGTTTTAGGTCGCGCCATAGGAAACGTTGACTTTGGGTGTCTTTTTCTGATAAATGAATTTGTAAAAACATCTCCTTTATGTCGCCCGCGAATCCGTAACGTCCTTGTCGGAATTTGAATAGGATTCCAATCAGAGAATTTAATAAATCGGGTCCTGATAATAGCTGGTCGTTTAGGCTTGTTCCCCCGGCTTTCGCGGCGCAGTCAAAAACGAGTCGCATTTTTCCTGGTTTATTTGGATTTTCAACCGGGAAGTGTGGGAGATACCAAATACGATTTCCAGGGGTGCGTAATTCCTCTGGACTTAATTTATGGGCATACCCTTTTTTCAGGAAATCCTTTATTGTGTCGCAATATTGAGTGGCCAACGGCTGATTTTTGAGTAGTTTGTTTTCTATGGATTTCAACCGTTTTTTAGCCATCTCGTGACTGGCTGGCATCGTCACCTTGTCGCTTTTCCAAAGCAGTCCGGTACTCCAACGATTGCCTTCTAGCTTCGTTGTCTCGTGAAGAAGCGTCTCGGCCCGCGCGTTCGTAACGGCCTTATGGGCGCGTATGTGCGTTCCTATTTCTTCTACTTCGAAATACGACCGGATGATGTCGTCCATCCTTTGGTCTGAGCCCGCATTCCGTAAGTGGTTTACGGCGCGGCAAGTAGCCAAATCACCGCCCCCCCCTCCCCCTAATGTCCACCCAAGTCGGCAATAGGTCGCTATCGGAGCGTTCGGGGGACCGGCTTTTATCGTTCTGGGAATGATTAAGTCATAGTGATCTATTCCTATTAGAATTTGCGGTGCTCCTTCAAAGTCGCAAAACGGTATGTCGGCTAAATGAGGCCATTTATTTAGCATGGATTTAGCACAGAATTTTTGTGCTGGTAAATCCAGCTGTTTTATGGTCCTGGCGTTACATAAATCATAATATTTTTTACCTTTCAGCGGTCGGATCTTACAGTCTATTCGCTGCGTTGTCGCGTTCGCAACTGACATGCCCGAGGCGCCTACTAAATTTAAGGGGCTAATTTCCCCGTGTACTCCTATTTTATCCGTTATGCTCTGATCTATTAATGTGATTGAAGATCCTTCATCGCATAACGCTAGCGCTTTTATAACGCCTTTCGGCCCCCGTAGTTCCACGGGCGCTACCCTTAGAATCATTTTTTCTGATCCGTCCCACGTATTAGCTACCGTATTAGGGGTATTTTGGTCGTCGTTTGAGGGCTGATTTTTTATCGCGGCATTATTTTTATGTAATAATTTGTGGTGAGGCCACTTACAACCTTCTATCCCACACGGCTCTTTTACGCTACATTGCGCTTGGCGGTGGTCTTTTCTAAAACACCGTGTGCATAAGCGTTTTTCCTTAACCCATGTCCAACGTTGATTTATTGTCATTTTTCCTATTTCGCGGCATTTAGGGGTTAAATGATTGTTTCGCCCGCACTTTAGGCAGGCGTCTGTTGACTCCTGAGTGTCTGTAGCAAAAACTCTTTTTTTGCTCGGCATCTCGGATCGATTGTTTTTATACTTATTTTTTGAATAATCTTTTACGGGATCTTCTTGAGAGGCGGCGTCTATTATTGTCTCTAACCAGTTTCCGTAATCTAAAAGAGTAGGATGCGGTCCATGGCCGGCGGAGTACCACTGCAACCGCAAATGTTGTGGCAACTTCATCACTAATTCCTTTAGCAGCGGTGGATTTGTGAGATACGCAGAATGACCCATATTTTTTAAAGCATGTACGACATTACAAACGGTAGTGCCGTACTCAACCAACTTAAATATCGAATCACTCACCAATATTTGCTGCGTACTGCGTGCTTCCTGCATGAGCGCGTCGATGCGAGCGCCAGGTCTGCCAAAACGGCGTTCCAGCGCTCTCCGGATCTCCGGGACATTGCCGGGATCCAGTAACATCGCGCGTACTGCCTCGCGCGCGGGTCCTCGCAGGCTTTGTTGTAGTCGTAGCAGATTGTCCGCGTTGGTGAATCCGCACATTGTCGACCCCTGATCGAATAGTGCGGCGTATATTGGCCACTCCTGCATGCTGCCGTCGAACTGGGGAAGGCTGCGTAGCATCTTCGCTCGGGTCTGCATCATGTAGACGTCGGGCGGGCTGCATTCTTCCTCTTTCTTCATCGTCGGGACGTCGCCGCTCGGTCGGGCGTAATTGCTCGCTCGGGCGGTGTCACTCGGTCGATTGGCGGTGGCGGCTGCGGCGTTATCGGCGATCGCTTTCGTGACGGCGCTCGTGACGGCTCGTTGTAACGCGGCGTCGCTTGCCTTTTTGTCCGTGGCGTCGTCGTCTCTTAACTGCCGCTCGTAGGAGGAGGCTCTTGGATGGGAGTTGGCGGCGGCGGCGGTGGCGGCGATCGCTTGCGTGACGGCGCTCGCGACGGCTCGTTGGAATGCGGCGTCGCTCGCTGTTTTTTCTGCGGCGTCGTCGTCCCTTAATTTCCGCTCGTTCACCCATTCCTCTGTACGTCCGGTCGTTAGTCGGCGGCTCTGTCGTTCCGCTCGGCTGTCGGCTCGGCTTATTTGGTCGTCGTCGTCCATATATAACTCTTCCTCGACCTCTGCTTCTATCAGGAGTTTCCGCAGTTCGAGTTGTCGGTCGATCCGTTCTGATTCAATTCGGCGGGTCTCGGCTGCGAATTTGGCGGCGGCCTCTGCTTGGGCGGCGTTCACTGCGGCTGCGGCTGCGGCTGCGGCTGAGGCTGCGGCTGCGGTGTCGGCTGCGGCTGCGGTGTCGGCTGCGGCTTTTTCCTGGGCGGCTTCCATCTCCGCTTCCAATTGTCGCCTCCTGATGGTGGTGGTTGCTGATCTGGACGATCGATGACTAGTCATTGACGGCGCCCTGCTGCTGGTAGACTGTGCTCTGCTGGCTGGTCTCTCAGCGGTCGTCGTCTTGATTGCAGATCTTGCGGCATCTTGTTGATCGGCTCGTAGTTCTTGCCTGTGAGCGTCGATCTGGCTTTTGTCGCGTGCTTTGTCCGCAATCCTTGCGCTTCTTCTAGCGCTCTCTGTCCGTTCCGCGCTCGTTTGACGCGGCGTCGACATCTCGGAGATTTTTCAAATTTTTGTAAAAATAAAAAAATATTTTTTATTATTTTTTACCTCGATGGACCTGCTTTCTGCTTAAGGTCCTGATTTCCTATCCCGTCTCGAAGGACCAAGATGTGGAGGCTTTCCAAGTGTGGGGCTTTCCCACGTGTGGCCTACAAACAGATTCAACCCTCCGGGTTGTAAGGCCAAAGGTGACGTCGGGCGGCGTTTTCGAAATCCTCTTCTTTAACGTCGCTCGGGTCGTGTTTAATCCGCTGTAGGTAGTATTTCCAGGATATGCACTCGAGGTTTGTATTGTTAATAAAAAAGATAATAATAATTTTTACGTTTTAAAAGCTTCTAAGCCATTAAAGTTTTATTTCCTATAAAATGTAGTCTATTGCACTATTTACGAATTTACAGTAATTGCGTTTTTTGCTTCAAAGCACGTACTAATAGTTCTACTTTAAATATGATCTCCGATATGATCTCCGACAAAGCACTGTTACATGATCTGCCCGATGGCACTGTTATTTGATCTGCCCGCAAGGCACTGTTAAATGATCTGCCCCGATATTGGCGGGTAACCGACCTTATATAGGTATGACCGCTGCGGCCGGCCCAGTGGTGGGGCGGGTTGCACCCCGCCTCGCCCGCGGGCGCCGACCGACGCGTTGTTATATGTTGTTTCCGTAAAGCTAATGTACTATAATATTGTATACTATTTTACTAAGTTAAGAGTGTACATACGACCTTAAACTCTAACTTATATTAACTTATGATTATTATATACATTTTAATAATCATATACTATTGCTATGTCCTATTTTAGGTTGAATTTAAATATTTTCACCATTTATTGTCCGATTTGGCTCGGACTTAGTCTAAAAATTAAATTAAATTATTCTAAACATTTAGACATTTTCATGGCAGCAATTTTGTGGATTTCTAGTGATCCAATATTCAAGCTGGCGCTTCCCAAAATATGAGTCATTCTTTGTACCTACCTGGCTGGCGGGGAGGGTCGATTTTACAATCGGCGACGGGTTGCTTAATCCTTTTGCCGGCGGTGTGTTTAGGGTGAGTTTTTATTACCCTTTTTAAATGCACGTGCTGGGATTTTTCCGACGTTTTCCTTTGTTCGCGAGCGAAGGTTATTTTCGGGTTGACGTGTAATTTCGAAATTTTAGCGTTTGCTTGTAAATATTCCACTTTTAGTTTAACATCCATTAGCTCCCGCTTTTAGTGGAGCTAATCCGGGTATACCTATATTGTGTGCTAAGTGCACTTACTGCCATAAATAATATTTTTAGGTTGGGGAATTTGAAGTGCACGGAATTGTAGGCATGACGACACATTATTTGTTGTGATGTTTATCATCATCATGCCTGCCCGTTATTTTATCTTTCTTCCCGCAACATAGAGTATCTTTCTATCTTTCGAAAGTAGCTTTCTGGCGAGGCTTTTTAATGAATCACGAATCAGACAAATCAAAAATCAACAGAAAAATTAACAAAAAATAGAAAAACCCCGTCACCCAACGAAAAAAATGCGGTCCGTCTGGGGTTGCAAATAGCGGATTTCAAAATGTTGTTTATGCCATTTTTTGTCAAGATTGGCTGGTCACCATATCTAGTAATTATATTTTGTATGGTAACATTTCAGATAACGCGAAAAGCATAGTTCACGGATATCAAGTATTGGCTATGAATAAAATTGCTACAGCTGCTACTCAAAGTGCTAAAACTGGTCAAACTGTTGAACTTACCTGGAGTAAAGAAGAATTCCCTGAAGAATATTCATAGATTAAAGGAATTATAATGAATGCTGTAATAAAATTGTTTATTTATAAATTTGTGTAATCAATTGTTCGTTGTAATGTTTGGTTATAGTTTGGTATACACACTTGCGTCATTTCTTTTAGTTTTTTTCAACATTTCTGTCCGATTTCCAAATAAATTGATGTCGATTTTTGAGGTTAATAAAAATCTAAACAAATATATATGTTAATATAAGGTAAATACCCCAATTCAATGTAAAATATAATATTAAAATAAGCCAGATGACAATTCACAAAATATATCATTAAAATAAAACTGACTATATGGTGAAAAATATGTGAATGAATAGTCAACATGTTAACGTGTTAAAATAACGTGTTTAAGACTGAGTTTCTTCGTGAACTTAAATTGAGAGGTTGGTTCAACCGAACGAGACATAGCAATACGTTAGAGGGGGATATCAAATGAACGATCGTCGTGTTCCCGCATCAAAACTACCTGTCTAACTGATATACGTCCGATATAATATATAATATATAAATATGATTTTTTATATAATATATAAATATGAACATAGTTCGTGCGGTGTTAAATTTATGTTATTTGTTTCGGTGGGTAGTTTTAATGAGGAAAAGTGACAATCGTAAATTTTCGTATTGCCCTGTCTCCGTTTTAACGTATTGCCCTATTAGAAACTTCTGTATGGTATGGCAATCATAGCCAAATATAAATACATTAGTTTACATAAGTAATGTGCAATTTATTAAAATGCAGTATTAAAATAAAATGAAAATTTAAAAATACCTCACGTCCAAAAATATTTTGAGGTAGCCAAAATTGTGGTAGCGACATCTGCCAGCAGCGTCTTATACCAAATTGCGTTCGTATCCACTGAAACTAATTTAGTTTGCATTCACTAACGATGATAGCAGTAGTTTTAATACTGACCAGTAGATGGCGATAAAAATGCGAGTTGGCAGGGAAAATGGAAAAGGAAAGTTTTTCGTTATTGTATTTTAAATTTATATTGTCTATATTTTAAATAATAATTATATTTCGTATGTTCGCTCCAAACGCTCAAACTTTGTCATCATAAACTAGGTCGAAATCCATCGACGAAAAACTTATAGGTACCTTTAGTTTGATTTTCTTTCCTTTTTTGATTTATAAGGTTTTCAAATGCATTTTGGAAAAAGTGATATTTTTTAGCAAATATTTACCAGACTACTATGTATCTAACTATAAAAGTATGTTCTACAATGCTGTTTCTAAACATGTCAATCAATTGTTTAGTTGTGCCAATAAAACTTTTTAAATAAAACATTATTTTTAATCGAAATTCTAAAGTAAGGTTGGCAACAGTATTTTTGATCATCTGTCAGTATATGTACTTCAATGCATGTTACGATAGTTTCTTTACCCCTAATTAGAACATGTCAAAACTCCATCTCTTTTAGATTTAGTGTATTCGTTTGCTGAACAAAACCATTTCAGAATAGCGATAAAGTGATTTAAAACCCGTTTATAAAGGCGACAAAATAAATTGAAATGCTGTAATGGTTTTTTAAAAATAAAACACAAAATATAGTAAAAAAAAAAAAAAGTTTTTTGGAAATAAAAGTATATTGTTATATTTTACTTAATTGCCTCATTATTTAACAACAAACATTTATATGAAAAGAGGAAAGTATGCTCTGCGTTAGTATTTCAAAACATAATAGGTAAATGTATTTTTTTAAAATTTAGTTTTTTACTTATTTACATGTACTTTTTTCTTCCACGTATTCAACTACCCTATGTTTATGGAATGTCCGCCCAAGCGCAAACTTTACTTAGTTGAGCGACATTGGACAGAGGGCATCATTTAATAATTGAGGCTAATTTCTTGCTGTGTTTTAGTTATATGATATTTTATTTGA
Organism: Micropterix aruncella; assembly: GCA_944548615.1. Taxonomy (NCBI): domain Eukaryota; kingdom Metazoa; phylum Arthropoda; class Insecta; order Lepidoptera; family Micropterigidae; genus Micropterix; species Micropterix aruncella. Next base: position 20,406,841 of record OX155950.1, read on the forward strand.
TGTTTCTTAATTGTAACTTGTAATATTTTTGTGAATTGTTTGGATTGTGGCAATAGAAAGGGTTAAAAAAAGGGTTTTTTTTCATACACCTTGTTTATGAAGTATTAAAAATGATTTCTAAAAAAGTCGTCTATTTGTCTAGTTAGTTTTTACTCAACTGCTAAGCATTTTTAGCGAATATTGTTAACCATAGGAACTGTCGTACAATGTAATGATGTATTTTAAAAAATATTAGTCATTTAAAATATTTAATAACATAATTTTTTTTAAAGTATTTACAAATAAATATTACAGTCCTTAAAACATTTTATAAAAAAAGTACAGTGTATGAAGAAAAATCTTTGTTTTAACCATTTCTATTGCCACAATTCAAACAAATATTTAATTTAATTTAATTAATTTAGGCATTTCACAAAAATATTACGTTTTGCATTTACCCAAAACGAATGAAAATCGACCCACTTTTTTGATGGCAAACGTATAAACATTGTAATTAAGCCAGCCTAGCTAATATATGACATATATATGATATTTAAAAAAACATTTTAATAATTTTTGCTTATTTTTTTTGTTTCTGACCTCCTCGTATTAAAAATAATATAAAAACATGTTTTTAAAGTGTGAATCTAAGATTTCGTTAGTAGTAAAATTTTGAAGAAAAGGATAAGCAACAGAGAATAATGTGATCAAAAAGTCCCTTTCCAATTGTTTTTTTTCTTGTAATTTGATAAAATTTTTAGTTCGAAGATGCTGCAGTTTCAAGCATTACTGTCAATGGAGACCGCTACTGAGCAAATGCTTCAAGATTTTTTCTTTTCATTCTTGCGAGCGAATAACAACAAGGGAATATGGTTTTAGGACAATTATCCTACTTCCCATTCCACTCAGCAACGATATATTTTTTAACTTCATATAAAAAATAGCTTGTTGCGGGAACAATTTTCATATCGTGTCATCTAAAAAAGCGGTCACTAGGATAGCCTATTCTAAAAATCTAACGCAATCTATTGTAAATATAATGCATGTATGAACTTTAAATTTGCATTTTTTTAACACTTTTGTTATAAGTTATTACAGTTTAATGATTGCAATTTCATGACTACAGAGCAATGGGTAAGTTTTTGTCATTATTATTTTATTATTTAATTTTACAGTAACCTTACAGATAGTAAACTCATATTAGAGTATTTGCAAAACCTATTTAAACAAAATAAATTCACTATCTTTTGAACAGTTTACAATGCTTGCATGGACAACTTAATATAGATATAAAATAATATGAGCACGTTAAAAATTGTATATATATAAATACATTGTTATTGTAGATATGACATGAGCACGCTAAAAATAAGTAAATGGGACATATGAAACACGCTATCAAACAGTTCGCATAATGCCAGAAAAGGTAAACTCCAACAATACAAATCTCCATATGGTTTTTATAGATTTTAAAAATACATTTGGTCATATCCTTCGAGACCTAATCTGGGAAGCACTGAGACAGCAAATAGTACCTGAATACATTATTAACCTTATTCAAAACATGTATCTACAGATCCGTCACTACTCATGTCCTTAGCCCTGAAGGTAGAGGCGAGATGTCTGAGAGTGAAGTGCATCGGGGTACATCAAGGCTCCACGCTGAGCCCATTGCTATTTAATACCACCATGGACCACCTCACAAAACAATGTCAAAAGTCACTGCCTTGGAACAAACTCTACGCCGATTATGTTGTTTTGGTCTCGGACGATGTAGAAGATCTACAACAAAACTTCAACTCCTGGATTGAGGCACTCGAAACAAATGGCCTTAAGATTAGTAAAAAGAAGACAGAAAACATGTCGTGCGTTTTCGATGACATTACTAACCCTATTAACATCAAGATCTCTTTAGGAAATACACCTTTACCAACGATGATGCAATTTAAATATTTAGGCTCAATATTAAGGAATGACGGCAACATTGACAACGATGTTACTCATAGATGTACAACAGGATGGATAAAGCGGAGACAACCAACAGGCGTTATGTGCGATAGAAAAATACCCGTTAAAATCAAAGGGCAAATGTATAAGACAGACATTAAGGTGCGATTCCACCAAAATAGTGTGCAGCACATTTGCTTGCACACATTTTGTGCAAAACTCCAACAGTGCAGGTACTAAGCTGGTGTCGCATTTGGCTTCCGTCTCCACTGGTAAGGCTGTGCGTAACTTTTGTAAGCGCACAGTTCAGCACACTTGTGCGCGAACATGTTCACTGAGCAGAGTTTCTGCCGAGACAGTTCAGTAGTTAATATGAACGGGCAGGAAAACGTAGTGCTTTGTGCTGCAGCATGTGTTTTACTATGTAGTCTCCTTAAAAAGAAACGAAGGAAGAAACCGCGATGTTGGGTGAGGCCGTTACTACAGCGACGGAATGAAGAAACGAATAAATTTCTAGAAGAAATAAAAATAGATCCATTGAGTGGATTTAAAAACTTCACACGTATATCTTGCGAAGATTTTGAGTTGCTGGTTAATGTAACTAGTCCTTTTATTGCTAAGCAAGATACCAACTACAGAAAATGTGTCCCTGTTTCAATAAGGCTTGCAATCACCTTAAGATATCTTGCTACTGGAGATTCTTTTGCAAGTTTAATGTTCTTATTTAAAGTTTCAAAAGAGCTTATTGCTCGGATTGTACCTGAGACTTGTAAGGCGTTGATAAGCGTGTTGAAAGAAAATATTAAGGTAAGAAAATAAAAATAATATACCATTTTATTTTAGTCACTTATTGCATTACATTTCATGCCAAGATATTGTTTCGCCATCATTCTGACGTAAAAGATCTGAATAATCAATTATCGCGGACCTGAAAACTTGAAGCCGGTCCTTGACTCTGACAATTTGACGAATCTGAATACGGTGAAGGCATTGGAGTTGTAACATATTTTCCAGTACCAATAATAGCGTCATACAATAAATTATCTATATCCCTTTGTACTAAAATCTTGGTTCGCTCATCTCTAATTTTCCTTAATTTCGTTGCGACGGCTGCAGCAAAAATGTCTTCGTCATCAGGTTTTTTTGCTTCCATCTGCTTGTTTACGTTATTCATAATGGACAAAGCTTGGGCGATTCTCGGGTCTTCATCGACAATACGGCGTTTAAGCGAGTTCTTCGGAGCCTTAAACTTTTCGACTGGCCTTTCATGAAGAGACTCTTGATCTTCATTTACTGTGTCATTCTGGATAATAATATCTTGTGATACCTGAAATAGTAATAAAATTTCCTTTTTCAGATGCCTAACACTTTAGAAGAATGGATGATCTTAGAGCGCCAATTTGACCATCTTTGGAATTTCCCTCCTTGCATTGGGGCTATGGATGGCAAACACGTTGTTATCTATGCTAATCTTCAGCAAGGAAAATTAAATTTGCCTGAACCTTACCCGTTACCCGGAAGGAACAAACCAATTCCACATGTCATTGTGGCAGATGATGCTTTTGCGTTAGATATAAATTTAATGAAACCATATCCCGGTCAACATGACAAAAGATCAAAAGAGAGAATATTTAATTATCGGTTGAGCAGAGCGAGACGTATTGTGGAAAACGTATTCGGCATTATGTCGTAAATAGTATAGGTATCTGGCGTAAATAGTATAGGTATCTAAGTAATAATATTAGAGGTAAGAAAATAAACATTTAAAACGTACCTACCTGTTCATTTATTTCGTCGTGTGAGTTCAAGCTGACGTTCGGCTCATCCCTTCCATGAAAGAAATTCAAATATGCATAAGCAAACCATTTCGGCTTATATATATCTAAAATCCCAGAACCTGAAGATTTTGAGTCCGCGATTTTCTTCTTTTCTCTTCGGTATTGAGCCAAAATAATCTTCCATTTTCTCATTACCTCAGTCGAGTCACAATTGAAACTTTGCGCCAACTCTTGAGTGGCGTCGTGTTTTTTGTTTTTATTTTTATAATCACTGTGACTAGAATCCCATAATACAGGATAAGTTTCAATAGCTTGAATAAAATTAATAATTTTATCATTCGTCCAATCCATATTTAGCTTGGTTAATTAACAATGTACGCGCACAAATCAATGTTTTCACTCCGGTAGCGGAAGCAAGACTGAGTTCGCGCACAACAGGTTTGTCGACGCGACGCGAGTCCACTGCCTGCATGTGTGCGCGCACAAAAGTATACAGATGTGCGCGAACATTTCTAGAATGTTCGCGCACAATTTGTTATTGTTTGCTTTAGTGAGTCGACCAGAATAAACATTTGTGTCGCACACTGTGCATTGCAGTGCCGCACAGTTCTGCACACTGGTGGAATCCCATCTTTAGACCTGCTGTCTTGTATGTATAAGAATGTTGGGCGACTAACAAACAACACCTTAATAAACTACATACAACAGAAATTAGCATGCTACGGTGGTCACACTATTAGACAAAATCCGAAATGAGTACATAAGGGGAAGTTTTAAAGTCTCTCTGATAATTGATAAAGTCAAAAAAGACGCTAATGGTGGTACGGTTACGTCAAGCGACGCCCAGGTGGTACGGGTGGTACGGTAAGGGTATGGTACTCCTATAATATAATAAAGTTATACGCTACAGTAGGATAGCAGTTAGTTAAATTTCAAGAAGTAAGAGATAGGAGACTAGATTTGATTGAATCTAATTTAATTCAAGGAGTCATTAATTATGTCTAATCTTTTAGATGTGGTATCTAAAACAAGCCACATTCTGATGAGAGGTCTATTCGACACGATGTCTATTTCAAGTGACAGCAGATAATGTACGAGAACTTCTCGTTAGTCGTGGTGGTACACAAATATGAACATTTGCTGGATAAGCTAAGCTGTCTAGTCGATTGTGTAAAAGCTTAGGAAGACCCAAGATATCGCTAATAGTCCTGCGTGTTTTTAAACTTACGAAGTTGAAGTGGGATAGCCGCTCTATATAACCTTTAAGAATATTTCATTTGTCAGCATGCGAGTGAATTTTTCTTGAACTCGTTCAATTTCATTGCTGCGAACACTTTAAAGCGTATTCTATATTACCGACCCATACACCAAAAGAATATATCTAATCAATGATGTATAGCCAAATGTAAATATCATTAAATGTTTTTTTTTCGACAGATATTTTTTTTATTTATTTAAGAATTAATTAAATACTATAAAACATTGATTTTGCTTACAAAAATAACTGGAACCGAAAGGCAAAACCTTAACCTTGTGCTTATTTGATCCTCTCACCCAACTAGGACAAGCCTGTTTTAGGGTGAACAGAACTTTAATATTACAATAAATTATATAAAAGTTTTAATAAAATGCTCATAAAACTAAATTGCCCTAAAATGAGGTCCTCAAAACCAAACGAAAATCGGAATTCAATTAAAAAATCGGCATTAATTGGAACATAACATTCCGGTAAATAGAGTATCACAAATAGAATAGACTTTTAACTAAAATAAAGAGAAAAATAAAGTTATAAGAAAAAAAAGACATGAGAAAATTATAAAAAAGTCATTAATATTTAATATATGATTAGTAGTATAAAATTAAATATAATAAAACCTACTTAAAGTAAGTAGAATAGATTGTCAAAGCAATGCAATACCACGAATACCACGAGTAGGAGAGTATCACTAGGAGTAAAGACCTCGAGTAGCCTAAAGACTGCGAGTTGTGGTCTTTGAGCTACACAAAGTGTGGATTTTCTATTGGCATGGCTTGGCGAATGCGGATGTAAATAATCTCTAGAAAGCAATTTGCGTTGGTGTCTTTCATTTGAGATGCACACGACGCCCTCTCAAACAACCTGTCTCGCCGGCAGACCGTGGCGCCGACATAAATTCATGTCTCGCGGCGTTCGCTTACAGCACATAAATAAATAAAAAGCAATATTGGGTGGAAAACAAAGCGTCATGTAAAACGTGATGAATCAACGCCGCCCTCCGCCGCCCTCCGCATCCCGTCTCCGCCCAACACGGGCGCCGAGCGGCGTCGAGGTGCATTTGAAACGGAAACAAGTTTACAACGGAATGCCCCTCTTTGGCGGCATCTCGATTCTTCATCCGTCCTTTGCAAATACGTTTCACTTATTTAATTTTATGATTTATTAGTTGTCATTCTTCAAAGGAGATTTGATACCGAAAATGTTATATTTTTATATTTTACAAAAATAATATATTTTATATTATATACCAAAAATATGTAAAATATACATGGTGCTTCTGGATGGTGCCTTAAATTTAGGAAATAACTTCTGAGTTCAAATGGTGCAAAAAAATTGTTTTATTTTATTTCCTGTCTTTTTTCCGGTTACGAGATTTAAATTTTTAGAGATTATTCCACGTGATCAGTTGTTTCTATACTACACAAGTTACTATAAGTATACTATACGAAAATCTTCAACTTTTTACTTTCCAAAATCACATTGCATTTTCGCCTAAGAGACATTACACAATACTGCAATAATTATTTTGAAGTTGGATGCGGAAAGGAGACAATGCGATAGAGAGGACGCTATGCAGACAGTAGTTGTTTCTCAGTCACGCGTTTCCGTAAGGCGTTTCCGGTACCTCGTCGTAAGGCGTTGGCCTCTGAGAGGTATGCTGGCTTTGCTGGACGGTGGATTTTTATCGTCCCTAAGTCATCTTCGTTCACTGAACGGAAGACAGAACGATCATTATCGTTAAAATTTCCTGGGTGACGAATTCGCCCATTGTAGTTGACCCTCCAAGTGTCTACAGAGTGGCGCACGCACCGTATGGGTGACGGAGAAACAACTACTGTCTGCATAGCGTCCTCTCTATCGCATTGTCTCCTTTCCGCATCCAACTTCATAATAATTATTGCAGTATTAGCATTTAGAATCCACTTCGTTTGTACTTGTTATCAGTCGTATGGGCATTTCGAGCGGTTCGCTTGCATGTTTACATATTAATTCATATTATATAATTTTGAACTTTGAACTTTATTCTTCCCCGAGCAAAAAATAGTAAAAATGGCGAATTGTTACTCGTATATTTGTTTTAGTTTATTTTAAATTTAATGCTATTATGATTACTTTATAATGACAACTAAAAATTAGGTTCTCAAATGGTTGACCGTAAAATATCGCAGTAGCGATAAGTACGTCATTTGTGCATTAAACAAAAATAAAGCACTGTATAATTTCCTATGTATTTCTTTTGCCCAATAGAATCATACTTTCTGTAGTTATTCTATTCTATTATACAGAGTGAGTTTTAATTAGCAGGCATCCCCGAAGTGGGTTAATTAATACGAGCAAAGAAGCAACTTTTGATATATCAATGTGAAAAAAGAAAAAATATATGTTTTTAATATTATGAACATCGCTGATTTATCCTAACTAAAAAACAAATTTGAACAACTTAACTTGTGATAAAACGACAACTTACTTGAATAAAATATTATGAAGCGTTAATCGCTATCTAGCGTTAGGTTAACATGTTAACCTAACCTAACGCTAGATAGCGTTGATGGTTATCTAGCGTTAGGTTAAATAACACGAATTTTGTTTATTCGAGATATTTAATCTACTGCTAGATGGAGCAGCGAGCTCAACGCTTCTTAATATTTTATTCAAGTAAGTTGTCGTTTTATCACAAGTTAATTTGTTTAAAGTTGTTTTTTATTTAATTTTTCCACAAAACTTTTAACAAATGTTGGTTTTAACAAAAGCTTTTAACAAAAGTTCGTGCTCGAACTGAATCACCCAATTCAAGAATGCCGGTTGATTGAAACTTACCTACCTGTATATGCCCGTACGCCAATTTACCGTAACTATTTTGAGAATTCGCCGAAGTTAGGTGAAATATAACGATAGACTTCTGTTCAATGATTCAAAAGGAGTACCTTTCAATTATTCAATGGTTTCGAGAGTCCTTGATTTAGAGTGGCAGAGAGTAGACCAATTTTTTTCTTTGACATAATATCCTTGAATATACATACATCTACTTATATCGCAGTGAGATCAAGTTTGTGCATCACTTCTTGAAAAGAAAATGGGTAATTTCGTATCCCTTGCAAAGTTTCTTGTAACACTTTGTCAACAAAAACTCGTTACAAGTGCAATATTTTATTTTATAGCAGCTAAGTTGAACTACGTTGCTGAAAAAAATAGAGTTTTGAAATTGCAAAATACTTTTATTCAATAATTACGCATTTTTAACAGACTTCGAAAAAAGGACGAGGTTATCATTGTATATCATTATATATCAATTCGGTTGCGTTCTTTTTAAATGTTTGTTACCTTAGAAATCCGTTATTTATGAACCAATATCCTATTAACCTGTGCTGTTGACCATTGAGGAGTCCACTCGTCGGGAGCCAACCCTGATTGCAGCAGCCACGACATTTACAACTTCATATAATAATATTAGAGGAGTTCCCTCAATTCCTCATGAATCCCATTATCAGAACAGGATTTTGATAAAAACGGTACCAATCTGTAAATATATCCTTTGAAATAAAAAAACTAATTTCCAAATCGGTTCATAAATAGCAGAGTTCTGAGGTAAAAATATAAAAAAAATAAATAAAGAAATACAACTGAATTGATAACCTCCTGCTTTTCTTGAAGTCGATTAAAAATGCCAATTCCCTTTTATTAATGTTCCAGAGAAAAATAAATAAAACCCATTATTTACGTTTTTAGTTATATATTGTAATATAATTATTAAGTTAGAGAAGAGAAAATATATAGAGCTTCATTTCGAAAATATCGCATTAATTCCAGCAAATAATTGAATAGCTGTCAGCTCATTTATTGATGGAGCGAGTCAGTCAATTTTTCGTTCAGTTTAAATCCTCGCAGCGCCGGACGGCGTCCGGGTCCATTTATAAACAGCATTCGTCCAAATGAGATTATCGGAGATCGGCCGATGTCAGCGTAGATCGTGCCGATCGATCGCTTCGTCCGTCCATCCGCCTGCACTCATTAGCTATTCATAATCTGCATACATTTAAATATTCGACGGCGCGGTCGACGGATAACGGTCTGTCGTCGCGCCCGCCCGAGCCGCTCTGCACCGCCGATCACACCACAGATTAATTTGGCGAGATGCATGATTGACATCAGATACGACACGCGGGCTGGCGATTTATTTATAGAGGCGGGTAGAACAGTGGGCAGTGTATACTCCTGGATTAACATTGAAACCAATAAAGATGGAAACTCGCGATACTGAATTTTATGTTCTTTAAACATATATAATAAGGGGGTAACTTTCTATAAAGAAGCATGAGATGCATTCAAGATATGTTTCACTAATATCTCTATCACAACAACTTCTAACCTAAATTCATCTCAACTCCTAGCAATAGCTTTCATTTTTACATTATGGACTAATGTAAGTCAATTTTCAAATGTAGGCATGTTAAAGTTCAAAGTCTTTTAAATCCTTAAATTTAAAGAAAATTCAAGATATACACTACTATGAAAAAGTCTTCGAACAGTTACCCACAAAATAAACGAGGTGTCGTATTTTTGAAAGTAACTAAGTGAGCCCATTCCTTTTTTTTTGTCGGGCTTGTTCATTCATCAGAGGGGTCATAAAACTTTATTAGACATTTCTGTAACCTACCTGGGATGGGAAACAATTAAAAGAGTGGACAATGTTTAAATTTTCACAAAATACCGTTCTCGTCTTTACCTGAAAAAGGGGTTGTATTTAATACTAATATTATTTTTGAGTAGCTGCATATTGAGCACGTCGCAAAACGGTTATTTTGAAATGGTTTTTTATTCTCTATGCGAATATTAAAAAAATATATAATTCGAAATACAGTCGTTTAGCCCTGCCGCGGAAAATTGTTTATATTGCTGTTGACCTGTGAACTCTTTTAATATATTTTATTAAAATGAATAAAATTAGTGCAATGGATCGACAAAAAAATATTATTCACCATAAAGAAGGACATTCAGTGCGAAAATTCCAACAACTGTACTGCTTTAGTAATTCATGTACCGGTCTGAATACAGTCTCTCGTGAATTCTGACCAAGGGTCCAACCCCATTGGCCGAAAAATACCCCTAAACCATAACAGAACCTCCCCCGTGCCTAACTGTTGCAGCCAAACACTTGTCTTTATATTGTTCTCCGTGGCATCTGCGGACGAATTGGCGGCGATTAGATCAAAAAAAATTGAATTTGGACTTGTCTGTCCAGAGGACTCTTTTCCACTGCCCATGGTCCAAGTTTTATGTTATTGGGCAAATTTTAATCGTCTCTGACGATTATTCTTACGAAGTAATGGTTTCTGCTTGGTCACATACCCTCGAAGATTATTTTTCAGCAGGACTTTTCGAACCACCGATGGGGTCACCAAAACGCCGAAAGACTCATTAAGATCCTGGGCCAGATCACAGCTTGAGTTTTTTTTGACCTCAAGGATGAGACCACTTTATAGTGCTCTGATTATTCATCAATCTTTTTAGGTCTTCCACTCCTCGGACAGTCTTCGATTTGGCCGGTATTTTTGAATTTTTTGATCACATTATAGATTCCACAAACAGATTTTCCAGTCATTTGTTGCCATCACAAATAAAAAGTTTTAGCGCTTAACGAAGTGGGCACGGGTCAGCTAGTACACTATACATACGTATTTACGTGAAATCTCCCAGCATGATTTCTCCAATATGGGTACACATTTTATTCCAATTTCATTCACATTGCGAATTGTATGCGGTATTCAGTTCAGCTTTCTCAACTGGCAATAACATTTAAGGCTGATAACGGGTCTGTGGTCAGGTAAGCGGCGGCGGCAGCGAGGCAGCTTCGGAAAATTCATTTTCTTACATAAAACATTCATCGCAGGCGGAAAAACGGCCAGGACGTACGTAAGGAGCTTACCGTTGATGAAGTTCTTATTTTGCTCTCCTTTTCTGGTTTGGCTATTTCCGTTTTCCTCGTCCCACGTGGCTGTACCCCCTTCATTCATGTGCTCTATTATTTTAATCGTATACATACCTAGGTATTTAGCTCTTTAAATTTGAGTTAGGGATTAGAACGATATATATTTAAATAAATAATTTATATATTTATTTATTTATTTATTTTATTTATTAATTTACAATAACTTTATATATGCCATATACACACGATTAACATAATATGGTTGAGTTGGGAGAGATTGAGCACATCCTATGGTGAAAATGTTTATCCGCATTCCTAACTAGGTCAGAAACCCGTATCTAGGGATGCTGATTTTTGCTTAATGGTATCGACGAGCTGACTCTTTTGATATTATGAACTTACGTTGCATTGCATAATACATAATAATATTATACATATATACATACACATACATACACACATACATACAATATATATATACATACCCACACATATATATATACATAAGCAAATAATACACGAGATTTGATATTAGTTAGCAATACATAATTTAATAAAACAACTTAAATTATTAGCGAGAGCAATTGAGACTCAGCATACAATGGACCCCTTACGAGCAGGTACTTGTTTATAAGTATTTTGAATGAATTTAAGTTGTTTGCATTCTTATAACTCTCATTTAAATTATTATAAAATCTCGGTGCAAGGAAATAAAAATGCTTTTGGGCAAATGAAGACTTTACAATCGAATATAATTTGACCCAGTAGCTTGAATTGTATTTTTAATTTGTTGGCTTCTTGTCTGTTGATCATTGATTCTGTGAAACTGAATTAGTAATTGTTTTATTAATAATTGCCTCACATCAAGTACTCCATATTCTGTATAGAGTTTTGATGAGGGGTATCTAGGGGTTTTTTTATTGATGACTTTCAGAATCAGCTTCTGCGCATTGGTCAGAGGAAAGAGCACTTGTGTGGTGCAACCACCCCATGCGATTGTGCCATAGGACCATAAAAACTATAAAACTGGACTATAAAACTGGAATCTGTATATTATTAGAAGAAAATTAGAAGCATTATCTGAAAAATATATCATTAAGATAAGTTGCAAAAAAGCGATAAGGTGCAGCGAAGCAGTCATGCCTTTTATAAGGAAGATGAATAGGGCTTAAAGAAACATCAGACTGATATAAACGATGTCAATAGCATAAAAGCATCAGTTGTAACAAAGGTCAGATCAGATAACAGATCGAGACTTAGAAATTACGAAAGATGCATACTGAGGGAAACGCTCAAATAAGCCGGAATAACCTGCTGCCCAGGACAAAATATACAGGTTTTTCAAAGGAAAAGCGATCACGAAAAAGATTAAGACCTAGAGGATACATTACTACGGTCACATGCTTCACATAAAGTCATCGCATATACTTACAGCCGCATGTGGATACTACTAGAAAGGTGGATATATACATGAATATGATCTACTACTTATGACATGGGAAACTTTGTCAAAACAAAAGAGAAATGGAAAAAAATCACAGAAGAGAAAGCCAAACGAAGAAAGCACAGCCGCAAGTATATAAAATGAAAGAAACTAGATGAGAAAAATAGACAAGTGAATCAGCGGTAAAAGAAAACATCCAGCAAATACAAGACAGAAACATCGAGAATATATTAAATATGGACGAAATAATAACAGAAACATAGGCACAAGAACATCAACTACTAATTATTAACCGACTTTAAAAAAGGAGGAGGTTATCAATTCGGCTGTATATTTTTTAAAATGTTTGTTAACTCAGAACTCTGGCATTTATGAACCGATTTGAAAAATTCTTTTTTTTATTTGAAAGGATATACTACTTGCAGATTGGTCCCATTTTTATCAAAATCCTGTTCTGATGATGGGATACATGAGGAATTGAGGGAACTCCTCAAATATGATGATATGAAGTTAAACATGTACTTGTTGATCCGATGACAATGTATATTTTTAATGGTAAGCATTGTAGAATTAGGTCATGCTTACCATAAAAAATGGTTTGGCTCCCGACGAAGCGACTCCTTAAGGATCAACATCACAGACACGAAATTTTGTATACTCATTCTTTTATGATAGCCCGTTTAAAGTTTCACCATGACATGGCTACTGCACCCAGGCCTGGCTCCCGACAAAGGGACTCCTTAACGGTCAACAACACAGACAAGAAATTTTGTATATGCATTAAATTACGACAGCCCGTTTTAAGTTTCACCATGACATGGCATACGCATTCAAATATGATAGCCCCTTCTAAGTAACACCTTGACACGGCTGCTACAGTTATAAAAAAATTGAATCGGTTTTTTTTTTGTTAAAATTTTGTGTAATATTTCCTTAGGGTTCGTGCAGTTTCAAGCAGAATGTTTCATGAATTGATCAATTGATTTGTAATTTGTGTGCATTTTCCTATTTTTAGGCTTTGTAAAACGCTTGATAAAAGCAAAACTAAGCAGGCTAATATTATCTCCTTTGTTTAGGAGGGCGGATCCCTTACAGCAACTTTGGAATGGGGAAGGGGTGGGAGCGATTGTGGGAATGCTAAATGTTTCACAGTTAATCAAGCCAGTCGTCTTCCCCAAGACAAATAACAGCAAACAGATCAGAGGCCGGAAGCCACCTGATCTGCATATATACGAGAGCCACTTCAATGGAACCGTTTGCACCGACACGACCCCACTTCCGCCTCGTTCGTTGCCGTCCTCTCCAAAGTAGACGTTCTCCGATTATTTGCATATCTTCATTAGAAACCTGTTGTATTTCTTTGAATATCAGTATGTTTGCAACTTATAAGGTAAGCGTCTCAAGAGTTATAATGGGAAAAAATAAAGTTAGACACGAAAGTCATCATAGTGCAGCTGCAGGATCAATCGTCAATTTTGAAAACCTCTATGATCTGAACACGTTAGTCGTAGCCATAAATATATTTTAATAAAACCACTTTTTTAATGATTAAAGAACTTACGTCAAGTTCTATCATACTAACCTGAAGCGCCTCGTCAGACACATTGTATTATTTATTTTTATTGGTATAATACAATGATTTTGCTTACAAAAATAACAGGAACCGAATGGCAAAAAATGATTTTAAGGTATTGCTGCTTTGTCAATTTAATAATTTTATTCCATACATATCGATAGCGAGTGTATTTCTGCCTTAGCATTGCATTGTCCGGTGTCTTTCTTTGTGTTGCGTGCATTTTATCAAGCCTGTGAATACAAAAGAAGAATACATCAGTAATCCAAGGGGTCATTTTTTTATTTGTATGTTTTATAATTAGTTTTCGATGTTGTATGCTATTGTATAACATTACTCAAAATGAAAAAAAATATACTTATATGCGTCGATAGCATCCCTAATATGATATAAATTATTCCAATCATATTGGCTGATTTTCTAAAGTATTTTATCACAATTCATTAATTTCTTCACTTGCTTGTTTGGATGTACAACTTTATTACTTCCCTTAGCGACCATCTTAAAGAAGATTGTATAGTGATCTGTAATTTAATTTTTGTATACAGTGGTTACGATTAAGTTTTTGGTTCGAAACATGACATGATCTATACCACTTCTGCTATTGTTAAATTCGCGGATTGGATTAATTATCTCAATAATATTAATAAATTTCCCGTTGTTTCTAAAAGCAATGTTTAAGGTTATTTAAAATAATAAAATCTACGCGTCCCTTACGGCTCTCAATGGAAGATACTATGAAGTATCACTAATTTTTTGAGCAACTCTATATCTTCTCTGCAACTACTCCGCAACTGATGTGGGTAATTACAAGTTGGTGCCATATTCCGTAGCCTTATGGACAGTATTTTTTTAAAATAAATATGAATAGTAACAAATAAGTTATAATAAAAATAGTCAATCGCCAATAGTCAGAATAAAAATCAACAATGCTTATATAGTCAATGATAGAAAGAATTAAGAATAAAGAGAACTGAAAAAAAAATGTTGTTAAAATCCTTAATGCCATAAATTGGGTTATTAAATAAAATACACTCTACCTTTTTTTCTTAAAGTTAACCTTCCCAAGGCCCCTGATGAATAATGGAAAATTATTGTAAAATAGGGTGTGCGATCAGTGTGTATCACTCCTGCTTCCATTCAAAGATGTCTTATGCGATACTACTATGGGGCATGGCAACCGATACCCATCGCGTTTTTGTGCTACAAAAGCAAGCCGTTAGGACAATTTTTGGTGTAGGCAGAGAAACACATTGCGCCCCTTTTTACTTTCCTGACGACCTATCGGAAAGGAAAGTATTGTGATCGCGCTAAAAAAAAATTTTGAGATGAAGATGGGAATATATATTTTGAGACTCCCTGAGACGATTGAGACTATTTCCAGACCGATCTCTGTCTGTATGTATGTCTGTATGTCTGTATGTCTGTATGTCTGTATGTGTGTATGTATGTATTCTTCCACGATAGCGCCCAGACGCTTAATCGGATTGAGCTGAAATTTGGTATCTAAGCTTCTGTTAACCGTCGGAGGAACCCATTAGTTTTTGGAGTCCCTACGCCCTACGGTTGTGGTACCTCCCATACAAATTTGGGGTTCCCGGCGAAAAAATTGTTTCCGCGATAGCGCCCAGACGCTTAATCTGTCTAAGTTAAAATTTGGCATAGAAGCTTCTGTTAACCATCGGAAGAACCTATTAGTTTTTGGGGTACTTACGACCAACGTTTGGGGTACCTGCCATACAAATTTGGGGTACTAGAGTAAAAAATGTCGCTGTTTTTTCGCACCTCCCCGGATACTAGTCAGGAAAGTCTTGGGGTGACACAACCGATTTGTTTTATTAAAGCTGGTATCCTTACCATGTCGTCCATGTACATATATCAGTGCCTTTTATACGCCAAAGAGAATGTTTTAAATTGCCAGCTTCACTCCACTCGGCATAGCCATAATACGCGACATAAAAACAATGTGTTATTGCCTAAAGTACGCTTGACTAAATATCAAAAAACATTTTTATATATTAGTTTTAAATTGTTCAATGCTTTGCCATCATCAACGAAAAGACTTGAGATGGCAGCATATAAAATCTGCTTGAAAAATCAGTTATTCAAACATGCCCTTTACAAACTGGACGACTTTTATGATATTGCGTCCACAATTGCTTGATTATAAATAACTATATTATGACTATACTTTCGAACTAAGTTTTAGATTTTATTGACATTGTTTTTAATTACGCATGTTTCAGAATTTTTCTTTTTATGGTATTGATTATTATTTGTTTGATTATTGATTATTTTGTAAATTTGACTATTTTTAAGTAATTACCTCTGATTAAAATTATTTATTTTTTCTTTTAATTAATCAAAGCGGTTTTATCATCCGGTAAATTATGATTGTAAAATTTGACATGTTCCTCAGTATTGTGAAATGCTTTTATGGAATGAATAATTGATGATGATGATGATGAGGTTAGATTGACAAAGAAAGCTATTTCTATACTTACTAAGTCGCAATTTGATAAGCAAGTCCTCTTTCTTTCGCGTATTATGCGAATGAATATAAGAGTTTTATGAGAACGAATATTACATCAGAATTACTAGATGATGCATAACAGTAAAAGTTAATTATAAAAGCTGTGAAGCTATTTAGATACTTTTCATTTGGGATACATTATTCAGTTTTCCCCTAGTTTGTTTTTGCTGCCAACATCACTGTTAGCTACTATTATCAAATTAGAGTAAAAGCAGACTATTACTATTTACTTAGACTATTAATAATTTATATTATTATTTAAATTAGACTAAAAGCAGGCTTTTTCTACATTTCACATAATTTACAATTAGGTATATATGTAGTTCGTCAGACTGTACCTATTTCTCTGATAATTATGTAAAGTATGCTCCTATAATAAAACCCATAGGTAAGTCGTATGAACTGTATACACTTTAATCTACCAAAAAAGTAATTATAAAATATATTGCTCAACAATTCAGAAGTAGATAAACTACGTAATCTAGGAAATGTATTAGACCTAAAACTTTTATTCGACAACACATAGAAGAAATCGTCGGACAATGATATAGTAGCTTGGTGTTTATAATCAGCGACACTATGCAAACTATTTAAACTTCTCAACTCTCTCAAGACTTCGCTTATATTTGTAATGGATTAGAATTTGCTTTCAGCATTTAGTCCCCTCATTGGGCCCAAATACGTTTCTTCGTGAACTAAAATTGGAAATTAATTCATGCGAACGAGACAGAGCAATATGTCAGTCCCTATATATAAAATGAACGATCGTCGATTTTCCCGCACCAAATCTACCTGTCATCCGAATAAGTTTGAATACGTTTCGTGTGGTCTTAATATCATCTGCTTTATAGGTGGGAAATTTAAATGCGAAAAAATGACTATTGTTCATTTTACATACCGCTCTAATGTAATGCCCTGTATCTTTCACATGAACTAATTTCTGATTTTAGTTCACGAAGAAACGTAATGAAACCCAATATGATACATATAAGTTCAGAATTGAGCGAATTCAAAAAATTATTCGTTTGACACTTAAATTTTTGTCCTTTGTCCTTGTCCTTTGGGAAGAACTGCATCGAGGTTATGATTCCATGTAACAATTTCACAAGTTAAGGTATTGAAAAAAAATCGGTTGTGTCACCCCAAGACTTCCTGTCAAGTAGCCAGGAATTTAATTAATCTGAATATTAATTTCATAAATCCTACCACTTCCCCCCCAACCTAACGCCACCCTTTAACCCCCCCCCCCGATGATGATGATGATGATGATGATGAAATCGAAATAAAAATCGAAATCGAAACGAAACCGAAACCGAAATCGAAATCGAAAGCTATCGAAAACGAAATCGAAACTAGTATACAAATTTTTGGGTCTGCTGTTGACCGTTGAGGAGTTCCCTCATCAGGAGTCAACGCAGGGTACATCAGCCATGTCATGGTGGAACATGGAAGGGGCTATCGTAATTGAATGCGTATACAACATTTTGGGTCTCTGCTGTTGACCGTTGAGGAGTTCCCTCATCGGGAGCCAACCCAGGGTACATCGGCCATGTCATGGTGGAACATGGAAGGGGCTGTCATAATTGAATACGTATACAAAATTTTGGGTCTCTGTTGTTGAGCGTTGAGGAGTTCTCTCATCGGGAGCCAACGCAGGGTACATCAGCCATGGCATGGTAGAACTTGGAAGGGGCTATCATAATTGAATGCGTATACAAAATTTTGGGTCTCCGGTGTTGACCGTTGAGGAGTTCCCTCATCGGGAGCCAACCCAGGGTGGACGAATTTCAACCACAATCTTTGGAGCTCATGCCATCACCAAATGATTTCTGCATGCCAAATTTCAGCTCAATCGGATTAAGCGTTTCGGCGCTATCGTCGGAGAATACACACAGCCAGACACAGTCCACAAGACTCCTTGACAGGAAAGTAACAATTAAATATCGCTGCGTCACATTACTTCAAGGATGTTTTTTTTATGAAACGAACCGTTTTTTAGCTATACATAGCGAAGCATTCTTTTCCTCCAACGTCATAACGGTATGAAAACTCTTGTGAAAATTAGCTCGAACGATGCAGGAAGTACCTACATGCTTGGATGCCAGACCGGCCATTTGCTGGGGGAAAATGGGAAATTCTCTTCGCTCGGCGGGGCGGGAAATATAAGAAATAGGGAGGTGTCTGATACTTCAATTATTCAGACACTAGAATATACGGGACGATGTCAAATCTATTTTTCCATTCTCTAAAAATATTTCTGCTAAACTCCATAGAGAGTTAGGAGACCAACAAAAAAGCCAGTAACCTCGTGTGAGAAGATCTAACGGCATTTATTCAGCAATACCTCTCAGGAGATCAGCTTTTGTCCAATCCAGCTACGCTTATCTCGACCCTGAAACGTATAACAGCCTACCACTGAACATTAAAGTTATCAACATTTCAAATATATTTAAAAATAGATTGAGTGCCTTTTAAATTGTTAGGGGCTCTCTAGACGATCAAGCATGCTTATCCCGTCGTGGGCTGGGAAGGGGTCGTAAACCGCAGGAAATATGCATATTTTTTATTTTATATATTTATCAAAAATGCCTAATTTTGTAGTTTATACCAGGGAATCACGTCATTGATCAATCAATTACGACTAATTAACATGACTCCCTGGTATACAACTACAAAATTAGGCATTTATGGTAAATATTAATATTTTATGTTAAATATTGGCATATATCCTGCAGTTTACGATCCCCTCCCAGCCCCGACGCGATGCTTGACAAGCATGTTTGATCGTCTAGAGAGCCCCTCAAACTGCAGACATTGAATCTCTTATTAGATAAATAAATATTAAAGTAAAATCATGGGTATCATGTTTAAAAGGATCATAGGAATCACGTATAAAAATAAATAATAATTTTAAATGAGTAACATTCAAAATAAACTTGAATAATGTAGTGACTATAATATTACCCCCTTTTGCGTTTTTTTATTATTTGTTGTGTTTTCTCTTCTTAATATTATCATTTTATTGTCATTTATTTCTTTGATTATATAATAGAATATTTTTTTGAATATTATTGATGATTTTCTTATTTTTTTTTACTTATTTGCTTATATAAATACTTTTTTACTTCTTTTAACTTATTTGCTTAATATTGATAGTTTATTGTTAATTTTTATGACATTGTGTTTTTTAAATTTTATATAGGCAAGTAACGTAATTTTATTACAATTTAGTACGATGATGTTTAGAAGATTTCTCAAAATGAGTAAAATAAATTGTCTACCTTAGAACTGGCGGCAGCCTAGTTAGGATTTGACTATTGGGAATTATAATTACTATAATTTTGAAAGTGGCTAAATTCATTTGAAATTATCTTACACAGTCCACAAAATGTAATTCGCTAGAAATTAGGCCAAAAAAGCCATAAGATATGCATGTAGTAAAACATCCTGATTTATAACATCCTGAAAAATCTCCAAATATATCATAAATAAATACTGAAATATTAGTTTAGTGTATTGGTAGCTTAAGAGGGCAGTTGTTTAGAGAGAATTTATTCGTTTTTACGGCGCGCCTGGCCAGGTGTTTGCTGTGACGCAAATGGCAGGAAATTGGTCAATAGATCAACATACCGCCGACAGGAGGGCATTTTCTTCTAACAATCGTACCCACTTATTAAGGCGGCGTAGAAGGTTAAGGAACATCGATTATATATGCAATACTCGTCATGGCCACTTGGCAACATGTAAAGAAATAGTGAATAAATGAATCACATTAAATAGTGATTCATTTAATTCCAGTTTATGTACGTATTTAGCTGTAAAGCTCGAGAGGAAATACATGTCTTGGGTTGGGTTACACTGATCTGATTGCTTTCTATAGGATATGGATATACTTCAGTCAAAGTCAGTACTCTTATAGAGAACGCTACCTAGGCGAATGTGTGTATGGCTCGTGTGATGCCATGGCTCATATGATAAAAAGACTGAGCGAAGAATCTAGCGTATGGAAAATGGAGGTGCGTTTTTTACTTTCCTGGGAAAGGATAGTATTGTGAACGCACTTCTTCTGTGTGTCTGTGTCTCTTTGTGTATCCTCCACGATAGGGTTCAACGCTTCATCTGATTGGGATGAAATTTGGCATGCAGGCATTATTTGGACAAGAGTTGAAAAGATTGTGGTTGAAATCGGTTTACCAGGGGGCGCGCTAGATATACCTACTTCAATCTCGAAATATTGGACTTAGAGTTTAGAGTCTTGAAATTGGGTACACAGATGCGTCGTAGGGTCAAAACAATATTGCTAAATTTTGGTTGCATATATCTTATACAAGCGACACAAAAAAGAAAAAAATCTGACATACATTTTAATTAAATAATAACGTCGAGCCGCCCGAAGCTAGCCGAGAAACGTACCATATTGGAAAATAGCTATTTTAATATAACGGAAAAACTACAAAAATACTATAAATGTACTAGATTTGCTGTCATAATCAATCACTATCAAGGAGGGGGGGGGGGGGGGGGCGAAAATATTCTTTCTCTTCCGATATTCTTCTTCTTCCGTGAGATATCTAAGTGCTTAAGATGCAAAAGGGGTTTTGGGAGGAAGGGGTGGTGATTGGAAGGGGGAACGTTTTGGCCCCTAGTTAGGGGTTTGGGGAAAGAGGGGTCGTTTTGTTAGTGGGGGGGTAGGGTTTAGGAGGGATTGGTTGGGGGAGTTTGGGGTAAGGCGTTGACAGGGGATTTGGGGGGTTTAAAAGGGGGTAAGGGGTGGAAGTGGGGTGGTGGAGGCGGCGGGGGGAGGGGTTGGGGGTTGAGGGCTTGGTGCGGGGGGAGGGGAGGGGAAGGGTTGTCTGCTTGCCGGGAACGTGTTGGGGGGACACAACCGTTTAAAGAAAAAATAACAATCCATCTCGA
The DNA here is from genome assembly GCA_944548615.1 of Micropterix aruncella. Classification (NCBI taxonomy): domain Eukaryota; kingdom Metazoa; phylum Arthropoda; class Insecta; order Lepidoptera; family Micropterigidae; genus Micropterix; species Micropterix aruncella. The sequence goes on from OX155950.1 coordinate 20,428,196, forward strand.
CATCACGTGTCACCCTTCTTTGTATCCATGCTAATATGAAGCAACGGAGGCGATTTAATCTATCGATCTAATTTCTAAAATTTGTATATTTTTAATAATCGAGGAATCTCTATCTACGCATTAATGACATAGTCTCTTAGTCGTCATGCATATCCCAAGCGTACTCGCTATTGTTTAGCAATAATCCCTAAATGCAATTCCACTTTAGAGGTAACTTCTCCTACTATTCGGCTGTTGTATGGAATAAGCTTGGAGCGAAATGGCCCTTATATTTATTTGAGTGACAATACAATGAAATCCATACGACGACGGCGAGTATATTTTACTTACAAATTTTAGATCTTGAATTCGCACCGGATCTCTGCGTTAAGAATTTGGAAATCCAAAATAAAGGGATTTTACGAAAATGTATTTGTATTTGTGTTTTATCCTATGATTTGAGGATTTGTTTTAAATTGGCTGCACATCGAGTGCACAGCGCGCGACAAACGCTTCACAGTCTAACCAATTACTTGAACATAAGAGGCCCAGGCAAGCCTCCCCACTTCGCTGCACAATGTAACCTAATTGAATAACAAGTAAGAACAACGCTTTTATTCTTCGTAATAAATTTCTAGTAGATTCGTAGGTGATTCGTTATATAAATTTAAATGCAATGGCGTGACATCTCGAAAAATAACATCTATGCTTATTATTTTTATTTACCCACGCAATAAGAAAACTAAATAATTTAAAATAGATAACCGATTGCCTGCGCCAATAATTAAATTAAACTAGCGCCTAGCTGAAAAATAATAATAATTTCTCTAAGAAAATATCGGGGACCCAATTGTATTTCTGCCATTTAAAATAAAACTATGCTTACACGGAAAATCTGCTTTCGCATTCTAAACCTCTTAAAATATTTTGAGCAAACTGATGAAGACTAGCTACATATGTCGAAAACCTATAATATTCACAGTCTAAAAGTCAAACTTGATAAATTCACAGTGTGAAAGGGAAACCCGAAAATTTGTCGAAATACAGATTTTTGTAAGATAGTTAGATAGTTTTGAAAAATAATATATTAGGTTTAACAATAGTATACTATTATCAATAACTAACCTTGTTTTATGATGATTTTTTTTCTACGAATTGCTATGACGTTTCAACTTTGCAGACCAAAATGCGTAATACTTTGTAAGTTTTTTGACGCATATAAACAAACTAATCAAAAACCAAGGGTACGCATCTCTCAAATATTTCATATAATTTGATACCACATATTTTCGCTAAAATTTCTATACTTTGTCCAATTAAAAATTCTTTTTACATTTTGAATTAACCAATTTTGTTATTTTTAAACTACGATTATCATATTTTTATCGAATTATAGACTACTATTTTATTTTTATGGTACACGGCAGTCATGTTGTGAACACATCCAAAAACTAGGAGTATTGATGACAATATATGCAATTTCTGCTTAAAGAGCTCTTTGCGTACACTATGCATTAAGAGCTCGTGAATATTCCACGGGAAAGTACATCGGCATGACGCCAGGAATAAAACCCATCACCTCCAACCAATCGTAATACGTACGGCCAAGTTCCAGACGACTAGCCTCTAAATAGGCCCTAAACTTTTTAATAAATTGCCTGATCAATTAAAGGCGAAAAAAACATCGATATTTTCAAGAGATCCATCCGGGTGTATGTGCTTTAAACCCACATGTATTAGCACAAGGACTTTTTAAAATATTGTGAAAACACATCGTACCTACCAATTTAATAAAACGTATTTTTTTTTCATCGCCAATTGTTTTATTGTAAATTATTATGTTATAGTCTTTATTTTTGCTA